>JAJHJA010000424.1:0-600000 GCA_021202915.1 Heliconius himera
TAAGTGTTGGGGATATTACCATGACTCAACATAATTTCAAGACAAAAAGCATAGTGTGTATATATAGGTGTAGCTACAGAAACATCGATCGCAAAAAAAGTTTATAATACGATCATTTTTTAAATATTTCTACGAAAATACGTTATCTAACGTAGTGTTTATTTTGGCTTATAATAATGTTAGCATGCAGAGCTTTAATTTCCGACGGTGCAACTGCCGCACACGTTCGTACACAATCTTAGACCCAAAAAAGCACCACAGAGGATTCTAACCTTGGAATTTGAGACTTTACCGGCGCTACACGATTCTTAGAGGGCCAATTTGAAGACCTTTACACATCCACTATCATTAATAGAGCTCACGTAGATGCAAGTACCATATGCTTTCTCAGATGCATCTGTAAATACATGAATTTCATAAATAATATTTATCGAATTATCACAGAACACCCATCTAAGAATCCTCAATTAATTTAAATATGAAACAGTATTTTCATAAGACTGCCACAAACTGTATACATATATCGAAGTCAATAATTTAACATTTAAGGCGGTTTCTGAAGGAGTAAATTAAATTATTCACTGACATCAGAATATTTAAAAGACTAGTGTTGCAATAATATAAATGTATAACAAATAATTAGCTTTGTGTATCGATACTCAAAGTATATTATTATAAATATCAAGTAACAACATTGCACAAAACAATCATAAAACCTTATAGAAATTACGATAATATAGCAAAAAAATCATATAGATTACAGATTAAAGTAATAAAAAAATATATTAGAAGTCATTATAGTTGTCAGTCAATTCTGTTTATTAAATGAATAAATAAACATGTAGTTCAAGCAGGTGAAACCTCGGGCGAAGAGCTAGTGATAATATGTAACGTTTCATTATTCCATTGTTAACATCGTATTTTTTATTAATACCAACAGAAAAACTTATTTAATCAGACTCATAATACCAGAGCACTCCCAATGTTTTTGATGATATATTTTTATTTTCCTTAACCTTTCAAAATTATCTGAAATCTGCTCTAGAATTTGACTTTTGGGTTGCCATTTTCTTAGACAAAAGTGTGCAGAACCTAAATTTGACTTGACCTGTCCAAGTCTACCACTTTAAGAATTGAGTTGCAACCACTTACTAAGCATTTCGTTGGTTCTAAATATGGTGTCGATGCTATTTCATAGGTTAAAGTGTTTAAGCTATAAGTTTTTAATGGTAGTTCAGGATCAGTTCTAAATATAATTTGTTGCAAAGACCGTTGCGAATTATTTATGTAATCAACATAAATAATTCGCTCAATGCATTTTCTCTATAACTCCGTATACCACTTACTCATATTGTCAATATCGGATCAAAATTGAAAATTATCTTAAACAGTAGGACCCACTATCTGGGTGCTGTTAAGCGAAATTCATTTATTAGTAGAACTAGATTCTCTAATGATTCCATGATGAGAAATAAAATATTCTATATCGTTCCCTAAGTGAAGGTTGTGCGCTGTTCTGTTTTAAGCTAAACATATAGTGCTGTATGAAAAAAATATCTTTCCTTAAAGATAGGGTGGCTGAAACTTACGCTCCATAGATTAGAACCCAACATTTTGATCCAGCTCGAAGGACTAATTCCAATTAAAAGAACTAATCTCGGGTGAACTGTATATTCAATTAATTGGATTAATTTAAAATGAGTTCGGTGTCGGATGAAAAGAGAGCGGTCATCGTGACCGCTGGCCACCGCCGCACGTGCAAGTCGGTGTGAGGGGCTCGAACGGACCTCGTTTTATTATGTTGTTTTATTTGGAAAGTTGGTTCCTTGTCTTCTGATTTGGTCTGAATTATGAAAACAAGTTTTTCATTATTAAACAAATAAATTAAATAATCGGTCTGTTGGTGAATGCGGCATAATAAATGTATTATAGGCTGCAAGCAGGCAAAGCCGCGAGCGGATAAAGGGGAAGAGTTTGTTTGTTTGTTTAAGCGCTAAGATCTCTGTATCTACTGGTCGGATTTACTTTTTATTTTATATGAAAGCTGCATTATTCAGAAGTGCTATAGGCTATATATAACATTGCCGTGTAAGTCTTAGTTAGCCTTAAATAACAAAATAACATTAATAGGAACGCCATAGAATTGCTTTATAATAGCTTATATGTCAGTACGTTGTATGACAAACATATTCAATTTTATTAGATCTAAAATAAACTCCGCGACGTCATATATCTCTTATACATAGATTACATTAAGGCATTTTGTGACAAAAAATATTTGAAAATTGTAAGGTGATATTTCATCGATTTATTTTTCACGTATATATTGAAACTTACGAGCGAAAGTTATTTCATCATCAAGGAAATTTAATGTGGATAATCTTCGGCTTTTATAGCATGTATTTTAGATGTATACTTTTCAAGAAAATGTAAAATTGTGTGTATGCGGAGTGGTATGCAGGCGAAGCCGCGAGCAGGCCGCTAGTATATGATATAGGGTATATATTTTTTGGTACATAAATACGAGATGTTAATCTTGTATTTATTTTCAATTTTCAACATAACTTAGTAAGTTTTATAGCATTCTAATATTTGTCAGTACTTTTTAACAACCGATACTTGTAGCTGTATGTATATTATGCCTAAAATAAAACTATATAAAGAGTTTAAGAAAACTTTATTTAAATATGCACTGAAAAACTTATACAACTGTATGTTTTAGTTCCATTTTAACTCCACACCATATGAAGGCAGTACGAACAGATCGTTTACAATCTCATCTAGTTCTTTAAATTCACATTCATAGCCTAAATAATATGTAAATACAAAGTTGTGCTAAGGGAATATAAAATAATAATACAATATTAGGAAGTAGTGTAGGGCACCGCCCTGCAGTCTTGGAGGGTTGTTGGTTTTACTGTACTTTGTAGACTCTGGTGCAGGTTACATCCTTGGCGGTCATCACCTGGAAAATAAAATAAAATATTTAAAATATCTATTCAAATGCTTGTGGAATATTTATCTAGAGTTTTTTTATATGTTTGAAGGCCAGTCGTGGCGGCGAGGCACTTATGTGCAAGTGGAAACGCGACAGGTTGTGGGTTCTCTATTCCCACGCGAGAAAATGAAATATTTAATATTTTCATTTCTTCCAGGTCAGGCCAGTCGTGGCACAGCGGCACGAAGTGTGACTGTTAAACTGACTGGTTGTGGGTTCGATTCCCACTCGAGGAGATAAAATATTTACTTAAATTTATATTTCCATTTCTTCGCTCTGGTGTCGACGTTAAGCGCGGCGTTGAAGCCTGCCACTCAACACGCAATGCCTCCAGAATTCGGCAGAAAGTAGGGAACGGAGTGACTTAACACTAGGTTCCCTCTGCCTACCCTGCCTGTGTGTGGGATACAGCGTGAAGCTGATTTAATTGTTTTATTTTATTATTAATTTTCATTTACAATAAAAATAACTTAACAAAGTAAATTCATGATATACTAGGATGAACGCGACGTCATACATTGTATCCATAACTATCACCAACGTCGGATGTAAACATGAACTTATTAACCTTTCTTTATTACTTAATTGCTGATCGTGTCTTATTATAAGAAGTTAATTTTATGTTAGCGAGTACAGAGTTCTTGGTAATTCGCAAAGTTCTTAAAATAATAATAGTAAAAACAAATGGGTGACTCAATTATTTTATTGATAACCTTTTTAGCGCGTAATGTATTATTATAAATCAGCTTCACGCTGTATCCCGCACACGACAGGGTAGGCATAGGGAACCTAGTGTTAAGACACTCCGTTCCCCACTTTTTGCTGAGTTCTGGAGGCATTGCGTGTTGAGTGGTGGAACTCAACGTCGCATGTATTATTATATTTTTGTTAGCTTCACGCTGTATTCCGCACATAGGCGAAAGGAATCTGATAGTTCTGGTTAAGACACTCCATTTCCGATGCTCATTTTCCTCTGAATACGGGAAGCATTGCGTGATTAGTGGGAGAGAAACAGAATTCGCACAATATGCGCAGGCGTCGTGAAATTGTGACGGTTGTGGGTTTGATTTATACTCGGAGAAATTAATTATATTTATCTTCTCGCTCCGGTAACAAGACAAAGCGCGGCGTTGAATCTCGCCACACACGCACACGCAATGTCTCGAAAATTGAGCGGGAGCGTTTACCACTACCCTAATCCCTCTGTCTACCGTGCTATTTGCGGGATACACCGTGAAGCTAAAAAATATTTTTTTTATATTATTAAAGTGTTCTTCCACACTCAGGGAAAAAATCAAATCCCGCTACGTAATTTTTTATATATATGTGCCTAAAAAAGTAACATTTTCAATATACAATTATAACAACCAACTTACAGCCTTCATCTCTTCAGGGCCAAACTCCCTTATATAGGAGACCTCGAGGCCATCTGTCGCCTTCTGCACCTGCTTCAGCGTGTTGCCCTCGAACGTGCACACCGATTTAACCTGTAAATTTTAAATGTAAATATGATTCTGATTGTTTTATTTTATGTTAGTACATTTTTAAGTTGATCTTATGTAAAATCTGAGACAAAACTACTTGTTTAGACTAATAATGCAATATTTCATATTCTTATTTCTTCGCTCTGGTGTCGAGGCAAAGCGCGGCGTTGAGTTCTGCCACTCAATACATAATGCGTCCAAATTTTTGTGAATGTGGGCAAAGCCCACTGTGCTGCTATATTCGAGACACAGCGTGAAGATGAAGAAGATAATATTATTGCAAATTGTATTTTATAATACAAAAAAATCGAATCTAATGATTAATACTTATTAAGAAAACGTATAAAAACTTGAACGTAGCGGGATTTGAAGCCGCGCCTCTGTGAAAACTTTACGTTGTTAGCATCTCTGTAGGGAGATTTTTACAAATTTCCGCAACCCAAAGATAATTACTAAGAATTAGGTAAATCCAATTATTTCCATTTTACAAAAGTGATAACATAAATAAAAAAAAAATCAGTTTCACGCTGTATCCCACACACAGCAGGGTAGGCAGAGGGAACCTAATGTTAAGGCACTCCGTTCCCCACTTTCTGCCGAATTCTGGAGGTATTGCATATTGAGTGGCAGAACTCAACGACGCGCTTTGCCTCGACACCAGAGCGAAGAAATGGAAATATAAATTTAAGTAAATATTTCATCTCCTTGAGTGGGAATCGAACCGTGATAACATAAAATTACAATAAATCAAACACAAGAATCTAAAACCACTCCAGTACCATAACAAATAAGCAATACGTAATATTCAAAAACAACAGTGGAGTTTAATATTTCACATTTTATAATTCTGCGAAGTTTATAAAAGGTGATCCTTTAACATTGTTCAAAGGAAACTTGCTCAGAGCCTTCAGAGCCAAGTTTATGTTCACTTTTAATTTTAAATAGTAAAAAAGAACAAGTTTGCTTTGCCAGGTATTTTTAAACGTCGCTCGTCTTGATAAATGAATTCTTTTGATAAAAATGTGAAATAAAAAAAGTTATATTTATTATATCTTTAAGTTTCTTTATATGTGAGAGATTGTATCTAAGAGTTTAATTACATGCTTAAGACAAGCACTTACTGTTTTTGTATATAAATTCACTTTTAAGTCGTCATTTTTTTATAAATATTTTTATAATATATTTAAATTAATATATTTTTATTCATATATTTTAAGCGGATTCATTTATTTAATTTAAATAAATAATAAAATAAAAACGAACTACGTATAAAAAAGGAAACTTGTTCCTTTTTTGAATTTCGTAATATAACTTCGTATAATGAAAAAACGTGAAATATTAAACACCACTGTCTGTTTTGTTCCACTTCCACAAATGCCAAAATTTCAGTCAAATAAGCCAATACTAGAACCAAATTTTCAGAGCTCAGAGCCAACGCTTTTACAAAGAACTAGGTTATTCCGCAACGTTGACTGATAATAAATTCTATTGATAACGTGCCGTAGTTGAAATGTTGAGATTTATCTTGGAAATTTCAAAATTGTGAACAAAACTATGAAACTATTTGGTAAGATATGATTTATATTTGTTTCAAGTATATACTATTTAGTTATATTGTCAATATTTAAGGTTAGTTCTCGAAAATAGTAATAATATCCTTTATATAATGAGGCTAGTCGTGGCGCAGCGGCACAAGGTGTGACCGTAAAACAGACTGGTTGTGGGTTCGATCCCCACTCGAGGACATGAAATATTTACTTAAATTTATATTTCCATTTCGTCGCTCTGGTGTCGAGGTTAAGCGCGGCGTTGAGTTCTGCCACTCAACACGCAATGCCTCCAGAATTCGGCAGAAAGTGGTGAACGGAGTGTTCTAATTTTAGGTTCCCTCTACCTACCCTGCAGTGTGCGGGATACAGCGTGAAGCTGGGAACAAAACTATGAAATTATTTAGTCAGATATGACCTATATTTGTTTCAAGTATACTATTTACTTATCAATATTTAAGTTTAGTTCTCGAAAATAATAATAATATCCTTTATATTAGCATATTAGGAGATTTTTTAAATTAGATACTAAAGATCTTTTCTTTTTTCTTTTTCAAAAATTACACACCTTAGCACCATCAGCACGTTCCTCATCGAACTCTTCACCGGGCTTGAACTTCATTTCGGTGGTCTTGAAAGTGGAGGAGGTGACCAGTACGCAGCTGTCGCCATCCTGGCGAAGTTCCACAGTTGGTGTCACTGCGTTGGCGGCTTTGCGGGTGATGAGACCAACACCTGGAGGAAAGATTAATAAATGTCAAATATAATAAAAGTTTTTACTCATAAATAGATAAATAGTCGCGATTCATGGCGCAGGGGCACAAGCGTGTGACTGTAAACGTGACAGGTTGTGAGTTCGATTCCAACTCGAAGAAATGAATTAATTAATATTCTTATTGCGAATGCGCGGCGTTGAGATCCGCCACTCAACATGCAATGCCTCGTGAATTCGGCAAAAGGTTCTTAACACTAAGTTTCCTCTGCATACCCTGAGTGCGGGATACAGCGTGAAGCTGATTTATTTTTTTTCTAATCTTCTACCGCTCTGGTGGTCTGGTATGTTGGGTTCCGTCGCCTGCTATGTACGAGATAAAGCGTGAAGCTAAGCTAAAAAAAAACAAAAGACGAGTCGACGACGACAAATAAGTTTTGGTCTACGCTGCAGATAGAAAGTATATTCGGTATTTTAAACAAAATAAAATTACAATACAGTTACAAATAACATATGATAAATAAAGATAATTCGGTTTCAGATGCTATAACTATTTTTATTATTATGATTTATGATTAACTTTGTAAAGTTCAGAGATAATAATTTATTGTATATTTATTATTTATCGTTTCTTATCTTTATTGTTATTATTTTTTCGTGTTTATATGGCTTTCTTTCAATTTCTTACGCAACACTATTTACTACTGGTTAATATAACAACATAATATTTTAATCCTCTAATAAATCAAAATATCCAACAATTCTGTTTTTACTTTTTTAGGAAATGTATAAAAATTTTAACGTAGCGGGACTCGAACCTGCGCTTCCTGGACGCCGACCAGGCGCTCTGACAACTAAACTATATATCAAGCTACGTCCAAATTTTTATACGCTTGTTACAACTTATTTATGTTGTTAGCATCTTTGTAAGGAGATTTCTACAAATTTCCGCTACCCAAAGATAAATACTAAGAATAATCGTCTGGCAAGAGAGAATGCTATTTATTATCCCTATATATATCCTAAGTGTGGAATAACACTTTAAAAATGTTAAAAAAATATGTTTTTATTTTCCAACAGTTTCCCACTAAGGGGCCGTTCAAGTATTACGTAAGCACTGTAGGGAGGTGGGGGGGGGTCTTGGGTTTGCTTACTTTTGACGTTTTCAATTAAATATTTTTAAGAGGATTGCTTATTTTTGATGAAATAGGGGATGGTGGGGTCAATAATTGCAAAAAAAATGCAAAAAAAACTTGCTTACTTGAATGGCCCCTAATGTATATTTATTAATATATTCGAAAGAAAACATTAAGGAAGTCCGCCCGTTTTTCCCCAGATAATTGCCTCATATTATGTGCAAATGGCATAACCGTATATGCGATATAAATTATTGAATGACATAAGAATACGGTCCCTAGAGTCCAGTGCGCAGGCGCATCTCAATGAATTAATACCGCCATTGATATTTCTTAGAAGTAAACCACTAACAAGCCCAAGTGGCTTATCCGCACTACCGCATTCCTTTGTTGCAACTTGCAATAATGTTGAACAGAGTGTAATGTAAGAACTTTTCAGAATATGAGTGTACACACTATTTTTCTGTTTGTTTAGTGATAAATTATTATTTTTTTTACTTAAGCTTTGATTAGAAATATGTACCTATACATTTAGTTACAGAAACCAGTGACCAAAAATATTAATATTATTATTATTTATATCTAATCAGCAAACATTTTATTTTGTAAAATTACATTACTTTGTAATAATCTCTATATATAATAAGACAGTAAAAATATTTTGTCTGTACATTTAGTAATTTTGACTGAAATGGATAGAGGGACACTTAAAAAGAATAATAGAAAGCAAAAATATTTTTTTTGAATTTCTTGTCTCTCTGTCTGTCTGTCGATATATTTATGTCCGCATTTTTCTCTGAAAGTACTGAACCGATTTACTTAAAAGTTTCACCAATTGCTTTGTTTTAACTCAACTTAACTACTAAAGTTTAGTTTATCAAAATCGGTTCATTAAAAAAAAAGATTTGAATGAACTCAAGGCATTAGTTTGCCTGCGAATGTTATATAGTAATCGCGCTGGTAAGATTGCTGGCTAAAGAATGACATTCGAAACGTCTTGATTATATGACTGTTGATAAAAATATATATTTTTGAAGCACTATTATACAATATTTTATACAATAAAGTAAACAAAATTGAATTGTTAGTGCAATTTTCTATGTAAATATCATATATAATATATAAATATGTACTTTCTAACCATCTCGTTATATTCCCTGTAAAATGGGTGAAGTGGGTGGAGTGCGAGCGGTAGGAGCACTATACACGAGACTTCCTTTTGTAGCCTCGTTAGCCGTGGCTGGAGGATTTCATTAGAAATTATATTGTTATTACAGTATAAAAGCTCTGGTTATAATTTCTTGGGAACGTATAAAGGCAGGATGGACTTTTGTAGCATAATTTCATATAAATAACTAAAGACTAACAACTTCTAGTTGGCTATTTTTTTAATTTAATGTACGGTGTCTTCTTTTTTCTACGAGAAAATTAATCTGAATAGGAATTTTATTTTTTACTTATACATACGCATACTACAGGAAAGAAAATCTTAATGTTTAATTAAAAAAAAAAAATTAAGTCTTAATGTTTTCTTTTTTAGAAAAACTAGTGTTAAAACACTCCCTCAACTGAAACTCAACGCCCCACTTTGCCTTGTTACGGGGGAAAAAGTGAAACATTATTAAATAGTAATCAAATATTATCAAATAATCATATAAATGACACGTCATGTAGTAGGCAGAGGGAACCTAGTGTTAAGACACTCCGTTCCCCACTTTCTGCCGAATTCTGGAGGCATTGCGTGTTAAGTGGCAGAACTCAACGCCGCGCTTTGCCTCGACACCAGAGCGAAGAAATGTGAGTAAATATTTCATCTCCTCGAGTGGGGATCGAACCCACAACCAGTCGGTTTTACAGTCACTCTTTGTGCCGCTGCGCCACGACTGGTATCATAACTCATAGGTAAGACTTATTGGGTATAATACGCAAAAAGTCGTAAAATTAAAAGTACACATACGACCATTATGTGTGAAAACGTCGATGTTAAAGCGATAACGTACTTACTTGTAAAAATGGTACAATATAATGAAATAAACTTGCAAGTTATTTTTCATATTTACTTTACTTCCTACGTTTTTATGGTAAATTTTAACTGATGGTAATTAACTTTGATTAATGTTACTCTGGCCGAAACAAGATAAAATATTTTTTTATTCTCCGCAAAATATTGTTTTTATTCTTCAAATTAAAAATATGCACACAGCAGGGTAGGCAGAGGGAGCCTAGTGTTAGAACACTCCGTTCATAATTTTACGCCTATTTCTGGATTGCATTGCATGATTTTGTGATGATAGAGTGGCAGATATTAACGTCACGCTTAACTTTGACACCAGCAAAGAAATGACAATATAAATTTAAACAAATATGTAATTTCCTCGAATAGAAATCGAACCCAAAACCAACCAATTTACACCTTCAAACTCATCAAACTGGAGATTCATATAAGATTTTTGAAAATCGGTGACACGTCAACTTATCTGAAATACATGAATCCCAGCGCGTCAATTGTGACTATACATAATAGAATCGATACATACAGGCTTCTCTGATTGGTCGGTTAGTGGGCGCGGTGATCTCTGATTGGTCCAAGCGACGTGGTCTCATGGCGTCAAGGCCAATAACCTTTTGAATTGACGTAATTTTTCAATTGAAAATACATTTGTATTGAAGTTTTTGTCTCGTAATAAATATTAAATGTATCAAGTGACTGAAATTGTTATTCGGTATGTCATATCAAATGTCAAAAGGGGGAAATGGTCGTTTAGATCCAGTCAATTTAGACGAATTTCAATTTATAGATTCAAATAGTGTATACAGTATACCTATTATATACTTAATTTTCAGACTGAAAAAAGCTAAATATAACTTAAAGATTTTGTTTAATGTAACTTTTTTAACGGTTATAGTACTAATTACTAATTAATATATTAAAAAAATTAAATGGCAGAAATAATAATACGGTACGATACTTATTTAGAGAACGTGCGAAAATTTTTATAAATTTGAACATAGTGGGATTCGAACCCGCGCTTCCTGGAAGCCTTCAGGCTACGCCGAAATTTTTATAGGCTTGTTACAACTTATTTATGTTGTTAGCATCTCTGTAGGGACTTTTACAAATTTTCGCTACCCAAAGATAGTTACTAAGAATTATCGTCTAGCAAGAGAGAATGCTATTTATTAAATAGTTTTTAACATTTTTTAAAGTGTTTTTCCTCACTTAGGAAAGAAAATACTTATTTAGAAAACGTATAAAAAATTTTTAAGCCTTAAATAAGTATTTTTCTTTCCTAAGTGTGGAGTAACACTTTAAAAATGTTAAAAAATACAGTATCAGTTACCATCAAGCAAAAACTAAAAATTAAAATTGAATTTATTACACAGGTATTACCTGCTATTTTCACAAATTGAGGAATATTATTAAACTTAATGTTCCATAAGGCCGGTTAACACGACAGGTTGTGGGTTCGATCTCCACTCGAGGAAGTAAAATATTTAATATTTACATTTTTTCGCTCTGGTTACGAAGCAAATCGCGGCGTTGAGTACCGCCACTTAACACGCAATGGCCTAAATAATTCAACGGAAAGTGGGGAGCGGAAGTGTCTTGATGAGAACGGAGTGTCTTAACACTATTTCGGTTCGGCAGTTCCTTTTGCCTACTCTGATATATGCGGGATACAGCGTGAAGCTAAAAAAAACTACTTAAATATTAATACTATACATTTCAACAAATAAATATAAAATTTACATATAAATACCAAATAAAAATAACGTCAATACATTTATAAATAGGCGACTGTACGACCGATGACACCGTTGACAAAGTCCAGTGGACATTGATCTTATATCTGCATTTAGAACCATTCATTATCTAACATTAAAATTTTACTCAAGTAGTATAAATAAAATTATCGTCATGGTACATTAGAAAAATCAGCATCACGCTGTATCCCGCACACAGCGGGATAGGCGGAGGAAACCTAGTGTTAAGACACTCCGTTCTCCAATTTTTGCCGAATTCTGGAGGCATTGCGTAATTTCTAACCACGCTAGGTTCTAAATACCATTTAGTTAATATCTTTCCTTAGTACTTAATACTTCCTTCTATCCACAGCAACAACTATAGTTGTACAATATACTGTTATTTGTTAATATGTCAACCCATATTCCATAATAACCGCAAGAAAAACCACCGACGCCTTATTAAATTTCATACATTGTGATATATTGGCTTTCAGTGAAACTTGTTAAACAAAACTTTTTTTATTAATATTAGAAATGAATAATACCTATAGGTAAGATTAAAAATATTAACATAACGATTACGTACGGACGTTGATTCGCGGGTTCGATTCGCATTCGGGCAAATTATTATTTGTGAAAATTTTAATGAGACCGGTCGTGGCGCAGAGGCACAAAGTGTGACTGTAAGATCGACTGGTTGTGGGTTCGATCCCCACTCGAGGAAGTGAAATATTTATTTACATTTATATTTTCATTTCTTCGCTCTGGTGTCGAGGCAAAGCGCAGCGTTAAGTTCCACCACTCAGCACGCAATGCCTCCAGAATTCAGCGAAAAGTTGGGAACGGAGTTTCTTAACACGAGGTTCCCTCTGCCTTCACTGCTGTGTGCGGGATACAGAGTGAAGCGGATATATTTTAATTTCTTCGCATTGGTAAAAATGTTTTCAAGATTCTACGGAAAGTGAAGAACAGAGTGTCTTAACATTAAGCCTCTACTCTAATAGCGTGAAGCTAAATAAAAAAAAAGACGCTAGCTCCCTAAAAACCCAATATCCATTCGAAAAAAACACAAAACTAACAACAAGCACAACAAAAACGCATACAAACGCATGTGACTCAAGCACCGGACACGAGGTCACCTCTCAGCCGTCTCCTATCTATCTTATTGACTGAATTGAACTTGATTGGTGACCATTTGCCGCCAATTGTGCTCCTCCAATAGAAGGGAAATCACTCAACTATACCGGGATATTCTCATGCAGTCCTAATTACATGGAAGGATCGCATCAGATATTGGGTTTTGTTATCTCTTTAACACTTCCGATAAACTCCTTCCGTCGCCTCTTCTCCTCTCCTCTCCTCTTGTAGTTCATTGTACTCTTCCATTGTGGTATTCGCTTCTATTGTAGCCAAATGGCTATTATAAGATTGACGTGGATGGTTTCGTATTAACTATCTATGTGACCTTGTGTTGTGTGAATATAATGTGGGAAAAATCTTATTTCATAGCGTTTTACGCGACAAATTTTAATTCAAATGTTTATATACATTTTACTGTAGATACCGTAAATTAAAATATTGCTTTCACTTGTTTTTAAATAGGAATAAAAAATATCAATTTTAAATAATATACCTAATTTAATATCCAAAAAAAATGTGAGATAAAGTGTGTAAATTGGGGCCAGTGGTGGCGCAGGCGGACGAAGTGTGACTGTAAAACCGACTGGTTGTGGGTTCGATCCTCACCCGAGGAGATGAAATATTTACTTAAATTTATATTTCCATTTCTTCGCTCTGCTGTTGAGGCTAAGCGCGGCAATGCCTCCAGAATTCGGCAGAAAGTGGGGAACGGAGTGTCTTAACACTAGATTCTGCCTACCCTGCTGTGTGCGGGATACAGCGTGAAGCTGATTAAATATAATAACAACTGATCAGACACTTGACATTGAAACCGGTCGTGGTTTCAATGTCAAGTGATTGACTGACCAAACAAAGTTGTTTAACATCGATATTACAACTCAATAAATTATCATTTCATATTTTTGCTACTAATTTGTAAATATTACATCATAAACCGCTAAATAGGTATTTAGTATACCTAAAATACTAAGTTTATCGCTTCATAAAAGCTTTTAATGCATCAGATAACGTTCAATTTTGAATATACCTAAATATAATTTATCCTTATCACAGGCTTTTGTTAAGTACCTGCCATTTTTTTTTATTTTGATTGTACTTTAGACTCAGTGTAGAAAGGTGACCGTGACAATGATAAGGTGAAATATGTATGCAATATAATCAAATAATACAGTATGTAATATAAGTATGGTTATCGAACTTAGGTAGGGGTATCTATTTATAAATAGCAGGTCAAAGTCTACGATACAAAGTGTAAGTACTGTATAGTTTGTACGTTATTATATTATCGTTTTCTTTTTGCTTCACGCTTTATCCCGCACATAGCAGAGTAGACAGAGGGAACCTAACAACCCAGTGTTAAAGATACTTCCGTTCCCCATTTTCCACCGAATTCCAAGAGGCATTACGTTTCGGTTAAATATATTTCTTTTCTTCGCGTGGGAATTGAACCTACAACCTGTCTCGTTTACATTTGCACGTTCTGCCCCTGCACCACGAATGGCTTTATTAATTATGTTAAATTCGATAATAAATATTACCTATCATATTTACTTGTATATTTTATTGAAATATGTTAATTTAAACGTTTAGTTATACGATAATAATATTTATTTACTTATGTATGTTAATAGTTTTTTATCCTTCACGAGGAATCGTGTTTCGCCCGAACTCAAGACATTGCATCTTTATCGGCGGAACTCAACGCTGCGCCTTGTCTTCGGTAGAGCGGGGGCTCTATGTTGACACAATTACATCATTCAAAGAACCCACAACTATCGCGTTAACAGTCGCACGCTGTCCCATTGCGCCACGATGGGTTAAACATTAGTTTCAAAAAATATATTATGCCATTTTATTATTATTAAGATTAAGATTAAAAAATATTTGCTGTTACTTAAATTTAAGACAATATTATATAATTTTTAACTCTGAAAACCAGCTTTACAGACACAGGAACCTAATAAGCATTTTAGTATTGCCAAGCAAGCACTAGGCAGCGTTTATAAAAGGATAATAATCTCTGACGACGAACAAACTGGAAAAGATAGTATAATGTATACTTTACTACCCGCACACAGCTGGGCAGGCAGAGAAAACCTAGTGCTAAGACACTCCGTTTCCCCACTTTCTGCCGATTTTTTATTATATTATTTTGCAAGTTTGTCATTCATTTATATGACTAACAAGTAAGGCATGAGATATTTAATCTTCAATATTGAATTTTAGACTAAGTACTATAGATCAAGTTAAGATATTTGCTTTTTGATATCATATTGCAAACACAATGCACATTATCTATATGATTATATATATATATATATATATATATATATATATATATATATATATATATATATATAATCATATAGATAATGTGCATTGTGTTTATATATATATATATATATATATATATATATATATATCTTCAATATATATAATCAGCCTTACTATCTGTGCAATGGTAAAGTGACCATATTTTTATTGAAACAAAGCGGGATAAATGAAATAAAATGACATTTCCTTATATAAGTTGAGCTAAGTTGTTATTTCTTTGTATAATAATAATAAAATAATAAATTAAAATATACTTAGTATATTTTATACTATTAATACATTAATGTTGTTTTACTTTGCACGCATTTTTTTGTGTCTTTTTATTTGTTTATATTCAGGTAATATATATTTGCAGTACATTTAAATTAAGAAATGTTGATAATTTCTAAAAAGGGACATCCAAAATGAAGTCAGAACTTAAATTTTCGGAAAAATGCTGCAATTTAAAATACAAACGAAGGCTTACTTAACCAGTTAGATATAGCACAAGTAAAAATCTATTATATAAAAGGACTTGTACTTGACTGACTGAGGTAAGACGCACGCACAGCCGTAACCGTTGATGGTAAAGATGTGAAATTTGCACAAATGTTTATTTTCATAATCTGGATATCCACTAAGAGATTTTGAAAATTTATAACCCTAAATAGATGAAATAAGGGTTGAAAGATTGTATGGGTTTTTTTTTAAATCGGCACCGATTTTTATAAAATTCGAGATTCAGACTCTTAAAAATATTTCATTGAACACGTGTTTCATGGTTTTTTAGAATTCACCCCCTAAAGATTCAAATAAGCGGTTGAAAGTTTATATGGAAAAATCTTTAAATCGCCACCGATTTTTATAAATAAATTAATTCAGACTGTTAAAAATATCTTATTGAATACGTGTTTCGTAGTTTTTTTAGAATTCACACCTAAGTGTCCGAATAAGCGGGCGAAGCCGCGCGCGCCCACTAGTCTATTATATAAATTTACTTTGAACTACTTAGACAAAACCCAGTAACTATTATGAATCATACGACGATAAAAACAGTAAATGGCTGTCTTGAAGTCATCAAGCAACTTTTTTAGAGCGTCACGCTCGTGTTCACACTTCGTAGTCATAGTTAGAAGTCATACCTATTAAATGTATAGCACACAGAATTAGCATTTTCCGAAAAATCTTATTTAATTTTGAATTGAATTCAATGATTTTTTAATACATACGAGCGAGAAAAACGAGAATATTTTGGGAGCAAAAAAAAACTCTTTGAATGTATAACAGTATATATAATATAGTCAGCTTCACGCTGTATCCCGCACACAGAAGGGTAGGCAGAGGGATCCTAGTGTTAAGACACTCCGTTCTCCATTTTCTGCTCAATTCTGGAGTCATTGCGTGTTGAGTGGCAAAAGTCAACACCGCGCTTAACCTCGACACCGACGAAATGGAAATATAAATTTAAGTAAATATTTTAGATCGAGTGGGGATGAACCAACAACCAGTCGGTTTTACAGTCACACTTCGTGCCGCTGCGCCACGATTGGCCTCAATATATTAAATAACAATTTATAAAAAAAAGCTCGCAGGTTGATACTATATAGATATACTCAAACTTACTGTCCCAATATGGTTACCATATTTTACCCGCATCAGATCAATTTATTTAAAAATAAAAGTAAAACTAAACTAATATTATATCAATATACAAGTATAAATGTCTACAAGTTAGATTTGTGCCTTGAATTTTCAATGTACCGTAAATTATAAGAACTTTTTTTTTCACGCTGTATCCCGCACACAGCAGGGTAGGCAGAGGGAGCCTAGTGTAAGAAACTCCGGTTCGCCACTTTCCGCCAATTTCTGGATGCATGGTGTGTTAAGTGGCAGAACTCAACGAAGCGCTTGGCCTCGACTCCAGAGCGAAGAAATGAAAATACAAAATGTAAATAAATATTTCATCTCCTCGAGTGTTGATCGAACCCACAACCAGTCGATTTACAGGCACCCATTGTGCCACTGCGCCACGACTGGCCTCTACTTTATACGTTTATCTACATTTATGTAGGTATTTCACGAGCACGCGAACAAAGTGGGTTTCTGTAAACAGTAAGCTTATTATATCATCTGAATTATTGGGGAGTCTGTGTAGAAGGTATTTGAATGGCAAAGTTATAAAAGAAAAACAGAAGATGAGTCATGTCATCCATTCCATTCTAAGTGAATAGTTGCATTTTTCAATTAATTAGGCAGTGTATACTTATTTAGAAAACGTATAAAAATTTGAACGTAGCGGGACTCGAACCCGCGCCTCCGGGAAACCGATCAGGGTTCGAGGGGACCAGAGTTCGAGTCCCGCTACGTTCAAATTTTTATACGTTTTCTAAATAAGTATTTTTCTTTCCTAAGTGTGGAAATAATTAGGCAGTGCTTAGTGCACTAGTGCAAATTACGAGTGAATTCCATAGAAATGTAAGTCACGTATATTTTTTACTCTAATAATATTATATATTTTTTTTATTTAGCTTTATGCTATATTGCGCACTTAGTATGGGAGACAGAGGGAACCGGGGGAACCTAGTGTTGAGGACATTGCCGTGCCCAATTTTCCGTCGAATTCTTGAGGCATTATTTGTTTAGAGTTGAAACTCAACGCTTGTGTGCAATTAACTTATTAAAAACGTAAAAAAAATATCGACATATTTATGTATAATAATCAAATAATACCTGCCCATAAGATATAGTAAATAAAATACAAGTAACACGGACTACTTTTATATAAATAATTTCTACTCCAGGAAAACTAAGAAAATTAAATTAATATTCTTTGTTCTTCTTTATTAAGTTATTTTGTATCAAGTTAACCTTTAGATGACTAATAAATTACGATACGAGAGAATGCATAACAAAGATGCGATAGATACATTTGATAAGAATATATAAATGTGTAATTATTTAATAATAAATATTGTTTTAAGTTTATTTTCACACAAATGTAATTACAATAAAATATTAGACAAATAGAAAAAAATAAAATAAAACATTAGACAAATAGAGGTCAGTCGAAGCGCAGCGGCACGAATTGTGACTGTAAAACCGACTGGTTGTGGGTTCTATCTCCACTCGAGGGGATAAAATATTTACTTAAATTTATATTCCATTTCTTCGTTATGGTGTCGAGGTTAAGCGCGGCGTTGAGTTCTTACCACTCAACACGCGAGGCCTCCAGAATTCGGCAGGAAGTGGGGAACGGAGTGTCTTAACACTACATTCCCTCTGCCTACCCTGCTGTGTGCGGGATACAGCGTGAAGCTGATTTTGATTTTTATTAGACAAATGCCTAAATTTGTATAATTTTATAAGAAATAGATATAAATAAATATAAATGAAGAATAATAAATAAGTACAAACAATGATCTAAAAACATATTGATGGTAATATATAAAAATATTGTATACCTATGACAAGAATGTTTTCAGTTTCCTCAACTAATAGGTATACTATAAGGTAATATTATATTTTTTTATCTTAGCTTATTTCTTGCACTTTGCAAGGCAGGCATAGAGATCTTAGTTATATAACGTGGTGGTGGTGGTTGTGGGTGCGACTCCAACTCGAGGAATATTTTTTTGCCCGCTCTGTAAAAAGACAAAGCTCGGCGTTGAGTTCCACTCAACATGCAATATTTCGAAAATAGGATGGGTGGGGTGGGGAATGGGAAAAGAGAGACCTTTGAGAAAGCGGAATACAGCGAGAAATTTTAAATTATATGTATGTAATCTGTAGCTATCATACAAAAGACATACACTACTGAACTGCCCCAACACGATTCGGATATTATTACCTACATTCATAACCTTTTATTTTAAAAAAACCATGAGAACACTGCTTATATCATATTTTTTTTATTTATGTGGCAAAAATAATTTATTGTTCATTGTGCTACATTTTTTATCTGAGACTATCATCATTAGCCGCCGTATTCAGCCGTAAAAAAATTCATATTCTTTTCTAGAAAATATTATTTAATATAACTTAGTATAAAATTAAGCCATTTACATTTAATGGAGAGCAATCACGTAAAAATTTAGATATAGTATTAACTTATTACAATGAAAAAACGATCTTTTTTACCGTATTTCATCATTTAAATTTAATTGTATAGAATGATAGATTATAATTATGAAGATATATTGTAAATTTGAAAAAAAAAGTTTTTAAATTTATATTAGTAGCAACAATTGAAAACATTTCTTTTTGTCTACACCTATGCAAATATCGCATAGTAATGTGACCTATTATATGGTATTATTGTGTTTGAAAAATCTTACCACAAAAAGCTAATACTAAAAATCTCATAAAACTAGAAAAAAACTGTTTAAATGTTAGTTTGTTTAGTGTACACACATGTGTGAATTCGATAAGAGAATAAAGTTATAATAAAACAATAAATATTTTAGAAGATGTATAACTAAATAGTTATTGCCTTGTTTTTTTTATAATTAAAAGTTTATACATAATATATTAATTTATTAAAAACTAAATAACTTAATATATATATATATATATATATATATATATATATATATATATATATATATATATATATATATATATATATATATATATATATATATAATATTAAATTTAAATTTGTTGTCATTTATTAAATGTGCATAGTTAATTATAAGAGGGTAAAATATATTTGTGTAAAAAGTATATAACATAACAAAATAGTTCTAGAGAGTATTATTAAAATAATAATATTAAAAAGGCCCTAAGCAAGAACTGAACCGGTTTGAAAAAGAAAAAAGTGCGAGAAGTAATTCCAAATATACTTACTTAAAAAATTGTTTAATTGTAAAAATACATAGTTTAATTAAATAATGAGTCTTTAATAGTATTTACTGCTGAATATTTATAAAGAAATGTTATCCAAGTATGCGGGTACGGAGTAAATATCGTATAAAATGGCGTGGTCACTGATCGAAAGCCGGCCGGCATCGATTTTTTCTAGAAAATACATATAAATACAAGTTAAAATAGAAATAAAAACTCACCAATAGTCTTCATGAACTCATCGAAGTTCTCGGAGGAGACCATTTTGTATTTCTTGCCAACGAATTCCATTTTTGAAATGAAATAAGAATATACTATTTGTTAGAGAGAGTGATACGTGCTCGCGCGTTACCGGCTACAACTAGAATGATTTGAGAGAACGGTTACTCGCCGGGCGGGATTAGCATTCGAGCGCTTGCGTAGTGAATGAATGAAATATTGAACGTATCGTATCATTTCGTTCGTTCAATTTCTTTTCGCTGGACTATGGAACGAATGAATGAACTAAATAAGATTAGGTCTTAATTCTGAACTCTGTACCGTGATGTCATAAGGGGATAATAGTGTTGTTATGTCGAGTCTTCTCTTGTTGAAGTAAATATTGTTATAAATATTTTAATTATAATTATTTGGTATTTATTTTAATTTTATTTGTATCTTAATGTGAGAGAATGGAAATAATGTGTTGTTTTCTCTTTCTAATTAGCGATTGTTCTTAGTTATATTTTTAATAGATATATTCTTATTAGAAAAAGTTTCCCTATTGAAATTTTAAAGTTATGTTTTTCGAACTGTGTGGGTTTTCGGTGTAATTTTTATAGATATTCTATTTAAACAATATTTTTTCATATGTAACTTAGTATAAATTATTAAAAAAAAATAATAAGTAGTTTTATAATAACTTTTAAATAATTTACAAATTACAACTAACAAATGTTAATTTACATTAACACAACGTAACATTTATTTATCTTTTTACAGTATAAAAAAAGACGATTGCAAAAAAGTTTTAACTGTCACATTTCATTTTCAACAAAGGCTTCATACATGCTTATCAGCGCATAACGTGGGGTATCCGCGCAGTTTTCAGAATTTCGAGATAACAGAGAGAGCGTTTAGTAATGATGAAATATTTACAAGCAAAAGAACTTTTTGTTTTTTTGAAATGACATTTTTATAATGCTACTTTGTTATTTTGTATATTTATTCATTTATATGTATATAGTATTAGTTTTTAAAGCTTATTAACTTATCGTGACGGTTGAGAAAATGTAAGTACTTTATATTCGATGGCCATCAATTACTGACCAATTATGGCGTAGGGGCACAAGCGTGTGATTATATACGCGATAGGTTGTGGGTTCGATTCCATCTCGAGATTTTTTTTTTCTCTCTAGTGTCGTCGAAGCAAAATGCGGAGTTGTTTTTTCCCCACTTTCCGCAAAACATTCTGTAGTAAGTTGCAGTACCTACTCTACACCGTAATTTTGTTTATTGCCAGAGTGTATGTATGTGTATAGTTATAATATTTTTGAGGTCAGTCATGGCGCAGCGGCACAAAGTGTGACTGTAAAACCGACTGGTAGTGGGTTCGGTGCCCACTCGAGGAGATGAAGTATTTACTTACATTTATATTTCCATTTATTCACTCTGGTATCGAGGCAAAGCGCGGCATTGAGTTCTGTCACTCAACGCGCAATTCCTCCATTCGGCTGAAAGTAGGTAACAAAGTGTCTTAACCCTCTGCCTACCCTGCTGTGTGGGGGATACAGCGTGAAGCTGAGAAAAAAATTTATTTTAATTTTCCACGCAAACCATTGAAGCCCAACGATGATTTACGCCAACCATCCCGAAAAATAGGCCAAAAAGCACAAAACGCGAGAAATTGTTACTAAAAATGAATTTATAGATACCAAACTCTAAAGAAAACGTGAAAATGAATAGAAAAAAAATATTATAGACCCCATCTTATTATTCATAATAAATATACCATATTGCACATTAGAAAAAACAAAAGAACATAAAAAAATTAAAATAAAAATAAATTACGATAAGGAGGGATTATCGCTTAAAGCGATCTCTTCCGACTGCATTGAATAGAATATTTGCATAATTACATGACACATCAAAAATATAATTAGTACATAAAATATAAATAAATAAATATATATTTATTAGGATACATACATACACATATATACACATAATATAAAAACACAATTGGAAAAAAAAACTATTGATGAACACATACAAATTAAAAAAACATTTTCCCATTAATTATTTCTGTTTTAATTCTTACAAATAAATAACGTAAGAATAACAAAATTTAAATTTAAAAACATTTAAAAAAATCACATTAGCATATAACTTTGACAAGAGATAATATAATATAGTGCATAGATACAATTTTTTTTTTTTATTATATGAAATAACATTCAACCTTTTTTTAATATAAAATATTTGTTTGAAATTATATGTAATGAATTTATTAATGAATGTTTTATAATCATTACGCTTTCAGGAAATTTATTGTGACTTAATATTATCGCGAAATCTACACCGTTATTAGTAACACCGTTATTAGTAAAATTCTTGTTTTAGATACAATAAAAATAATTAAATTATATACATATGTTTATAATTTTAAAATCATATATTTCTTTCTATATTTGATAAATATCAGTAATATCACCTAAATCGGCATCAGTATACAAAATAATATACATACAGTTATAAGATTGAAACAAAAGGTGATTAGAATTTTCCTAATTCTCATGTTATTAAAAAAATATGCGTATTGAGGCCAATCGTGGCTCAAGGGCATAAGCTTGTGCCAACAGGACAAGTTTTGGGTTCGAATCCCACACGAAGAATTGAAATGTTGAATATTTTCCTTTCTTCGCACTGGTGTCGAGGCAACGCGCGGCGTTAAGTTACGCCACTCAGCAAGCAATGCCACCAGAATTTGGCGGAAAGTGGGGAACAGAGTGGCTCCCTCTACCTACTGCCACATGAGGGATACAGCGTGAAGCTGAAAAAAATATTCATATAAATAAGTACTTTAAAATGAAATACAGTTGTAAAATCGAAACGTACAAACAACTTCTTGACTCAGTAACCCTTTTGCAGGCTATAAGTAGTTACATAATATATATAGTATATATTTTACTGAACAATGTATTAAAGCTCAGTTAAGGGTTGGTTTAGTTGAGGCCTCCACGTTACTTTAATATTAGTAATATTATTATGAAAATATATATTTAGCTTGCGCCAGTCGTGGCCCAGTGGCACGAGGTGTGACTGTAAAACCGAATGGTTGTGGGTTCGATCCCCACTCGAGGAGATGAAATATTTACTTAAATTTATATTTCCATTTCTTCGCTCTGATGTCGAGGTTAAGCGCGGCGTTGAGTTCTGCCACTCAAAACGCAATGCCTTCAGAATTCGGCAGAAAGTGGGGAACGGAGTGTCTTAACACTAGGTTCCCTCTGCCTACCCTGCTGTGTGCTGGATACAGCGTGAAACTGATAGTAATATGTTTTTTTATCATATATTTATTACGTACGAATATGGCGGTCGAAGTCCATCTGGTTGGAGCTTGGATTTTGTAATTTTAATTAATTTGAATTGATTTCACACGTTTTCTTATCAAGCGTAATTAAAAAAAAAACTTTAAATTATCAGCAGGTACTTTGTATTATAAGAAACAAATAGTTAACACAAAAAAAAACAGATTTTACAATCGCAATCTGAAAATTCCCCTTTAAACCTGTGGTTCTACTCCGCATGCGCACATATTTTAACACCGTTTTCTGGACCCAGCTTCTTTCAGTCCCTCCTCAGCCTCCCAACCAGACCTGTGTTCTTTTGTACCACGTGCTTAGTGCATCGTAGCATCATCAACAAAGTCCTCTAGAAACATACCAAGAAGGTACCTAAAGATAAGATTATATTTCATATATTTTATTATTAATATACATTTTATATTGATTGTTAGAGAATTGTATCGTTTTACTTTTTGATTTTGATATAATCGCTTATTCCTTTGTTTTCCAAATTAGTAAAATATAAATTTTGGATAATAATCCGATTTTGAGGCCGTCGGGGCACAGTGGCAAAAGTGACCGTAGAAATTCATCATTATTTATTAGTATTTTCATTTATTCGCTCTGTAGTCGAGGTGAAGCGCGGCGCTGAGTTCCGCCACTCAACACGCAACACCTCGAAATTTCGGCAAAGAGTTTGGAACGGAATGTCACAATCTGCCTACCCTGCTCTGTGCGGGATACAGCGTGAAGTTGCTATATTTTTTATATTTATTTGTTTAATATTCAAAAGCAATTCTTTTAAAAATTAACAAAGAGTATACACACTACAGAGCATAAGAACCGACCCCTATTTATATATTTTAAACATAATTATCCCGAATAACTCAATTTGGAGCAAAATCTCGATTATTTAACTGATGAATATGCCCCTATAATGTCAATTATGATACTATGTATCGTTTATTCCATTGTAGCGAGAGTATTGTTAAGAATCTGTGTAATGGACGTGGGAGAGAATTGAGCGGAATAAATCTTCT
Source organism: Heliconius himera (assembly GCA_021202915.1). Taxonomy (NCBI): domain Eukaryota; kingdom Metazoa; phylum Arthropoda; class Insecta; order Lepidoptera; family Nymphalidae; genus Heliconius; species Heliconius himera. The sequence goes on from JAJHJA010000424.1 coordinate 24,505, forward strand.
AATCTTGTTCAGGAGTTTTTGTTACTTATATTTGAAGCCAGTCGTGGCGCAGGGGCACAAAGTGTGAGTGTAAACTTATCACTATGTTCCCTCTGCCTACCCTGGTGTGTGCGAGATACAGCGTGAAGCTGTTATTTTTTATATTTTTAAACTGGCCCAAAATCCCAAATTTTTATCACCAACCTAACACATATTTAATAATTAAATTAGCTTAAATAATTCTAATGAGGCCGTTGTGGCGCAGTGACACAAGTTTGTGATTATGGACGCGACGGTTGTGGGTTCGCCACTTGGAAGAATGAATTATTATTAAGGAATAGTTTCATTATTTCGCTCCGATAACAAGGCAAGCGAGGTAAATTAAATTTATTTCACATTAAATTAGAAATATTTTATGGCAGTTCAAAAGTTTTAAAATATTTTTTTTTAATTTTGTATTTTTATTATTGCATCAATTTATATCATCATTGAATCAGATTATTAGTATAATATGTAATTAAGACGGTATGCGTACTTTTACCTTACTATCTTGAAAGTGGGGCCCTTCCAGAGGTAGCGCCAACTAAAGAATATCCTCGTATTAAAATATTTTTTAAGGATAATGTAAAAAAATGTATATTTATTATTACCAAACCCTTTACGTGGGCCTAGTACGCCAGAAGTCCTATAGGTTGTTTTAAATTGAAGCAAACTACGTTATACCAGCAAGGCTTAATTTTACATATTATTATTTACGGTACTATCTGCCCTAAGAATAGTGAGAAAATACTAAAAGAAATAGTACACACTGTATCCACTGTATTCATAACTTTCCGCTGAATTCAGGAAGCATTGAGGCGTGGTTAGTGGCGGAACTCAACCAAGCGCTTTGTTTCGTGAATCGAGAATCGAACCCACAACCAGTCGCGTATGCAGTCGTGCACTTGTGCCCCAGCGCCACAGCTGGCCTTAATAATATAATTAACCAAAAATAAAACCAGCAAAATAGTAAAATAACAAATAACAAAATTCATCGGACACTCGGTACAAATTAAATTAAAATTTCAACGTTAGATTGAAATAATACCGTTTCGTATTTTTTAAATAATATTTGAAATGAAATTAATTGAATAGTTTCATTTATGAAATTGCGATATCGTACAAAAAATATATAATATAATTAAGATATATATGAGGCCAGTCGTGGCGCAGGGGCACAAAGTGTGACTGTAAAACAGACTGGTCGTGGGTTCGATCCCCACTCGAGGAGATGAAATATTTATTTAAATTTATATTTCCATTTCTTCGCTCTGGTGTCGAGGCAAAGCGCGGCTTTGAGTTCTACCACTCAACACGCAATGCCCCCAGAATTAGGCAGAAAGTGGGGAACGGAGTGTCTTAACATTATGTTCTCTCTGCCTACCCTGCGGTGGATACAGCGTGAAGCTGATTTTTTTTAAGACATATTTGTTTAGATATATGTATTTTTTTGTTAATCAGGCATCAGACACGCGGGCGTTTCAACGCCTGCTGCTACGAGACAAGCAAACACACAAACATATTCTCCGCGGTGAACCATTTCTTCGCTGATTCACCATTGGTGAATCAGCTAAAAGGCATTATGGTAAGTTTACTTATTTTATTTTCCATATACTTCCTTTGAATTATATGAAACTTTTGTTTTACCTTTATTTTTACATACATGTGGCAATCGAGTCGCAGCCTCCCTGAAGTTAGTTGTAGATGGCTGTGCAGATTTGATTTTAGGATAAATACTTATTAAGAAAACGTTTAAAAATTTAAACGTAGCGGGAGTCGAACCCGCTTCCTCGTAACCGAGGTATGGCGTTTCTAAATAAGTTTACTAAATATGTTTTTTTCTTTCCTAAGTGTGGATTAACACATTAAAAATGTTTAAAATGATTTTAGGATTATTCTTAGTTCTGATTATTTTGTTCTCAAGTGAACAATGCGCAAAAGTACAGAAAGCGTGCGCCACAACTGGCATTTTTCATTAAATTATAAAATTTTATAATAAAAAAATATATTTTTGGCTAGACTCGACAAACAAGCAACACAGAGCCGGGGCCTCCGGATGACACTCGGCCAGACAGTAGGGGACCCCCGGCTGTGAGCTTTGCTCTCAGCCCTTCTCAAAGGTAAGTTTTTATAGATTTATTTTTAATTTGTATGTCTGACGTCCATCAGAATTTGTTTTGATTTTGTTTTATTTATGGTATCGTTATAATGTATCGTATTTTTTATAGATATTTGAATTATTATTGTTATTTGCGAAGTAAGGGAGTTTATTATTACAACAAATACTTAATACTTAAGATATTAATATTATTAATTCAGTTATTATTATTAGTTTAATATTAAATATGTTTTTACACGTCTCTTGCGAAAAAAAAAATAGTCATACTGCCCTTCTCCGCCTTCTAGCATTTTTCGCGATTGTGTAATTTAGGTAATTACTATGGAGAAGTAAAAATATTCTTTTTTTTTTAAATATAATTATTTCCTTAAGTAGAAATAAAACGGACTTTGATAAACGGTTATATTTAGTAAAATTTATGTGAGCGCGACAGGTTGTGGGTTCGATTCCCACTCAAGGAAATGAAATATTTATTTTTTTATTATTTTTTTTATCAGCTTCACGCTATATCCCGCACACAGCAGGGTAAGCAGAGGGAACCCAGTGTTAAGACACTCCGTTCCCCATTTTCTGCCAAATTCTGAAGGGATTGCGTATTGAGTGGCAGCACTCAACGCCGCGCTTTGCCTCGACACCAGAGGAAATATACATTTTAGTAAATATTTCATCTCCTCGAGTGGGGATCGAACTCGAAATATTTAATACTTTCATTTCTGCGCTCTGGCGCGGCGTTGTGTTCCGCATCTGAACCGATGACGATAAGGATAACGATGTGTCCTGAATTCGGAGGAAAATGGCAAACGGATGGTCTTAACTCTTAACACTAGGCTTCTTTTGCGTAACCGCCTGTATATAGGATACAGTGTGACGTTAAAAAAAAAACATGCGAGCGTCTTAAATAAACCGAAAAAAGGAACGAGGAAAAGGAGATGTTGGGACAAAGGAAAATTATTAGGCACATCAAAAGAGTTTCTAGATTTAATCTCTTTATGTCCGTATTGGAACCATTCAACCAGCTTAATAAAATATAGCATATTCTGCAAACGAAATGACATGCCTTTGTTGATAAAAACAATTTTTATTTAGTAATTATTAAAAAAAAATACAGATCAAAAATAAAAAAGCGGCACAAAGTGTGACTGCGGCACAAAATATGACTGTAAATCGACTGGTTGTGGGTTCGATCCCCACTCGAGGAGATGAAATATTTACTTAAATTTATATTTACATTTCTTCGCTCTGGTGTCACGGACAAGCGCGGCGTTGACTTCTGCCACTCAACACACAATGCCTCCAGAATACGGCAGAAAGTGGTGAACGGAGTGTCTTAACACTAGGTTCCCTCTGCCCACCCTGCTGTGTGCGGGATACAGCGTGAAGCTAAATAATACTAATACTAATCTTGGGGGGTTTCTGGTGTAATTTTGGGTTTGGCAAAGAATTCCTATTTACCCATTTCTAACAATTCACTATTTACTAAATTACGGCACAAGATAAATTAATTAAAATTAAATAATTAATTAATTAATTATTTAATTTTTAGATTTTTGATTGCGCCGATTTTCGGCAAAAACACATAAATTGGTCCTCCTCACTAATTATATATTTTTTTTACATATACAATGTATGTATTTATTCTTCTTTTTGGGCTTTTGCTTGCTGGACACGCTGAAAAAAAGATAAGCGTTTATTGGAATAAAACTTGAACTCTTGACTTTCAAAAACATTTTATCATGTTAAAACTTTCATAAAGTGATAATTTTGAAAATAATCATATATACTTATTTAAAAAACGTATAAAAATTTGAACCGTAGCGGGACTCGAACCCGCGCCTCCTGGAATCGACCAGGCGCTCTGACCACTGAGCCATACGTTCACGTTCGTTTACATTTTTCTTTCCTAAATGTGGAATATCACTTTAAAAATATTTAAAAAATAATCATGTATAAATAGCATATTATAAAAATAGTGTAGATGATGTCGGTGTGTTGTAGTATGTAGTAAACTACATTTAGCTATATTACCTGAAAATATCATGAACTTTAAAGGGTATATATGCATCTATAAATAAAAATAAGAATATCCGCATATATATAAATATAAATAACCCCATTCATTTAGATGTCAAAAATAAATATACACTATATTATATGCTTTAATTTTTTTAATGTTAAATGATTAAAATGAGGCCGTCGTGGCCCAGGGGCACAAGGGTGTGACTGTAACACGACGGTTGTGGGTCCAATCTACACTCGAGGAAATGAAATACTAATTTAAATTTATATTTCCATTTTGTCGAGGTGTCGAGGCAAAGAGCGGCGTTGAGTTCCGCCACTCAACACGCAACACGAAAGTGAGGAACGGAGTGTCTTAACACTAGGTTCCCTCTGCCTACCAAGCTGTGCGTGGGATACAGCGTGAAGCTGATTTATTTTTTATTTTTGATTAAAATGATTTTCTTGTCGGTCTTTTTTATATTTTTTTTTTGTTTCTATAATATTATGATATAATATATGTTATATGAGTTGTTAGAAAAAATATTTAAGTGAGTGCTTTTTTAATTTAATTTGGAAATGAAGATGAAAAACCCAATTCTATCAAAACTAAATTGGATCACCAATTTTTCGGTCAGTAGTAATAAGTTCCGATATATTTTTTCTGCTTCATGCTGTATCCCGTACACAGCAGGGTAGGCAGAGGGAAGCTAGTGTTAAACACTCCGTTCCCTACTTTCCGCCAATTTCTGGAGGCATTGCGTATTGAGTGGCGGAACTCAACGCCGCGCTTTCCCCTCGACACCAGAGCGAAGAAATGGAAATATAAATTTAAGTAAATATTTCATCTCCTCGAGTGGGGATCGAACCCACAACCAGTCGATTTACAGGCACAATTTGTGCCCCTGCGCCACGACTGGCCTCAAGTTCCAATATTATATACATAAATTCCTAGCAAAAGTAAAATCTATAATTTTACTGACGCCCTCAGCACTACACCCACCGGAACAAACGAGCGCTTCTAGCATACAAATGCTCTCAAATGGGAATTGCTCTCTCCATTGACTTGACGCCTTGATTAGCAGGATGTTCATTGTATCCGTCGCGTGGGTAATCTTAGACACTCAGAGATGTCAATTAGCTTAACTGATGTTAAAGTAAAGAGATTTACATTGCAGAAGTTTATATTGTATGTATGTTAAATGCAATTATTAATAAAATGTTGCAATTTAAATTGTGAATACTCCACCCCAACGCGCTATATTAAATATTTTTTAGACCGACAAAATTTTTAAATTGCCAAAAAATTATTCAAGGATTCATGTTTTTAAAAGACAGTTTTTAAGAAAAAAATACTTATTATTTGATGATGTCCCGAATCGGCGAAAAGAGGAGAACACGGTGTCTTGACACTGCCTCTCTTTCTCTATCTCGCTTTGTTTACTTTTGCCTCATAATTTACGCCTATAGTTAAGTGTAGCTATAACTTTACTATATATAAGGTGAATTTAGTAAAATAAATAAATCAGCTTCTATCTATAGGCAGAGGGAACCTAGTGTTAAGACACTCCGTTCTCCACTTTCTGCCGAATTCTGGAGGCATTGCGTGTTAAGTGAATTAAGTATTATCGCATATTTTGTATACATATATACACCGTATACTTATATGTATCTAAAAATCGATACATACACTCTGAGCGACATCCTCGAGATAAGAATTGTTCTAGATGCTCACCATTTCAATGTAGCCGGCTGAACGCTGACATTTATTATTTACGAATTTAATATGGATATGGCGGCTTTTCTGTAACATAATAAAATATAGATAGAATATCTTCGATTCTTATAAGGTAAGCGAGACGAGGTTTTCTTGAGCTGTTAGAAAGAATAAATAAATAAATCAAAATCAGCTTCATGCTGTATCCCACACATAGCCAGTATTCCTCATTTTCCGCCAAGTTCTGGAGGCATTGCGTGTTGAATGGCGGAGCTTAACGCCGCGCTTTGCCTCGACACCAGAGCAAAGAAATGAAAATATAAATGTAAATAAATGTTTCTTTTCCTCGAGTGGGGATCGAACCTACAACCAGTCGATTTTACAGTCACACATTGTGCTTCTGCGTCACGACTGGCCTCAGAGCTCAGGACTGGCCTAGAGAGTAATAATATTAGTAATTATTAAGAAAACGTATACAAATTTTAGACGGTTTCCAAAGAGGCGCGGGTTCAAATCTCGCTACGTGTGGAATAACACAGAAATTCAAGATTTTTTTGAAATATTTACATTGTATGCCGCGCATTGAACGGCATGTAATGGGAACCTGGAAACTTAGTGTTAAGATTCTTCGGTCACATTAAAACATTTCCGCGAGTGTCGGAACTCAACGCCGCGCTTTGCCTCGTAATCTGAGCGAGGAAATGAAAATATTGAATATTTCATTTTCTCGAATAGGCATCGAAGGCAAAATCCGTTGCGTTACATACGCACGCTTGTGCGTATTACTATAGCTATATTTGTATCCTATTTGTATACTTCCACCCAAATGGTTTTCCATTAAAATCTCTTTTTGTGGGAAAACTAACTTAAAAGTCAGGGTGATAGACGCGACCGGTTGTGGGTTTGATTTCCACTTGATGAAATGAAATATTTAATGTTCATTTCTTCAGTCTGGTGTTGTTGTCACTTCACACGCGTTTCCAGAATTCGGCATAAAGTGGAGAATGTCTTTACACTAGAATCCCTCTGTCTACTCTGCTGCGTGCGTATATAAATAAGTTTAAAATAAGTTTTAAGTCATTTTTCGCCTCAAACTTACATCATAGGCTATTTATAAAACACAAAGAAAACACAGTATTGCTTAGAGATAACAAACAATTTATTCATGCGGAGTTTGTTCTATAAAAGAAATTGGATCAGGGAATACTTCGACCGTTACTCATAGCCGGCGTTTGGAATGACAATACATATATGTAATTTATTTTTTATATTATGTATTTATTTTTATTCACTTATTAACCAACAAATTAATAAGGGGTAGGCAGAGGGAACCTAGTGTTAAGACACTCCGTTCCCCACTTTCCGCCAAGTTCTGGAGGCATTGCGTGTTGAGTGGCGGAACTCAACGCAGGAAACGCGGAAAAATGAGAAACGGGTGTTCACAGTCACTAGGTTCCCCTTGCCTGCTGTGTGCGGATACAGAATATAATAATTCTTAATTGTAGGGAACCTAGTGTTAAGGCACTCCGTTCCCTACTGTAAATTTAGTAGAAAGAAAAACTATTTTAAACAATTACCAGAAGTACTATATTTAAAATTTAATTAAAATTTGCATTTTAAAAACGAAAGTGGAACAAGATGGAAATTGAAAAATATCGTAGATTGCGCTGCATTTAAGACTCCTCCATTAATTCTATCCAGGTTATTTAAAGTTTTACCATCAAGTTGATTGAAAAAATTTACGTAGCTTTCTGCTGCTGGCCTTCGAAATATGAAAAATTTATGCTATTTATTAACCGAATTTAAAAAATGAGGTTATTAGTTTGATATGTAATGTAATAAAAATATTGTTGGGAATTTAATAATATTTGAGTATGTGATCCATTTAAGTTTCCAAGCACGTTGGTGCGTTCGTATGTTTGTCCACGAATTTCTCTAAAACTAAATGTCATATCTAGATGATTCTTTTTAATTTAGTTTAGGTATATTTCAACTTAGGGAATAGTACAGGTTTCATTAAAATCGCTTCAGAGTAGTTTCAGAGATATGGTGAAATTAAGAAAACATATGCAGGTAGTAGAACCTGCATTTTCAGTTCACTGGCTGCTTTGTTTTTATAACAATTTGAAGTCATTTTAATTTTTTATTAAATTATATTATTTATACCAATTTGAAGTCGGTTTATTTTTTTTTTAATTACATATATTATTATTTCTTTAATGTGGGATGCAGTTTTTACTACTTATATATTGATTAAAGAAGTTATTGCAAGTTCGAATTCGTTTAGAGAATCAATATCTATATCTATAAAAAAATCGTAATGGATCGGTGTCTGTACATGGAAGATGTATAAGAAGAAATATTATTGGAGGCGTACATTAATGTTATATTATTTTAATAATAGCATTATGGAAAATTCAGAACAATGATTTTTAAAATTGTTGTCTATTTGTCGGTGCGTTTGTTCACGTTTATCTCAAAAACGGCTTTACCGATTTAAACGCAGTTGTCACTATTGGAAACTTTGAACTGGGAAGCTTCCTTTAAAAAGTAAAGTAAAATACTCTTTATTGTACACCAAATACATATACATATTGAACATTAACCATGACACATTGGAGCACAATAGGCGGCCTTATCGCTAAGTGAGCGATCTCTTCCAGGCAACCTTGGGGTAGAGGAGAGAATAAGTAAGTGACATGGGAAGGGGTGTACTGAGTACTAGATATTTTTTTTCTTTTTTTTTTTTTTTATTGTTATTTGAAAAATATATATATATATACATACATACATAGGTATATACAATATCCATAGATACTTAGATACATACATACATATAAATACTAAATACACATATATAATACATACACTCATAATTAGATGTATACCAACATAATGGAACATATTTTATTTACATTTAACACTTACACATGTTTATAATAGTACTTCAATATTGTCAAAGTTTCAAATAATAATCCTTAAGCCTTTTCTTAAAGGTCGTTAAAGTTTTGGCTCGTCTGATAATAACTGGTAGGGAATTCCACAAACGTGCTGATTTAACAGTGAAAGAGTTCGAGTAAAAGGAAGAGGAGTGTGAAGGAATTTTAAGAGATAAGGTAAGTTGAGAGCGAAGGGAGAAGTCATGTGATTCACACAAAAATTTGAACCGTTCCTTGAGGTATGAAGGAAAAGATGAATTGAAGAGGATATTATAAAGAAGGCAAAGAACATGAGTATTCCGGCGAAGTCGAATTGGAAGCCACTTGAGTTTTTTACGAAATTCGGAGATATGGTCATATTTGCGGAGTCCAAATATGAACCTTATACAAATGTTTTGGAGACGCTCAAGCTTATTTAGTTGCTCCTCTTTTAAGTCAAGATAACAGCAATCAGCATAATCAAGAATTGGTAGAAGGAGGGACTGTGCCAGCGCAACTTTAGTAGGAATGGGTAGAAAGTTGCGGAGCCGACGTAGAGAGGCATTGGCTGAAAATATTCTCTGACTTACGTCACTTATTTGTGGTTTCCAAGACAGATGTTTGTCAAACGTAATGCCTAAGTTTTTAACTTTTTCAGTAAAAGGAACTTTTGTTCCATCGAGCATTATACTTGGTAATTCGTTAAATTTTATTTGGCAAATAGACCTTGGACTACCTATTATGATCGCCTGCGTTTTACTGGGATTTAATGTTAATCCTAATGATTTACTTAATGCTGAAATATCTGTTAAATCTGTAGATAATGTCGATATAAAATGCGGAAGCTCATGCAGCGTACAGTGACGATACATTTGAAGGTCATCAGCGTAAAGGTGGTAGGGAGAAGAGATATATTGACATAAATAATTAATGAAAAGTGAAAATAAAAGAGGAGACAACACGCCACCTTGAGGGACGCCAGCAATCACCGGAGACCATTCAGAATAGGAGTCCTGAATCCGAATACGTTGCTTGCGCCCGTACAAGTAAGAGTGAAACCAGTCAATCACTGTAGGAGATATGTTAAGCGAATACATAATGGCTAGTAGAATATCAAAATCAATGTTATTAAATGCTTTACTGAAATCAAGCAAAACCATCAATGTAACTTGGTGCTTTTCCATACTAAACCGAATATCGTCTGATATATTCACCAATGCAGTAGTCGTACTATGACCAGGCCTATACCCTGACTGTAAAGGGTTAAATAAGGAATTGGTTATTAGATATTTATTAAGTTGTTGATTAATGAGACGTTCCAGGACTTTTGATAGGAATGGAAGGATTGATATAGGTCGATAATCAGACATGTAGGAAGGATTGCGCTTTTTAGGCAGAGGCGTTAGTTGAGCCTCTTTCCAAGCAGAAGGAAATGTGGAGGTCTTTATAGAAAAATTGAGGATTGACGTACCTTTAATATTTTGTTTTCTTTTTTTTTTCACAAATAAAAAAGATATGTCAATATAAATTTGATTTTGGCCTTAAAACGATAATTTTATTAGGCCAGTCGTGGCGCAGGGGCACAAAGTGTGACTATAAAATCAACTGGTTGTGGGTTCGATTCCCACTCGAGGAGATGAAATATTTATTTAAATTTATATTTCCATTCTTCGCTCTGGTGTCAAGGCAAAGCGCGGCGCTACTCAACACTCAATGTCTCCGGAATTTGGCGGAAAGTGGGGAACGAAGTGTCTTAACACTAGGTTCCGTCTGCCTACCCTGCCACGTGCTGGATACAGCGTGAAGCTGTTATTGGCAACGAAAGTAATTCAGTTAGTAGTCTAAACGGGAGGAGTCGCGTGGGGCTATAGATATTTAAAAAGTCGTATATAATACATATTTAATAGATATTTAGTAGTATAAAATAGATATTTAAAAAATTTCGATTCTTCATGTAAAACGCAAATTTGTTAAAATAGTAATTTGATGAGTCAAAGTCAGATATGAGTAGAATTGGCGTAATTAGAAGAAACTATTAAAACCTACATAAAAGATTTTGTGCATTATTCTATCCTATTATATACTATAGTGTATAGAGAAAGTTTGTGAGAATGGATGTTTGTTCCACTTACATAAAAAAACTACTAAACAGATTTAGATTAGAAGTATAAGCGGGCGAAGCAGCGCTTGGGTCGCTTATTTAATTTCTTCTTCTTCCTCCTGGCATTAATCCCGGCTTTTGCCAGGGTCTGCCAAATCGCAATGGTCGCTTATTTAATTTATAATTTACATATTTTAACTTAAATATAATAAACGATTAAATGTAACATTCCTTAACAGTCAGCTGTCAGATCGATCGATCACGCCGACCCAGCGTCAGACGTTCCTGAAACCAGCTGCAAACACAGCCTTGGACAGGAAGGCTTCTATTGTTGACGAGACTACTGGTATCACCCGTACTCAAATGAAAGGTACATAATAACATAACTTTTTTTCAGCTTCACGATGTATCCCGCATATAGCGGGGTACGCCGACGGAACCTGGGAACCTGGTGTCCTAGTGTAAAGCACTCCGTTCCCCTTAACACACTTCGGTTCCTCACTTTCGAATTCTGGAAGCTTTGCGTGATGAGTGGCGGAACTCAAAGAATATTACAGAATTAAATTTTGCAAGAATATTATTTTACTTAATATTCTATTATTGAATTAATTCGAACATCGCTATTGTAGAGTTCTATAGATTACAATCAACCGCGTTAAATTACAGCGAAAGGTCGTTTTATGATTCATGATTTCACTTTGTATAATCGACGAAAGTAGATAATATTATAGTCCCACAGCAGGGTAGGCAGAGGGAAACAGAGGGAAATTCCGACAGAGGGAAAAACCGACTCGGCAGAAAGTGGGGAACGGAGTGTCTTAACACTCCGTTCCCCACTTTCTGCCGAGTCGGTTTTATAGTCACACTTTGTGCCCCTGCGCCACGACTGGCCTCATTTTATTTTAGAAATAACTAATTTGAATATATTTATATTAAATAATTATATAAATATATTCAAATTAGTTATGAATGGGGGAATTATATTAATAATTAATGAAATTATTAAATAATTAATCTTGAACTTTTCTTTAAATTCAGGCTTAGCTTAGCTAGAGCCTTCTTATTTGATATCTCACTTGAACTAGCGGCTTTAATACCAAATTTTGCCTCCTTTTTATGGATTTAACCACAAATTTATAGTATTTAATTTTTCTTTGTACCTTAACTAGTGCTATCTGTAGATGCTATGCCAATTTTCATAGTTCTAAGTTAACTCGAAATACCCTATTAATTTTGATTCCGTTTATAGTGTCGAAATACGCGGTTTTTGCTATATGAGACTATAATTTTTTGAGATAAAGGGTATTGACAGACAGACAGACGGACAACAAAGTAATCTTATATGTGTTCTTTTTTTCCTTCAAAAGATATGGAACCCTAAAAATCATTGGACCTTTGAATTTTAAGAGAGAAACCAGTTGCCGAGCTCGAACTTGGCAAACCCGTTTAGATGAGACTAACTATTGCATACAACTTACAAGTCATAAAAATGATAAATAATAATAATTTTAATGTAGCGGGATTTGAACCCTCACCGCTGGGAAACCGTCCAAACGCTATGACCATTAAGTCGTACGTCCTCATCAAGTTACGTCGAAATTCTTATACGCTTGTTACAAGTTTTTTATGCATCTCTGTAGGGCGATTTTTACAAAATTCCACTTCAAAAAAATTCAAAAAATTAGAGAATCATCATATTTTTTAACGTATTTAAAGGGCGATGCTTCACTTCAGAATGAAAAATACCTTTATTTAGAATACCTATAACAATTTTAACGTGATAAATAATAATTAATATTATTTTTTTTTAGAATTTCGCGAAGCATTTCGACTCTTCGATAAAGACGGCGATGGTACAATCACTAAGGAAGAGCTCGGCCGTGTGATGCGAAGTCTTGGGCAGTTTGCACGAGTTGAAGAGCTCCAGGACATGTTACAAGAAGTCGATAGTGATGGTATAATTTAGATATAACATTTATTTATCTTTTACATTTTTAAAGTGTCATTCCGTATTTAATAAAGAAAAATATTTTTTAGGAAACATAAAAACAAAAAAAAATTACATAGCAGGTTTTGAACCCGCGCCTTTTGGAATTCGTCCAAGAGGCGCGGGATGAACGTATGTCTTAGTCGGTCAGATTCTTGGACGATTTGGTAGAGGCGCGGGTTCAAATCGCGCTACAATCAAATTTTTATGTTTTCTAAAAAGTAACATTTAAATTGCTACGTCCTCCACAAGTATTTATAAACATACATTTAAATACCTATGTATAAGACTAAACGCTCATCTTTGATCTACTGTCTCTCTTTTACTTTTGGTTTCTCATTTATTCTAAAATATAAAAAAAGTGTAGTGTAATACAAACGAATATTCTTTGCTACACAGGTGATGGAAATGTAAGCTTCGAAGAGTTTGTGAACATCCTATCGAAGTCCATGTCAGGAGCTGGCGGTGGCACCAGCTCTGCTGAACAAGAGGAAAGGGAGCTACGTGATGCTTTCCGAGTGTTCGACAAACACAATCGAGGGTACATATGCGCGTCAGACTTGAGAGCTGTCCTGCAATGTTTGGGCGAAGATCTGTCGGAGGAGGAAAGTTAGTAAAAAAATCATAAAAAAAGTAATCAAGCCTTGGCGCAGGGAGTGAATTATTTATATACATTTATATTTTCATTTCTTCGCTCTGGTGTCGAAGCAAAACGCGCCACTAAGTTCCGCCACTCAACACGCAATGCCTCCAGAACTTGGTGGAAAGTGGGAACGGAGTGTCTTAACACTAAGTTCCCTCTGTCTACCCTGTTGTGTGAGGGGTACAGCGTGAACCTGATTTGACTTTTTTAATTAATCGTTGTAGTATTTTCTTTTATTTACGTAATTCTATAATCTATATACGTATGTATTTTAAGTATGGAAATGACTTTTGACTCTATAAAACGTTGAAATGTTTTAATATCATGTACTGGTACAACAAAATACACCGTATGGTGTAGGATTATATAAATTTAGAACAATATTGTATTCGTATTATAGGTAATTAAGGCTGTCTGGACCTTAACCTCAGGGGCTCAGCGTTTGAATGTAAACGCGATGGTTGTAGATTCTATTCTCATTTGGAGGATAGAGTCATTTTTCCTTCCACGTTCTATTAACAAGAGGAAGGAGGCGTTTAGTTCCACCACTCAACACGCAGTGTTCCCAAACTGTTCCGTGTTGTGAAACTGGGAGTGGGGAACGGAGTATTTTAACATTAGGCTCTTTTTGCCACCCCACCCTGCTATACGCGGGCTACAGCGTGGACCTAATAATAAAACAAAATAAACGAATTCAGGTAATAATGTTAATTCTTTTATTACAGTTGAAGATATGATCAAGGAAGTCGATTCCGATGGAGATGGACGTATCGACTTTTTAGGTAGACTTACATTTTATTTATTTAATTTAACTGGTTTTGTTTTTTCAATAACAAATATTTATTAGGGGCCAGTCATGGCGCAGCGGCACAAAGTGTGACTGTAAATCGACTGGTTGTGGGTTCGATTCCCACTCGAGGAGATGAAATATTTAATTAAATTTATATTTCCATTTCTTCGCTCTGGTGTAGAGGCAAAGCGCGGCGTTGAGTTCTGCCACTCAACACGCAATGACTCCAGAATTCGACAGAAAGTGGGAAACGGAGCGCCTTAACACTAGGTTCCCTCTGCCTAGCCTGCTGTTTGCGGGATACAGCGTGAAGCTGATTTATTTATTTCATTAAATATTTATTGGTAGACTATAAAAGACAAAAGGAAATACAGTCCGCGAGGTCTACGCTGAGCTTTGCATTAGTGTGAGTGTTCATATGTATAGTAACGTCACTTGCTAGGCCTAAACCGGTTTATATTGGTTTTTGACAATCGATCTACACCTCTTGTAGTGAGAGCAACGTCACATATTTAATTCTTTATATTTTATTTTCGTGTTCGATTTATTAAAAGTGAAGCAAAAATGTGTGTGACCAAGCAGTAAAAATTGAAAAATTTACTATCTAATTAAGTAAAAAAAATGAGAATAATTATATCTAATCTTGATGACGTATAACATAAGATTACATTTAAAATAATGCGGATGCAATATAGTAGGAGAATTGATATTTTTTATGTAGTTTTTTTTTATTGATTTCTAATAATGTATATATTTTTTTTAAGTTTTGTCTGGCGCTTCTTTTATTATATATTATAAAAAATACTCACAAAAATGCAAAGCTTAAACCTCGCGAACCGTAAAATCAAGTAAAACAAACAGGCTTAGTAATAGGATATTGTAGTAAGGTTGTCGTAGCATTAGCTTGACACCGACTTTGAAATTATAAAACTTTTTTTAATTATTTTTGCTTAACAAATTTACTTTTTAGTTAGAAGTCGATTATTTTTGTTAAAAATTCTAATAAATCTTAAGTGGATGCTTCTCAAACGAGTAGGTAGTGGTTGTATTATGTGAAACTTCAATCTTAATTAGGCATTATTTTTGTCCAAACTAACATTTTGTCATACTGACAAGAACATACACTAGGATCCGCCAAGTGCACGGCGAGTGGAGCTGAGCGAAGCTTTGTCGCGCAAAATTTAGCGAAATTTTTGCCACATGGAAAGTATCTACTAGTTTTTAAATAAAAAAAATCATCAAAATCGGTTCTGAGGTAACAAACTTAAAAAAAAAGTGCAGTCGAATTGATAGCCTCCTTTTCTGACAGAATTCGGTTAAAAATAATGCGGATGCAATATAGTAGGAGAATTTATGTTTTTTAGGTTGATTTTTTTAAATGATTTCTAATAATAATTTTTATTTTTGTTTAAGTTTTGTCTGGCTCTTCTTTCATAATAATTCACACAAATGCAAAACTTAAACGTCGCGAACCGTACCTACTTGTATCTTTTATAGTCTACCAACATGATTTAATTAAAGTAATTTCCAAATAAATTGACGTCTAATATTATCTGTATTTTTTATTTAAATTAAAAAATATATGATTTATTATTTTAGAATTCGTTCGAGCCCTTGGAGAGCCCGAAGATGCATGTGACGATGAAGATGATGAAGACCCTAATGATGGAACCGATATACTTTTATCTCGACCAGTCGCTGCAATTTAAATAAAAATCCAATATGCTTTTCCTTAAAAGTTTCATTATCATATATTAAGCATGAAAATTGTTATCTATTGTCTTTTTCGAATTTAAAGATACTTAAAATCCATACAACTTTTGAAAGCGATTGAAAAACTTTGTGATCTCAATATTCCTATTTAGGATTAACGATAGTACTTTTTTTATATTTTAGCCTAAAGTAATAATGGTTTCTGTTTGCATTTTACATTGTGAGCAATAAATCAAGAAAATATGAAGTACTTAATAATTTTAAATGTATTTTAATATTTGACAATTTTTATGAAAACACCTAAAGTGAATTGAGTTTTGACTTGATGTTGAAGCCCTTGGTACAGTTGTTGCCATCAAAAAAATATTTTTGTTACTAGCAACATTTTCAATGAAATATCTAAGTGTTTAATATGTAAGTCACTCAAATTACTAAAATATGTCTATTTCAAATAGTTCTAGTTTTTTGCATTTTAAATATACCTCTTTATATCGTATTTTAAAAACATATCACCTCTTTTCGGATGTTGGTTAAAATATTTACAATTCAGATATCACTATTTATTATTACGTTGTAATCATAAACTTCTGAGATCATAATTTCTTTTCATTCTTGTCATTGTAACACCAATTTTAACATTAAGTATTTTAAGATATAACGAAACAAGTAGATAATTTTAATAAAATAATAAAATTTATGAACATTAAATATAATTCACATTTACTATCTTAAAAACCAATAAAATAAAGCTTAACGAATATTCAAAATTATTTTTGTATCATTTGTACCCAGGAGCTATCCATGAATAGCGTCATTTTATGATTTTTGATCCCTCCCCGTTTTTGTCACAACTGGTCACATTGATGGGACCCCTCAACCTACACTAGGTTCTAGGACTTCACATATTTTTCATTGTAGATCTAAAAATTATAAAATTAAACAGCAGTTTTGAAATACTTGTTGTTATTAGCTATATTTAACGCGACGGCTGTGGGTTCGATTCTCAGTTAGGAGAATGAAATATTTAACATTTTCATTTTCTCACCCTGACAACGGGACAAAGCGCGAATTTAAAACATCCTCTCTAGAAGAATGGAATCTATAAAGTGCTACTACTAAAAATGAAATAAAGTAATATTAATATTTTTATTAACATATCAAAATATATACACTTATAACATTATACATATAGACACCCAACTACATTGATGGAACAAAATTAAATATGACTGTTACTTATTTATACATTTATAGACAAAATTATATTTCACTTAAACATTTTTATGGAAAAAAAATTGAACAGATAACTTTTTTAAAAAATAATAAACATTTTATTGTACTATAACTATTTATTATCTGTATTTTTTGGTTTCGGAAGAGAATCAAACCTGTGATAATTGCGATTTATATTATTAAATACAATATTTAACTACATTTCATATATCATATGGGTAAATAGGTACGCTATAAAGGCAATTGTTGGCAGTTTCGACGTACATTTTAGTATAAACAAATAAAAAAGTAACAATATTATATAATTAACCTAAAAATATAACTAATTTTTGTTTATAAAATACATTAATATATTTTTCATAGTACGTATGTTTTGATATGAATGATTTAGGACCAGAATAAAATTATACATATAAAAAAAATATTTACTTATTAAGAAAACGTATAAAATTTTTTATACGTTTTCTAAATAAGTATTTTTCTTTCCTAAATTTTATTCCACAATAACACTTTAAAAATGTTAAAAAAAGTATATTTAATTGAATTAATGCAAATTGAATGTAGAATGTTAATTTAAAATTTAAATATGTTTGGCACTAAAAAATAAAGCAACAATTGTTCATATTTTACTAAAATATTTATTATATACGCAGTCGTCGTGACGCAGTGGCACAACGTAGTCCCGGGTTCGATACTCACGTGTCGTATCACATTATGTTCATTTCTCGTATTTAGTGAACAAAGTGAAAGCACGACGTTGAGTTCCACCACTACATACATAATATTTCGACAATTTGGCAGTGCGTAGGGAAGAGTGTCTTAACACTAATTTGCCCTTGCCTATCCTGCTATATGCGGGATACAGCGTGAAGGTAAAAAAAAACGCTGCCATTGACATAAAAGTTAAATTACAACTTGCACAGTGCTCCCTTTTTTTGAAACATATAAACAAAAACAAATCTAGATGACATTCTTAACATTGTATCAGTAAAATTTTACATATTGAAAAATTATAACAAATATTTTAATTTAAAAAAATTATAAGAAAAATATTTTCTTGGAGATTGTCTGTTAATACTATATTTATCTGCATCTTTTGGTAACAGTTCTGACCTCTGTCGGATTTTGATTCCTGTTTAATTCAATACAATACGTTTACAAAAAAATAATAGATTTTAATATTAAAATTATTTTTCCAAATAATGATTGAAATTTTAAAAATAAAACAAGAACAGAAGTTTTTTTACAATATGTTGAAGACAAAAATAATGTTTTGTTCATAGGCTTGTAAATTTTAATAAATATTTCACATATTTTTGACAGTTTGAAAAACACAACCGAAAGTAATAAAAGAAAAACTTATTTTAAAATAAAAATTTTTAGTTTTTTTTTGATACTGAAATGTTTATAAAAGTTAAGCGTAATTTTTTTCATACACTATTTGTATGATGGCAGTATTATATGTTTACAATATACTAATTTCTATTTATATTTTTGCAAACATAAAGAACTTTTCTTCAATATACTAGTATAATTATATTGTATATATATATATTTCTAAATATATATGTATTATAGGATTAAATTGCTTGTATACTACTGAATGAGATATTTGACATTAGGCAGTTATTATAAGCGCATCATGTCTTGATGTTTTATTTACAATACGCGCAATTAAATTGACAATTAATTAATAACAGATTGTTGTTAATACAATTAACGACTAAACACTGATAGGCAGAGGGAATCTGGTAACACTAGACACTCCGTTCTCCGCTTTCCGTCATATTTTTGAGGCATAGCGTGTTGAGTAGCGGAACTCAAGGCCGCGCTTTTTTGCGCTCGGTGCCAGGAAGAAATGAAAATATTGATATAATAATTTATTTCCTCGAGCTAGGATCGAACCCACAACCCTGTCACACCCTTGTGCCTCTGCGCCACGACGGTCTCAAAATTGTTAGTTGTTATGGTTACGGTTTACCAATTATAAAATTGAATTAAATTCTGAATTGTTCTTGCAATTAAGCTATGTCCAATACTGTACCCACCACCCCATATTACATATTATACTTTAATTCCTTGGACGATTTCCAAAGAGGCGCGGGTTCAAATCTCGCTACGTTCAAATTTTTATATATTTTTGTTATAAGTGTTTTCCTTTCCTGAGTGTGGAATAACACTTTAAAGTCTGTGTTTAAACATTGTACTTGTTTTCTCAGATATAAAACATGTTGCGCTTATCATACATACATATATATATATATATATATATATATAGACACTAAAACTATGTTTAAAATGAGGTAGCATTCTAATACTACTATTACAGATATTTATAATGGCCAGTTTTATATGAGTTAGCAAAAAATAAGTAAAATTAAAAAAAATAAAAATAAGTACACTTGATGATATAGCTATTTAGAGTGAAAAACTCCATTACAACCATAATCAGACATATATATATATATATATATATATATATATTTTTATAATAAAAATGGGAAAAGAAAAAAAAGGGAAAGGAAAAGGAAGGGAACGGAAAGAATGGAGTGTTAACACTGGGTTCTGTCTGCCTTATTACATGATTATAAGTTTGTTAATATAAGGAATTTAAAAAAATAAAAATAATTTTAGTGTAATATTAATACAAAGATGTTATATAAAATTTATTATAACAAAATTTTAAAAACCTGTGAATGTTAGATAAAATACCACAACTAAATGGATCAATTTGGGCAATAAATTTAGGTTTAATTCATTTTATTCTATACAATTATTAATTTAGTTAAATTGTAAGTAATAATGTGCAGAATTTTAAAATAATAGATTGACTTTATATTTATTTATAATTGTTCATATTAATATATAATGATATAAGAATACAAATAAATATAACACTATATACTACATAGTGTTATTCATATAACTGGTACTAATGGTTGAGATTTTTTTAAAATTAAGCAACTGTAAAAACTTTCCATAGATCAAAAAAAAAATAAAAAAAATAATAGAATTTATAATGATACAGACAAATCAAATAAACTGACTGACATATCGATTTTCTGACACTTGATTCATACGATTCCGATTATCGATACTTACAAAATACAGATATGATAATTATTTTAATAAAAAAAAAAAATCGAATACTAAGTACAATAGCACCTGTGAGTTTACCGGCTAGTGATGTATTTCGGCTCCATATGTCCGGTGTCGCTCAGTGACCGTAGGACGACGTTGCCGCTCGGCAATATCGAGATCCACGTTATCGAGCCGTGGTTGAGCGAAATTCGAAGCCAACCTTCTGGCGGGAATTGGAGTGCTCTGGAATTATATTATTTGCAATAAACTAAACAGTATCTGAAGACGTTGCACCGACAGCGCAACGGCGAGTGCCTGTAAATGCAAAAGTTCTGAGTTCGATTCCCACTTGGAGGAATGAATTGTTTTCGTTTCATCGCTCTCGCATAAAGTATAACAAGAAGTGCGATGTTGAGTTCCGCCACTCAACACGCAATGTCAGGAAAATTGGGAGGGGCGAATGGAGTGTTTTAACACCAGGTTTTCTATGCCTAGTCTGCTATTTCATTTAACATTTTAAAACATATAACAATGATATTATAATATTTTTAGTAAAGTTAAATTAAACAACATGATAATTAATTTAAATTTACACACAAGATGTTTGGGACACTTGTTTAGCCGAGTTTAAGATATTATTAATATAATAAAATGAACGTGTGCGTCTTTCGGGACGCTCTACAGAAGTGATAACTTAAATTAATCTAATTTCAACTATTTATTTATACGAACTAATTTAAGTTGAACTATTTATTTCATATAAATTTGTATAAATATTGAAATTGTTTAACTTGAGAAAAGTGAGAGACGAACCCAGACTGACTGGCGCCGTAACGCGTTACGTAACGTAACGGTTTACTCTTCCATTAGAAATTATCACTTCAATAGCTATAATTCTCAATTTTATCATCGAAACAATAACTATTCCGCGATTGTCTTAAATTATAATAAATAATAAACAAATTTACAATAAAAAAAATAATACATACTTGCATACAAAAAATCTTATAACATTTGCATGGCACACCATCAGCGTGTACGTGTCTTTCGTCTGTTCCGGCGGTGCTCTGTAGAAGTAGCGTCTGAACGCGGCCTCAATCCTCGCACTGTCCTGGAAGAACTGCTACACATGCCAAACCATACTGTTTTAATTGACCAGTGTTGCCAGTTTCCTTTTTTTTAAATCCTACTTCCTACTCATATTATAAATGTGAAAGGTTGTGAGGATGGATGTTTCGTCCATTTTCACGCAAAAACTGCTAAACGGATAGACGAAGGTTTACAATAATACAGCTTTTACATCAAATAACACATGGGTAATATTTTGGCTGTAGTATGACTATAAATGTAAGCGGGCGAAGCCGCGTTTTTGGCCGCTATTAATTTATGTATATTTTTACTTTATAGTCTAAGATGAGTTTTGTTAATGCATTTTCTTTAATGTTCTTTTGAAAATTTACTTTTATTTTTGATGATGATGGGTTTTAGATGATGGTGATAAGGTAATATATTTTATTAGTAAATATTATTTTTTTTTGAGCTAACTTTTTTATATATAAAGCATTGGTCATGCTTTAATTTTTGGAAAAGATATAAAAAATATATTAGTATAATTATATATTATTAGGTCATTGACACTAAAACAGGGAAATTATTCAAATATGAAAGTTAATTTAAATATGAAGTTTTGCATGAATATTGAAATTTTTGATTATGAATGGGATGTATGTATGTATAACATTAGGCACGTTCTATATTTAAAGAGTTAAAAGCATTATTTTTTATTATATTAATGTGGCAATATACAAATGGTACTAACATTACAATTAATTAGTTTAAAATGGCAAAACTGGTCAAACACATACAATATTAAAATTTCTAATTTCTACTATACTATATAAATCACTAAAGAAATATAATTTTAACAAGGTAATGTAACTTTTATATTGAAAGGTTAGAAAAATGGGTGATGTTTCATTGTTAAGAATAAAATATACTCTGCTAATCATCAGCTTCACACTATATCTCGTACACAGCAGTGTAGGCAGAGGGAACCTAGTGTTAAGACACTTCATTCCCCACTTCAGCCGAATTCTGGAGGCATTGCGTGTTGAGTGACGGATCTTAACGCCGCGTTTTGCCCCGACATCAGAGCGAAGAAATGAAAATATACAATTATTATAAATATTTCATCTTCTCGAGTGGGGATCGAACCCACAACCAGTTAATTTTACAGATTAACCATTTATTATTTTTTTAGATTAATGCCAAAGGTTTTTTAGGTAATGTATATTGTGACATCAGATAGAACATAGTGTTAAGACACTCCATTCTTCTATTATTTGGTAAATTTTTGAGGCACCACATTTAGTCATTTTATAAAAACAATGAATTGACTGAGTGAGAATCGAACTCAGAGTCAGATGCTGTGTTACAAGAGAGCATCTTAACTTAGGTGCCCTCGATCTACCCTGCTGTATAAGGTGTGTATTATGAAACTGAAAACTAAAACAAAATAATAAAAAATGATGAGGCCTTTATGGTGCCGGGGCATAAGCACGTTTCTGTTAATGAAACAGTTGTGGGTTCGATTCCCACTCGGGAGAATAAAATATTTAATATTAACATTTCATTGCTCAGGTAATGACACTAGTACTCTTGTAAGAAAACACAAAGTGGTGTGTTGGTTCTACCACACAACATGCAATACTTCAAGTATTTAGTAGAAAGAGTGGAATGGAGTGTCTTAACACTAGATTCCCAGATTAACTTTGCCAACTCTGATATATACGGTATACATTATAGAACCAATAAAAAAAACCTAAAAAGATGTCAGAAACCTTACTTTTGGTTCTGGCCTCCAATGTCCCACTGGTGGTTCAGGGGGTACGGGCGCTCCTTCTTCTATCAGCTGACAGTCTTTAACTTCTATGTCTTTCGGCAAATGTTTTGCTATTATTGAGGCAGTCTCTTGAGCTCTTGTCATAGTTGATCGAACTAATAGGTCCCATTTTATATCTAAGCTTGCAAGTCTCTTGCCTGTTAGGTCAGCTTGCTGTCTACCTGTGAATGCATTATAATATGGGTATTTATTAAAGAAACCTGATAGGATTTTTTTTTATATAAATCTGCAATCAATTATATAAGACTATAAGCAGATGGCTTGCTTATATATGGCCCATATATAGGAATTTAAATAAAAAAAAATTAAGATCAGCTTCACACTGTATCCAGCACTGATAGGATAAGTGTTTTTTTTTTGTACAATGCTTTTTTAACTTTTGACTGGGTGAAAAAGTTTTGATGATTCTATTTTAATTTAAAAGCTAGTGTTTTATTCTGGTGACATTTCTAACAATGTTATCCATATAATATATGTCATTGACATCCACACAATCTATTAGAGCACAAAAACAGACTAGTTTTTGTGCTCTAATAGGTTGTGTTATCAGTGTACAAATAAAAGAAGACCATGTTACGAAACTTTGATATTCATAAGATCCCTCTAAAATAACATTTATGAATGATACATATAAACTTTCTTCGTAAAGCTATTGCACTATTTGTGAAAACTGCATTAGAATTTATTGCACTCTATCTCTATCTATAAATGCAAGGTTTGGGAACTCAGTGGAGTAAATCACTTGCATTTTCTTCCTCTGTTAACAAGACAAAACATGGTATAGTCACTCAACAAGCAATGTCTCAAAAATCAGGCAAAAAGTGGGGGAAACAGAGTGTGTTAAAACTAGGTTCCCTATGCCTACCCTACTATATATAAATCGTATTATTATATATATTAGTATATTATAATAGTATATATTTTTCAAATATATATGTATGTTTATGTATTAGGATTTAATATGATATGTAAGTTTATTTACACCACCCAATCTATTTTATCACAAATTTCCTAACCCAAAGGTTGTCTGGTAGAAATCGCTGATTAGCGATAAGACTGCCATTTGTGTGTCAATTCTTTTATCTTTGTTGTTTTTATACCCTTTTTTTCCTAAAGAGTAATTGTGCACAATAAAGTGTAAATAAATAAATAAATAATATATGTGGGATACAGTGTGAAACTTAAAAAAAAAATGACCTAATTCTGTTAATATTCTCTCCTTGTCTGTAGCACCATCTAAATTGTACTGCCCGTGTCTTATAAGGAACAAATGACGTACAGCTTTACTCCTTGCCTTTTCTATTTGTTCATTATATTTATTATCTTCTTCTGGTTTGCTTGATTTTGTAGGTTTTACTATTGACTCGGGTTCACGACTGAAAATATTGAATTATAAATATATGGTTAGATTTGTTTTTTACAAAAAATATATATAAATAAAAGCAATAGTGTTGCACATATTTCAATGATGGTGGATTTTATCTCCACCAAAAGATTGTTTATTTTTTTTATATTTATGCTATATCCTGCAAAAGATAGGCCAAGTGAATTTAGAGACATTGTATCAGTTCTCCTAATGATTTGTTTAAAAAAAGTAGAAATTTTTAAATTCATTTATAAAGCTACAAATGGTAATCGTTTCATGTGTTAACTAATATAGTACTATACAAAATCATAAAAAAATTAAATATGCTTCATGCTGTTTGCCACACACAGCTGGGTAGGCTAACCTAGTGTTAAGACACTCTGTTTCCCACTTTCCGCCGAGTTCTGGAGGCATTGCGTGTTGAGTGGCGGAACTTAACGCCGCGGTTCGCCTCGACACCAGAGTGAAGAAATGAAATTATAAATGTAAGCTTAAATATTTCATTTCCTCGAGTAGGAATCGAACCCACAACCAGTCAATTTTATAGTCACACTTTCTGCCCCTGAGCCACTACTGGCCTCAATATATAATAAATATTATATATCACATCTCATATATATAATAAATATTATATATAATACTATAATCAGAAAATTAAATACTTGGTTATCAAGTCAATATTGGTAAAGTAAATATTTTTTGATAACAAGTGATCAACACTTGATAACTGAAACTCACTTGTTACTTCAAAAAACAATATTATTTTGAACTAAAAAGTATTCTTATTTTTGAAGCGTTTATTTTTATCTTAATTAAATAGGTCAAGATAATGAATGAAAGTATAACTTACTGGTCCCAATTTCTTTCCCACTTAACAGTTGGCGTGTAATTCGTAGTCCAGGAATTTTGTACATCGAAGTTTTTCTCAGATTTACCTATATGATAATAAGCAAGACTTCCTCCAACAGCGCCTAAACTTAATAAAGCAATTTTGTGGAATCTTGAGAAGGACGCCATTATCTATTCTTTACCAATTTTTGTTCATAAAGTATTAATTAAAACTTACAATTATTTATTTTTTACGAAAATATAGTAGATTATTTATGCAGAACCTAGTCTACATTCATTGACTTACTTACTAACACAAATATATGAATTATGTAGGATTTTCAATTTCGTTAGACGTTATTCGTATCAAATTGACATTATACGAATGACTTATGACAAATTGTCGATGTCAATATAACTGTCAGCTGTAAAAAAAAATATCATCGTGTGTTTTTCATTATACGTGGAAAGGAATTTGGTTTAACTGGCACCTCTAATATCTATAGGTGAGATGTAAGCTTGGACATTATAATACACGTTTATTGAAGTGGCATCTATGAACAACCCCTATTTATTTTATAAATGGATATTTTAAAAAATGTGTTAAATCGGACAATGACGATTAGTGTCGAATAATGATTAAGCAACTGGAGAAAAATCATTTTTCTCCAGCGCTGGTACCAATAATGATTCTTTACAACATAATTGAAATTAAATACTTACTTATTTAGCTTCACGCTGTAATGCTAGTGGGAAAGTCAGAGAGAACGGAA
This sequence comes from Heliconius himera, assembly GCA_021202915.1. Taxonomy (NCBI): domain Eukaryota; kingdom Metazoa; phylum Arthropoda; class Insecta; order Lepidoptera; family Nymphalidae; genus Heliconius; species Heliconius himera. The sequence continues at coordinate 50,689 of JAJHJA010000424.1, forward strand.
CCCCAAACGCTACGGTCTCTATATACCTCTTTCACCTCGTCCTCTATCATCAACTTTTCATACATGCCACCTGGGGCGTTCTCATGCTTTTTACGCGATTTTTCTCCTTCATTATCTTTGATGCTGTATTTTCGAAGTTCTATCTTTATTACCGCTCACTTTTTCTTCATTAATCTTTTTTGCTTTTCGTTCATCATCAATCCATTTTCACGTTCTATTATATTCTCACCGTGAAAAGTATGATTGACTTATTCCTAGCGGATCAGTATATTTAAGGTTAAGTTGTGGACACACGAGTGCCTAGGATGCTATCTTGGGAACAGACCAATATGTAATCGTTGCTATAATAAGGAGTCTGTTTCATTTTGAGGTACGAGACGTCCAAACTTGGAGTCGAATTATCGCATAAGAAGCTGGAAGTTTTAAGATCCATCGATCAAAGAGGAATAAGTACTTCCAAAATATGAGACATCTTTGAAACAGAAAACGGAAATTCTATAAGAAAAGCAGCGACAGAAATATGTGGTAAATGATAAGGAGGTATAGTAAAAAGCACGATAAATGTGTTGATAAAGTAAAAGACACTGTAGAGAAAAAAAGGCCGTTTGATCATAAGGCCTCAGATAAATCTCTTTAAAAAAGAAAAAGGATATGCTACAAAGGCACCAAACAAAAGTACTGATAAAGATGAAGCGTGAAAGTTCTGAGAAAGAAAGAAATAAAATGTTAACGAGCAATTTTAGTAATTCCTAAGGTTGTTTATTAATTTACCACAGATTTTACAGCAGTGAGCAGGTCGCAGGAGGTCCTAAACCAAGAATTTTTTTTTAGATATTTGACAAAAGTATAAGATGTTTTGGAAGACTACCTCGGTACAATACTTTAATGGCTTCTCTTGTTGTAAAGTCTGTGACACAAATTGCCGTGCGAGGGAAAATTTCCTTCCCAAGGAAAGAAAGACCAGAGCCTATTCTTACATTTGAAAGAAATGAAGAAAAGACGCACAAGCTTATTGCTGCCGATAACAGAATTAGCGGTGCCTTCACGCGCGCTTTCACTGTCTCACCAATGCATCTAGCATTGGTGAGACCGTGAAATAACAGAATAGTTGCACGTTTAGTAACACTGTGCAATGCTGACGAACGACGCTGATATACGGCAGCGAAACGTAGGTGTTGCAAAAGAAGAATGAAAGAAACGTAAGATATGTAACATTAAATCCCTCGTAACTAGTTATGTATAATATCCTAAATTGTATAGGTTGTCGAAAATACACAATAAGACTAAACTAACTGTATCTTCAATAGTTAGCCAAATCGGTACGCCGAGGTATAAACTCAACATGCCATGGACTCTTACCATTTTGTTTGTGGGCTGAAAGATCTTAAGTTAGCTAACAAAGAAACCATACTCACATACTTCAATAGTGAATCTTACCCACGTTTATCTACCATTGGCAATTTTTTATTTCAAAGAGCCTACCAATTCTGCGACGCTGTACACCTAGGGGACGAGCTTTGATGGGTGAAGAATGCCTTTCATCAGAGCAAGATGCCTACTCCCCTTACAGCGTTATCAGAAGACCCTCAGTAGAAAGACAACCGGGGCTTCTATCATACGAAAAACAACTTTTGAAACAGACAGAATTGCAACATTTTAAGGGCATTTTAAGAGAAAAGCTTCCATTAAAAATACATTTAAGTCTAACAAGAAAGTAAATCCAATTCTTAAGACTAGATAGTAACTGAGATTTAAAATAAACTGTTCAAAAAAGGGGAAGCATAGATATTGGGGGAATGCTCGATGTCAAGAATGGACATGCATCGAAGTCAGCTGCGTCTAAGTAAAGAGCGGATAAACCTAACCATAATATCGGGTCTTATAACTCCCAAACCCTCGCTTGGGAGAAAAGATATATACAGAGGTCACGAAAAAACATGGCATTTGTAAATAGATAGAAGAAGTAAAGAAGAAGTAAAACATACAGAGAGTAGGGCTGTTGGCGCTCCGTTCTCTCTGACTACCCCGCTAGGGATAAAGTGAGATGTAAAAAATAAAGAATAATGAAAAAAATAAATAAAAACAACTAAAGAATATTAATAGAAATCGTTAAATTTTAGATATATTTTATTAACTCTAAAAATAAAATTTAAGTTGAAGTAGCTTATTTTTGTACTGTTCTATATGCTAAAAACAGTAATATTATTTATAACGTTTCCATTACACTGAAACTAAATGCCATGTAAGTGATATAGCATGAGGATTCAGAAGAATAAAATCTTAGAAAAATTCACGAACAAAATTTAGGTATTACGTAAATTTTTAGTCATAGCTGGTTTAAACATTAAAAATTCTTCACACGACCCATCAGTGAGTACTAGTACTATTAGAAATATGTCTAAGATTCAGGACTACAGCCTGAAATCAGACCCATTCGTCTACTCTAAAAGCTAATAATCATTGTCTTCGACTACTTTTCTTCCAGCGTCATTGCCATCTTTTACAATTGTACTAGCAATGACGTCGCAACCAATGATGTTTTTACATAAAACACGTTGGAATTTTATGAAAAACTCATTCATAGTACGTGAAATTTGCTGGTTACAGATTTGTTCAAAATGACGATTGCCGAAACATTTTTAATCTAAAAGTAGTAAATAAAGATATTAATGACGATTCATGTGCTAAAATTAGGAGAATCCAATTTACGACTTATTTATAAATTGTTAAAGCATCCGTGGCGGCAGTTGCACCGTCGGAAATTAAAGCTCTGCATGCTAACATTATTATTGGCAGGGTGCGTAGTACTAGGTGACAGTATTATAAACGCTCGCAGCGCTCATGGTGGCCAAAAGTAGAAAAAATGTAGGCTTTGTCACTTATTAATGTCAAAGCAATCTGTTCGACTTATCGTTTTACTAAGTTATTAAAAATGAGTCACAGCAGTTGCAGTTGTTCTACAATGCAAAAAATACATTTACATGTAATAGATATATTTAAAGCGAAGTATGTGATGCAGAAATACAAACAGAAATTGACAACTCAACTACTTATATAAAAAATTACAATAAAATGAAGAACAAAATATGTACACACAGATGTGGCGACTTCAACAAAAAAAAAATTAATGGGTTTTCATCTATATGTAATGATGAGCAACTTATAGATCTTGCCGGTGTAACATTCAACAATTTCCAATTATTATTAAAACATTAGCAACCAATCACAAATACAGTATTAATAGTTTTTTTTTTATTTTAATTACTTTTTTTCTTAAATCACATTTCGTTTCGTTTACGTTTTGATATTATAATAATCATTTATTTAGAAAATTTATTATTATAATAATATCAAAACTAGGTAACTACTATACTAACTACCATTAAATTTGCTTTGTTTCCTTGTTTTCCAACAAAACTACAACTAAAAAAGTAGTAAACAAATTCGGATATGACCAAAATAAAACACAATTTTGAATATAGGTTACTTACCTCTCTCAATTTGAATAACCAAAAATGATTTATCGGCGCTTTTTCCACCCAAATCACAGTAATTAAGTAATATAAATAAATTTGAAAGTATTTTACGAATATTTTCAAACAATCTCGCCATCATATGTCAAAGCGTCAGAGCCCACAAATTTGCGTACGCTGGGTGGCGCTGTAGTCGTGCACGGTGCCAATAAGCCAAAATAAACACTACGTTAGATAACGTATTTTCGTGGCAATATTTAAAACAAAAGCTCGCTCGATCAATGACGCTATTTTTATGAACTTTTTTTGCGATCGATTTTTGTGTAGCTACACCTAAATTATAAGCACGTTTTATTATTAAAAACTTTAAGTATGTACTTATTTCATTAAAAATAGCAAATAAAATTAATATAGTTTATTCACGAATATTTTAGAAAAGAAATAAGCTAAGAACACACCAAATCTCCACGTAAAATATTCAATTTTTTGAAGGTTTTTTGTTAAAATATATTTTTGTATATACTAAATCATCAAACTTGTCTAGACGCCTTGTTTATTATTTAGTTAAGTATTTAATAAGATATTCATCTTATTAAAATTATTTACTATTAATGAGTAATCACAAGGAAATTAAAATTTGAGCGTTTTGGAGAACTGCCATATAGAATAATACAAAAAATATTTAAAAAATTAAATGGGGTGAATGATGTCGCGGGTGAATAGACACCAAGAAAGTCTTTTATGATATAAAATACTTATATTTTTTAAAAGTCTAGTATTTTTTTGTCTACTTATATAATATTATAAAGTGGAAGAATTGTTTAGTTGATCACGTTATTCTCATAAACTATATAGTATATAGTTCGAATTCTTTTTTTATGTTGGATAATAATTCATCTATCGAGGTAGGCTATAATTATATACATTATTATAATATGACCAATGATAAAAATTATAGCAAAACGAAAGATGTTGAGAAATTCTATTGTTCTTAACTATAATATATTGACTTCTTTTTTTTTAAAGGGTAGGTTCTATATTCGTTAACTATATTTTCTATGTCAGCTGACAAATATTATATTGGAACACAAACACAATTTAGTTTATTAAAAAGAACGGACGAAGACATTGGCGTGTCACAAGTAATAAATATGATGCAAAAATCATTGCGAAAGCAATAGCAAATAATATAGAAGATATCGTATAAATATAATATACAAAAGGATAGGCAGAGGGAATCCAGTGGTAAGACACTTCGTTGCCTACTTTCCGCCCACCACTGATTTGCTGATTATACTGTTTGCAACTCACAACCGTCGCCTTACAATCATAATCTTGTGCCCCTCCGCCAGGACGGCCTTTTTTATTTTATTTATATAGGTATTACGCATAAACACGCGCGAAAATCTGACTTAGTATACAGGGTGGAAGTGTCAGCTCTCCTTATACATACGGGAACAGCATATAACCTTATATAAAATATTTTAAACCCATACCTAAAGAAATTACCCAGATACCTCAACAGCTTACGATTTCATTTTACGATGCTTATCCACATCTGTATATCGTGTGACGCAGTTACGCTTAGATACCAATAACGTAAACACATACTACTACAAAATTACTACTTAAGATTAATCAACTTTTGAACTTTGCGCCAATACCTACGACTCGATTGATATATATATTATAAAATTTTACAACTAACATAAGAGCAATTGTGGAGTGAGACTAATATGAGGTATCTATATACTTTATTTATTTTTAAATTAAAAAGATTTTATTAAATAAAAGTAAGTATATTCTCAATAAAACTTTATTTTCTCCTTCCCTATATTTAAAAGATTTAATAACTAAACTATAATTACTAACTACCATATACGTGGTACATTACCTAAACTTATATTTCATAATATATAGACAAAGCTATCAAATATTTATTTTCCAAATAACTATTTTGTGCAAATTTATTATTTTTTTTACCCCTTTTAGGAAATACCATTTTACACCAATAAAAATTATATACATACTTATGAATTATAACAGCTTAGTTTATTTATAATTAATAGGTAATTTTACACAAAGCTCTTTTTAAAAAAAAACTTTCCTTTCTCTTTTTTTATTTAGCTATAATAATAAAACTATTAAATTGCATCAATGTCTTGGAATCAATATTGCATGTTGACCGTCCAAAGATGTCGCTGATATTGATATTACTATTCGAAGATCCTTGTACGACTTCGATGAGGACAGTTTAAATTCTTGTAAAATTTTTACGACTATCGTTTTAATTAATTTGGCACCAAAATACCTCCCTGTGAAACAAAAGAAATTTATTAGTTCTATTTGTGCATACATCATGGATATGACTACGTATGAATTTTCATGATTACTTTAAATTAATTATTAATAAAATAAAATAAAACGGTGTACATTTTGTATTTGGACTGGTTGTGGTTCGGGTGGGGGCTCGAGGAAGTGAAATATTTCTTTATAAATTATATTTTCATTTCTTCGCTCTGTTGCCGAGGCAAAGCACGGCGTTGAGTTCCGCCACTCAACACGCAATGCCTTCAGAACTCGGCGGAAAGTGGGAAGAGGTGTGTCTTAACACTAAGTTCCCTATACCTACCCTGCTGTGTGTGGGATATAGCGTGAAGCATATTTTGTTTTATACCTTGCTTAAAAATTTTTATCAAGAAGATCGGGACAAAATTTTAATATTATGCTTTATTGCCATATATTTTAATTTTTTGATAGATACTTATGAATTTAAATTAATGTAAGAAAAAAATAAGCGAATTTAATATACATACCTATGCAGTCCATTGGCCCCAAACTGAAGGGGATATAACAATACGTTGGGCGATTTTTACTATTTTCTGGAGTGAACCGTTCTGGATCGAAAACATCCGGGTCTGTCCAGAATTTAGGATCTCTTTGAATATGATATACGGGAATAACAAGCGATGATCCAGCCGGCAGTGTATAGGAACCTGCAAATGATATTTCTTAGCTTTTTAGCAGGATAAGCAGAGGTAACCTTATGTTAACACTCCATTCTGCTGAATTTTCAAGATATTGCACGTTAAGTGTCGGATCTCACCGCTGCGCGTTCTCTTGTACTAGATAAGAAATTCCCCTAAGTGGGAATCGAACCCACACCACAAGCGTCTCTTATTAGTGTCCGATCGTAATAAGATTTTCAACCGAAACTGAATCTTCGGCTTTGGTCTCAGTTTCGGCCGAAACTGAAACTGTAACTGTTCAATATACAGTATAATTAAATACAAACTGTAATAGACAATAGAGGTGGTCATTACCAACTATTTTTACCCTATATTGGTTTCCTAGTAAAACGGTAGAACCGTTTTCGAGATATGAGCTATACAAAATTATTTTTTTATTAAATATAACGTTTGGGCAATAAAATAGTAGAATAAAATTATTTTGCGGGAATTTTGTATTTTCTGATAGGTTTATGTCCAATTGTAATTATTTTTTATAAGGTTATAAAGTTTGAAAACGTTTAACATATTGTCTCAAGTCATAACTTTCTTCAATTTATTACTCTGCGGAACAAAAAAAAATATTTTAAATGAAACTATTTTAACCGGATTAATAGCGTATATTTAAGATTATACATTTTGGCAATCCGTCGAACGTTAAAACGTTTCGAACACTTTGCAGTAGTCCGTGGTCACGGGTAGAATCAACCAACGACTTCTGCAACTTATTATAAAAAAATTTTTTTTGAAAACACGAATATAATATATATATATATATATATATATATATATATATATATATATATATATATATATATATATATATATATATATATATATATATATATATATTATATTCGTGTTTTTAAAAACGATAGAGTCAAGGTCTAGCGCTTCAATTTGGAGTGTCATTGGTATAGACTGAGACTACTAAGACCTAATAGGACTGGTGACTGTTTTAAATAAGTATGTTAAAAGATTCCAGCCCACTTCTACGTAATCCTTCTATGAAATAAAGGGAATCGTTATGTAAATTGAAAATGTTGTACCGTCTATCTGTTGCTTAATTATTTTTTCTTATAATATATAAGAATGATTTTATTATAAGAGTAATACTTACGGTGTTGAGTTCCGCCACTAAACGCGCAATGCCCTGAGAATTCGGCAGAAAATGGGGAACGGAAGTGTCTTAATGGGAACGCAGTGTCTTAACACTAGGTTTCCAGGTGCCCGCTGCCTACCCTGCTATGTACGGGATAAAGCGTGAAGTTAAAACAAAATATTATTACTTACTGATACTAATATCTTCTATTACTGTTCTTTGCATCATACCACCTATTGGAAACAGTCGTATTACTTCTTTGAACGCCATTTCTAAATATGGCATGTCTTTCAAATGTTCGTCTGTTATCGTTGTATCTTTATCCCCTACAACTTTCTTTATTTCTTGGTACAACTTTTCCTATAAAAAAAATCTTTTTTTAAAAATAATTTCAATATTCTTTCTTAATAGTTTGTTTCTTTGGATTCTTTGGACCAAATTATATAATCATTATTTTTAGACTTAATATTAAAATGGTAACAAAAAAAAATGGTATGTACTTTCCGAGAATAATTTGAGCGTATAACTATGATAATGTACGTATTCTATTAAATAAATTAATTATTTTTGTTTATTTTCAGTTTCACGCTGTATCCCGCAAACAGCAGGGTAGGCAGAGGGAACCTAGTGTTAAGACACTCCGTTCCCCACTTTTTTCCCACTTTGTGCCCAATGTTTGTTTATTATGGTTCACATTTCAATAATTGTTTAAAATACTCACCTGACAAGTTGGATGGAAAGCCAACATCAGCAGCAGGGATGACGCAATTTTTGCCGATGCCTCTTGACTCTGGAAATCATTAATAAAATTATATTTTTAATTTGAAATACAAGGTTTGATATATATATATATAATATATATATATATATATATATATATATATATATATATATATATATATATATATATATATATATATATATATATACATCAAACCTTGTATACTTCTTATTGTTACACTTCTTTTAATAACCTCTTCTGATTGATGTTAAAAAATGTCTATTAATAATGAAATTTTCAGCTTCACTCCATATCCCCCTATATAACAGGATAGGCAGAGGAAAAAAGTAGTGTTAAGATACTACGTTCCCAACTTTCCGTCAAATTTACTAGGCATTGCGTGTTGAGTGGCGGAACTCAACGCCGCACTTTTGCTTTGCTACCAGCGGCCTCTACGATCTCTATTACTTACAGATGTAAAAATAGTAAATGTTTCGTCAATCAATTCCCTGTAATTCAATTCATTTGACAATATGAATCTATCGATTACACTCAATTGAGTATTTGTTGACGAATCTTCCTGAGAATTGAGTATATCCAACTTTTCCTCCATATTAGATAATTTCTGCATTCTGTGTTTTATTATTTTCTTTCCAAATTCATCAATAAGTCGTATGTATAATTTTTGGTCTTTACATTGATCTGTTAACCAAAAAACTGGATCTATCTGAAGGTACCATTTTGTCATTCGCTCAAATACGATGTCATATGCTCTGAAAACATATAAATAGATGAATAAAAAATAAATATAATAAAAAAATTGTTGTTCATGTTATTGTTAAGGCCAGTCGTGGCGCAGGGGCACAAGCATATAGTTGTAAACGCGAGAGGATTTGGATTCGATTCCCATTCGAGAAAATTAAACATTTTATATTTTTATTTTTTCGTTCTAGTGTCGAGTTTCGCCACTCAACACGTAATGCCTCCTGAATTTGTGGATCTTAATGGGAACGAAATGTCACAGAACAAGTTTCCCAGTTTCCCTTTGTCTACTCTGTTATGTGTGAGATACCCCATGAAGCTAAAAAAAATGTTAAAAATATGTTGTTCATAAATAATATATTTTTTTACTTAGGACTTTGGTCTATAAGAGTTTGTAAATGTGGTAGCTCCATTGTTTCTTCTTTAGTTAGTCCCATAAGTGTTTCTGGAATAACAGAATGTATAGGTCAGTATTAAAAAATAAAATTAAAAATTATACTTTAATATTGTCTGAACATAACTAAAACAGGCCCTGCTTACTTTGCTGACATATAACAATACTTAAACGATATTTCTAGTTACAACAACATTCATTCAAAGCTTTTGTTTACCTTCACGCTGTATCCCGCACATAGCAGGGTAGTTGGAGGGAACCTGGGAGCCTAGTTTTGAACTGAACTCCTCCATTCAGGAGGCTAGGCTAGGTTTAAAAAAATAGATTTATGTTTAGTGATTAGTAGTAGTAACTTACGACAAACAGTCCAACTTGTGGTCTGGACTATGTATTTATACATATCGATCTCTTCTCCATTACTAAGTTTTTGAAATGTTCTCACAAGAGATCTTGATTCTATGTTAAAAATATCGTTGTAGCTTTGTACGGCTTTTTTTCCATAATTTGGTATAGCAATTTTTCGATGCTTCCTCCATGTGGCACCTGGGGTTGATATAATGTTAATTTAAGATTTTTTGAATTATTATTTATTTATATTTTCATTAAGGCAAAAGCCCGGCGTTGAGTGCCGCTACTCAACATGTAATTCCTCGAAAGGTTCGGCGGAAAGTGGGGATCGGAGTTTCTTAAAGTAAGGTTCTCTCTGCCTACCCTGCTGTATGCTGTGTGTGCTGCGGGATAAAGCGTGAAGCTGATTTATTTTATTAAATTATGATTTTTTGCCTAAGAGCAAGACAAGTGATAAAAGATTCCGCTCCCCACTCTTCGCCGATTTCTGGACGTATTACTTGCTGAGGGGTGGAACTCATTTAATTTCCTCAAGTGGGAATCAAACCCACAACCGCGCTTGCAGTCCCACGCTTGTGCCCTGGTGCTACGACTGGCCTCTTGAATGAATGAATTTAATACTCAATGAATTTAATAATAAATTATTTTAATTTATTGTGACGTAACTCTGTTTTCCAAATGTATGTATCTAACTAAAAAATGTTAGGCTGTTAAATTGACTACTACTATATCTTAAAATGTTTTAATTTCGTGTGTTTTTTGTGTAAGCACATTATTCCCGACTGCTAAGGAAGGGTTATGTTTTTCACGCGTATCTTGTATGTATGTAATATTCTTTATTACCTCGTATCTCGAGAACCGCTGAACGGATTTACATATTTGAGGTGTCGTTAGATTCGTATTAGCAGCCCAAGTGTTCTTAGATAGGTGAAGTTAATAAAAATAATAATGGCGGCTGTGGTACGCCATTGGACTTAGTGAAAAAAAAAAATGTTTCGAATACTACAATATGGGTAACAAATTCAAGAGCTGAATTTCAGGATTTCAAAAAGGTATATCACGATTATCATTACCATAATAAATTCTAACAAAAAAATGAAAAATAAAAAAATATTTGTAAAAACAAAAACCCCGACTGCATCAAACTAAAATGAAAATAAACAAGCCCAATAGTTTATTAGGATTAACAGTCGGGACCTATAAGTAATTCTTCAATCAATAAACTTTACCAGGAACCCCGCATAATTTAAAGAGGTCCCGTAATTCCAGACGGCAATTCATTTAGCTTATTTGATGTTAGTGCTGCTGTAGAAATATTATATTCATTTATAGTCTTTTCCTTGTCTCGAAAGACTCAGCAGTCTGAAGTTACTTTTCATTTTTAAAACTAACATTTATTAATTAAAATAAGCATTTATCAAGAGTGTTGAACATGGAAAAATTATCGAAACTATCTAAGTCCCAGTGTCAATGCTACCCGAATCAAAGTTACTCAGATTGACTGTATATTTTCAAATATTGTATAAATTGAAAGTATTAAAGAAAGAAAAATATATTTATTACCTGATCCACTTAATAGTCCAGTTCCAAGCACATCAGCCATATACTTATACTGAGGACCTTTTTTACTAGTTTTATTGTTCGTTAACAGAAGCTGAAAAGATATACAATAAAATAAATTTATTATCAAATTTCCGAATGGAATTTAATTTTCTTAATATAAACAGAACATATTTTTTTATTGTAAAGTGATGTCTGCACATGTTGCATGTTGATGTATGTTTCTAAAATGATTTTTGTTGTGATAGGTTCAAAATCAAAATATGTCCAATATATTGCATCTATGTTTTTAGTTCATATAAGATCTATGCCCAGATGCTTATCCGGTGCGGTCTACTCGAAATAGCGAGAGGAGTGTGGTTTGCTTGGCCGCAAAAACTCGCCTAAGCTTAAGGGCCTCATACGCTTGATGAAGATGAGAGGAGCTTGATCTGACCGGTTCTATAGTGGTACCGGGTCTCTGGTTCTATAGTGTTATGTCGTGATGTAGGACATAAGAGCCAATGGATTATAAGTGACACAACAACCACTGAGGATGTTGTAGACCGTGCAACTGGAGTATATTGAGTCGACAGGCCTAATGCCAGGTGGAAGAAAAATTATCTCGTATTCGATTATAATAATATAATATGGTGAATTAACTGTACGAGCACAACAAGGAGACTAGCGTCTCATCTTGCCAAACGATAGTTATTAGTAATTATTTTTGCGTAGCGAAAATTTGTAAATATTTTCCTACAGAGATGCTAACAACATAAATAAGTTGTAACAAGCGTATAAAAATTACGACGTAGCTAGCTCGATGAGAACGTATGGCCTGGTCGGTCTCCAGGAGGCGCGGGTTCGAGTCCCGCTGCGTTCAAATTTTTATACGTTTCCTAAAGAAGTATTTTTCTTTCCTAAGTGTGGTAACAACATTTAAAAAAAATGTTAAAAATAGTCGAGTAAGATTTTAGTGTATCAAAGTTTATGTTACAGTTTAAATTAATTTACCTTTATATCTTCTGGATTGCTCACTACAATATTTAAGTCATTGGCGAGCCAAAACTTCATCACACCTCCATACTCTGTCACCAAATCTTTGACTACTTGAACTAACTCTGTAATGTTTAGATGATATATTATTATATCTGACAATATTTTTTTAAATAAGACAATGAACGTCATTTTATAACTTAAGTGAAAGTTTCAGGATAAAATCTTGATGGGTTCTGCCACTCACGCAATGCGTCCAGAATTGGGCAGAAAGTGGGGAACGGAGTGGCTTAACACTAGGTTCCCTCTATAGGTAGAGGGAACCTAGTCCTAGTTAAGCCACTAACCTAGTAGTAGTTAAGCCACTCCGTTCCAGCAGGGTAGGCCCTGCTGTGTGCGGGAAACAGCGTGTCTTTACGCTTCTACTTAGGTACTACATTCTGTTTACTGCGTATCGCGTTTCTACAATTTGTTTTGTTTATTAAATTTATATATTATTTACGGGTAGTAATTATTGCAGACCGGGGTGAGCCGCTTCTGTAATAATATAATAGGTTATATTTATATTTAACTTTTCCTGTACGGAAAATATAAGTTACTATGTATATATATATTAATTATATAAAGTCAAAGATTAACAATCCAATTATTTTCCACAGCAAGGTAACTCTGCTGACATTTACGACCTGTCTGTTGGTTATAACAATTAGCTGAGGCCATTATTATATTTATATTTATATTATTATTAAGTTTATAAACTATTAATATTGTTATGTTATTTCTATACTATAATAGATATGTAAACAATATCAAAATACTTATATTTCTATTTCTTCGCTCTGGTGTCGAGGCAAAGAGCGTCGTTGAATTTCGCCACTCAACACACAATGCCTTCAGAATCCGGCGGAAAGTGGTGAACGGAGTGTCTTAACACTAGGTTCCTTCTGGTATACGGATACAACGGGAAGCTGATTTGATTTGATTTTGATGAAAACTTTCATTAATTTTTTTAGGAGAAATTCAAGTTCCCTATATTATACTACTAGCGACCCGCTCGCGGCTTCGCCCGCTTTTACTACTGAATTATTCATATAATGTACCTATGTTTGCAAAGCACTTAAGATTACTAATGTGAAAATTATTTAAACCTTAATGCAACCCGCATTTTCGTAGTTCCAATAAGGATGGTCCAATTGTTTAAAAAAACATACACTTAAACAAATGACACAAATAACAGAAAACTTAAACGAAAGAAATTATAAATAACAGACTACCTACTATTCTCTTACCCAAAAATACTTAATCGAAATATGTAACCAACTATATCGCGTTGAAATACATTGTAGTTATTAGATAACTCCAAAATACGTGCAATCGCTTCTAAATTTACTTTGCTATAGAGTCAGGCGCAAAGTTGAAGCATTCTCTCGTCCATCTCCATAGTAGCTCCGAACGACATCTGGGCGTTGACTCTCTGGCCGTGGTCTCAAGCGACAACCTGCTCTAGAGCAGACACAGGGAGGGGGATGCGGGAATGGATTGGAAGGATTATCAAACGCCATCAAGGCGGTCATCCAGTCAGGTGAGACCCTCGGTTTCCTGAGGAAGGCCCAGCTTAAACGACCAAGGCTCATGAGTCGGATTCGGAAGTCGTCTGACGTCTGACCTCGGACGGCCGAGTATGCCACGGAGTGTTGCTCCTTAACTCTCACGCAAAATGTCCTGTCCCTGAGGCAGGGAGGCAAAGACATGCGCGACGTGCTGGGAGGTGCCGGCTCTGAGCACTTAATGAAGTAGACCAGTAGTAGGTGCCAGACGCGGTCGAATACGCGTGCTACGTCGAAGAAGACTGCTATTCTCCTTTCGGTTGATCGCTGTTGCGGCAAAGTGTAACCAGAGTAGTATACCCGCTCGTCAAACTGCTCGCTCCTGCTTGCTTCGTGCTTTCGTGCGACTGGAGAAATGAGAGGAATAACTTCTCGAATAGTTAGGCGACCGCGCTAAGGAGGGTTATAGAACGGTATCCTTCAGGCTACTGTGGGCTCTTCCCAGCCTCGGGCAACGTGATGAGCAGGCCCTCTTTCCATGTCCGGAAAATTAATAACTTATTTAAAAGGATAAGGATTAATTTTAATTTTAACATTATGGACACACATCCCTCACAATAAGAAAATATATTTAAAAAATACTATCTAATTTCCATCTCCTCTACGCTTTCATTAGTAAGATTGAAACGATTTTTATTTGCGTTTCTTGTTCTACAACCTATATTTAAATGACTTTTCGTGGCATAATCAAATTAAAAAAGGAAATGTTTAAAAAGGTAAAGAAAATAATAAAAGAACAGAAGAAGAGTAAACAAAATAAACAACAGGATACTTAAACGAAAGAAATGATAAACAAAAGCCTACGTACAATTATCTTAAAGTAAAATACTTAAACGGAAGAAATTATAAATAAAAGACTAACTACTATTCCCTTAACCCTAAAAAACTTACACGAAAGAAATTATGAGCAAAAGACTACCTCCTATTCTATTAATAAAAAAAGATGAAACTAAATATATGAAATAATACATTAAACTCTAATAATCCAATACGTACAATCGCATCTAAATCTACTTTGCTACAGATAGAGGCACGCGGGCGCGGCGGACGCGCTTCTGTAAGCAAAACGTGGCGGGGCGTGGGGGGACGGTTGCGTGTGGCGAGCCGTTTCGCAGCAAGGATTTTTTGACATATAAACGCAAACGCTACGGTCTCTACACATCTCTTCAAACTGTCATCAACCTCTTCATACATGCCCTCCGGGGGGTTTTCATGCTTTTTACGTGTATTTTCAAAGTCAAACGAGGTCTCTCCCTACCTCTCTTACCAGTCACTTTTCCGTCATGAATCTTTTTTGCCATTCTTTCATCACTCATTTGTTCGACGTGCCCAAATCAGCTGAGCACATTCTTCTTCATTCTCACCGTGACATCATCGCTAGTACCTGCCATTCTATGTACTTCTTCGTTACGGATTCGATCAAATAAGCTGACTCCGCATATCCTACGAACAGATCGCATCTCCACAGTATTCATCTTTTTTTCTTTCTTCTTCTGAAATATCTACGTTTCGCTGCCGTATAACAATGTCGGTACTAAAACTGCATTGTGTACGGCCGAACGCGCAGCTGTGCTGACGTATCGCCGTCTCATCAATGCAGCTAAGGCTCCGTTAACCGTGTTACCGGCAACAATACGCCTTTCCATTCCACATCCATCTCGTATCTTCCATCTCTACTGAACATACTTCCCAAGTATATTACTTTATTCACTTGTATAAGGTTAGATCTTATATTAAATACTATACCTTCAGGTTGACACATAAATTTCAAAGCGTTGCCCAATAAGGGAACAGCTGGGGGACCGGGTATCACCTTGGCCATATCAAGGAGTCTTCTGTTTTTGTATCGCCAGTATACCCAGACTAATGATATAACAAGCAAAGGAATCACTTGCCAAATCATCATCTGAAATTATATAGGTATATGTTATATTTCTTTTCATGTTCATAAGAAACATTTTGGGAACGGAAAACGGGGAACGCTTTAGAATTGCTTTAAGCGTGTGAGCTGTAAAAATAAATATGTCAGTACGCTGTATGACAAAAATATTAAATTTTATTAGTTCTAAAAAAAATCTGCGACACCATATATCTATCTCTCATAAATAAGTGTCCATAAGGCATTTTGTTACAAAAAAATAATTGACAGACCGTCGTGGCCCAGGGGCACAAGGGTGTGACTGTAATGCGACGGTTGTGGGTTCGCTACGCTCTGTTTACAGCAAAGGCATAGGCAAGCTTAGGCTCGAGTCACGCGGGGGCGCCCTTGCCGCCGCCTATGACGTCCTATCATACAGCTGCGAAGTGTTTATGATTGAAATTGAATGAATGTAACATTCTGTTGGCAAATACAGCATAATAAAAGTATTATAGGTGGTATGCGGGCGAAGCCGTGAGTGGGCCACCAGTTAATAATAAAACAGAAAAAAATTATACCTGTATAAACTGAATATATTTGCGTCACACATCTATGAAACTATTGGGCGGTGTTAAATAAAGTCTTTTTTGTTAATGCTGTTAAATCTACGCAGGATCTTTATATGCTATAATTTCTTTGGAAAACTTTACACGACTGATAGAGATAAACTAAAAGAAATAATAATCGAAGAAAGAAATAATTAAAGATCTGGATCATATGACGAAGAAATAAAGAACTGACACATAAGCAAAGGTTGTCATTATGGTAAGCAGTTTTCGATGACAAAATATAAATAATAAAAAATTTAGGCCTTCGTGGCCCAGTGGGACAGTGATTGTAAATGGGGTGGTTGAAAGTTCCTCTTCGATTCAGGGACATGATTATTTTAAAAAATATATTTATTTAACACGCGCAATGTTTCGAAATCTTGGGTCTCAGTTTCAGTGATAACGGATAGTAAAGGAAATAGTATGAAAAGGGTTATGATCCACGTTTCACGCAAACGATTTTGCGGGTGGCCTCTATCTTAAAATATTTTTCAGGACACCTGTAGTGGCGCAGGGACACAACGCATGTGACTGTAAAGGTTGTGGGTTCGATTGTAACTCGAGAAAATGAAATATTTTATATTTTTCCGCCACTCGACACGCAATGCTTCCGGAACTCGGCAGAAAATGAAGAAGGGAGTGTCTTAAAACAAGGCTCTCTCTGTCTACCGTGAAGATGCGGGATACAGCGTGTAGGTGAATAAATAAAATAATAAGTAAACATCTATTTTATTTCCCAAACTTCCAAATAATAAACGGTTGGGTGCATCTAACAATCTTTAAGGAAATTCATTCATTAATAATTATTTTTGCAACATTATTAAATGTTGCAAAAATAATTATTAATGACCGACGTCCATAAAATGTTTATAACATTATATCGATTTGCATGGCAATTATAGATTTTACATAGTTAAATGCTTCGTAGCCACTAGATAGACTTGAGGTGAGCTTTGTAATTGTACTTCGTCGAGTTAATTGTTTAAAAAAATCAGCTTCACGCTGTATTCCGCACATTGCATGGTTGGCAGAGGGAACCTAGTGTTAAGACACTCCGTTCCCCACTTTCTGGAGGCATTGCGTGTTGAGTGGCAGAACTCAACGGCGCGCTTGTCCTCGTCACCAGAGCGAAGAAATCGAAATATAAATTTAAGTAAATATTTCATCCCCTCGATTGTGGTGCGAACCCACAACCAGTCGGCTTTACAGTCACGCTTTCTGCAACTGCGCCACGACTGGCCTCTAATTATTTAATACTTCTAGATATGGGAAAGATTGAGGATTTAAACGCGACAAAATGTGGGTTCGATTCCAACTCGAGCCAAACTTCATTGGAATTCATTGGAAAGTGGAGATTGGAACTGTCGTAACACTTTGTTCCCAGGTTCTCTTTGATATGTGCAGGATATAACGTAAAGGTAAAAAAATCATTTTGCTACTGAATAATATTAAAAGTTATTGGTTAGAAATATGTTTATTGAGGAGGATGTTTTGTTACAGTATTGATTTGTTACAGTAATTCCCTCAAATTTATCTAACTTATCACTAATCGAATTTATTATGAAGAGTTTTATACAATACTACTAAATCTAGGCCCATGTGGCGTAGATTTAGTAGCCTTGTATAAAAATCCTTTGATTTTTTATAGGCTTTATATTAATATCAACTCTAAATGAACTAGCTTTGTCATTGAAAACAAGTTATGCCATCAAAAACATCCTGTAAAAAACCCAAGTCTCGCAACTCAGTCTTTCTACCGTAAAAAGTTGTGAGATCCATGTAATACCAAGTCGGTTAATCTATTTAGTCTCTACTTAAAGGACCTTCTGTCTTAAGTTATTATATAAGTTATTATCATGCCAATATTAAAAATATTTTACGTTTTAAACAAATAGATCGACTCAATCAATGATATTGAAACCCTGAAAATTTATGTAAACAAATAAAGAAAGTTAGCTCTTTGAATGCGATAATTATTATAAATTCGGGTTTACGTAAATTTAATTTAATTTGATATCGTAAATGAGATAACGGGAGATGATTCATAATATATTAAAATCAATTTAGGTTAAATTCTTATTTAAAAAAATATATAATACAGAGATATTCAATCAATCTATATTCAACATATAAATTAGAAATTCACTTACAACTTATTCCTAAAGAGATATCTTATAAAATTACAAAATAACCAATAACAAAGAAATGAAAGAATTATTTTTTTATGAATAATTTAAAAAAAAATAATTATTCGCCCTCGATTTTTTTACTTACCGTAGCCATGACTGTGTAAGGCCGACGACAAATCAGTTGGAACTCTAAACGTGTACTATTGTGAGTTAAACATGTGGTAATAGGTAACAACAACACAGTGTGTTGGTTCAGAATATGTGTAACGTAGAACACGGTTCACAATTATATTATAGACTAGTGGGCGCGCGCAGCTTCGCCCGCTTATTTGCACCCTTATTTAAAAAAAACACGAAACACGTGTTCAATTAAAATATTTTTAACAGTTTGAATTTAATTTTTTATAAAAATCGGTGGCGATTTAAGGACTTTTCCATATAAATTTTCAACCTCTTATTTGAACCCTTAGGGGTGAATTCTAAAAAAACCATGAAACACGTATTCAATGAAATATTTTTAAGAGTCTGGCTTTCAAATTTTATAAAAATCGGTGCCGATTTTAAAAAAAATCATATAAATCTTCAACCCCTATTTCATTACGAAAATAAACGTCTGTCTAATTTTTACGTTTCTACGCACAGCGGTTACGGCTGATTCTACCTATTGGTAAAAAAGTCCATGAGTCTACCTCATAGTTAGTAATTATAGCAACTTATTAAACGAATAGTTTTGTAAAACAGAATGTCTTTTTAAGGGTTGTAGTGAAATTCTGAGAAATCATCTTTCTCTTGATGACGTCGACCAGTGCTGAAATAAATTTGTGTCTTCTGTTGAGGCATCCCTCAGGAATGTTTCCTTATTGAGTGAAAGGATCCTGGTTCATTTCAATCACCCTTCTGGTGATCTTCTGGTGACATAAGATTGCGCATTAACCGCTAAGAAAACACCATATATCTTGTCACCAATTTTCAAGAACACTCCTCTTAAAGCCACGCCTAGTATCCTTAAAAAAGTAAGACAAATGACGGACATTGAAACTGCCCGACTAGTCTACTACAGCTATTTTCATATTTTTTTTTTATTTTATGGAATGTTGCTATGGAGCAGTGCTTCAGATATAAATTCAATATTTATTCTCCAAAAACGAGCCGTGAGATTTATTTATAACTTAAGAGCTCGAGATTCCTTGCCAGATATTTTTAAAGATGCAGGTATTATTACAGTTGCTTCACAATTTATATATTATAATATTCTGTTTGTCCGGCAAAATGTAAAAGGTCATAGCAAAACTAGAGATATACATACGATAGGAACGAGAAATAAAGATAAACATGTTACGCCAAATTTTCGCCTCCAAAAAGTTAATATATCTTTTATGGGTCTGAGTATACGTGTATATACTAAACTTCCGCAATGTATTCTAAGCTTGCCACTACCACAATTTAAAGTAGCTTTAAAAGATACTAACAAGTAAAGCATATTACACTGTTCAAGAATCTTTAGAGGATAAACATGTATGGAATTAATGTTTATTGAATGTGATGCAGGATAGCTGTTAAATGTAATTATAAAATTTACCAATGACTTTGAAAAGAGCAACTGTTGAGTTTCTTGCCGGCTCTTCTCAGCAGAACTGCCTTCCGAACCTGTAGTAGCTTTTTTTTTTTGTTTATATGTTCTCTTAGAATTATATGTCTATTAGAATTATAAAGAACATTTTGAATTTGAATTGGAATCAGCATAGTTTCGAGTGACTACTAGTATCGCTATCATCTAGAAAGCAAGGTAGTTTTAAATTTTCATATTTCGTGACCGTGCGTGAGGCTACAAGAGCATTTATTTTATTTACGTGACATAATTGCTTAATAAGTATACTGAGAAGATGAAATCTCTACCCTGAAGGTTAGGCAGCTACTTGAACTAACGCTTGTGGTAATTTTCCTTGTTGTTGTTTTTTTTTCTTTTCATTTAGCAATTAAAGGCCAGTTGTGACGCAGGGGCACAAAGTGTGACTGTAAAATTGACTGGTTGTGGGTTCGATCCCCACTCGAGGAAATAAAATCTTTATTTATATATAAATTTAAGTTTCATCTCCTCGAGTGGACATCAAAGTTGGACTCTTAATTAATTAATTAAATAACATCGTAATTGTACTGGACTTCTTAAAAGGCTTAGTAGATCGTATAATAAATCCTAATGTGCTTAATGATTTACTCACTATATCATCGATGTGTGGAACAAAACTAAATTTAGCGTCTACTGCAATCCCCAAACCTCATACTTGGGTAACTTTTTTTATTGGATAACCATTCACTTTATAATTATAATTTATGTCAGATATCATCCTACTAAATGGTGTACTCTGACAGTTCTTGTTATTTAATTTTATACTATTCATAGAACACAATACGGCAAACCTGTCTAAATCTTGTTGCAAGAGATTACAATCATTCACCAGTATTTTTTTTATATATTTTTAAATCATTTGCACACATTAAGAAATTACAATGTTGTAAACAAGTAATGACATCATTATAAAAGATATAAAATAAGATAGGGCCAAGTCTAGATCCTTGTGGCACTCCTGAATGTAACAAAAATGTTCTTGACTCATAACCTCAAAGTACTACATTCATCTGTCTGTTTTGCAAATAACTTTCCAACAATCTAAGTACTTTCACTTATATTCCATATTTATAATGTTTATTCAATAAAAGTTTGTGATTTACAACATCAAACGCCTCAGTCAAGTCTGTATAAATACAGTCAACTTGTTTATTAGAGCCAAATGACAACGCGATATTCTCTACAAAAGATATTATCATAAGGCATGTAATAAATAGCTCATCAAAGGTGCAAAGTTCTCTGTAAACAGTTGAGGAGTCTCCATAACTATCTTTTGTCAGACATCAGACTTCTGATGAGTCACAACCCATCAAGTGTAAAGTTCCAATTCTGAAGTTCTCAAGTTTATCATCATCATGTTCGATTATGATGATCATACTACGTTACCGTACGTGATTCAAGTATTCAGATACAATTAAAGAAATCCGTTTCTATGTCACGGATCCCATAATAAGAACCTAACGAAACCTTCATAGCTACTCTTAATGAAATGCTACAAAATAATGTTTTATTTAATAAACTAAAACTAAAATTTTCAATGCATAGATAATATTGTTAAAAGGATTAAGATTATTATAATAAATAAATAATTGTGTAGTCCCAGAAAGTCCCATGAAGTCCCATGAAGACTTGTACATTTATAAAAACGCGCGGGTTGAAATCCAGCTCGGTCGAAACGTTCAAATTTTTATGTTTTCTAAAAAAAGTATTTTTCTTTTCGAAGTGTTGAATAACACTCTAAAAATAGTAAAATAAACTCTTGTTAAGTATATAAAATGTTATAAATTTAATAAAAATGTAATTTACGGTCTGATCATAAATTAAGGTTTAAAAACTGACGTTGGAGTGACAGACTCACTTACTAACACACATATATCAACACAGCAAAGTAAGCAGAGGAAACCTAGTGCTAAGACACTCTGTTTTCTTTTTCGTCGAATTCTGGAGGCATTGATGTGTGTTGAGTGGCGAAACTCAACGCCGCGCTTTGCATCGACACTAAAGCAAAGAAAATGGAAATATTAAATATTTCATTTCCTTGAGTTCCTACTCATTTGATTACTATCAAACCCACAACCTGTCGCGTTTACAGTCCCACATTGCGCGCCCATGCCACAACTGGCATCTTAACTATAACCAACCTCACTTAGAACTTGAACTTACCATATAATAAATTCAATTAAACATATAAATCAACACAAAGTATAAGGTCCGAAGTTTTATATAACGATTTTTGTAAATATCAAATTTGGAAAATTAAATGAAGAAAAGAAGATTTATATTGCGGAGTTCTTAGTCGACCCTTGGTATTTCACTAAAATATGCCAAATTTTATCATTTACAGGAAGCTGCCTAACTATTGTAGTAATTTTTTTATAAAGTTACGAGGTTTGAAAACATTAAAATTTTCTCAATTTGCAATTTATGTTTTCTCTAAATTTTTAAAAACATCCTCTCCATCCTCTTTTCTTTAATTTTAACTTTTAACATAATTAAATTGATGATTAATTAAGTCGATTATGTTACATGCAAGCCAATTTTATATAGGTGATGCATGCATCCAACCGTCTTGAAAACTGTCCAGGGCGGTTGGACGGACGAACAGATTTGGAGTTTCCAGTTTCCAGGAGGCGCAAGTTCAAATTTCTAAACCCATTACAAAGGTTTTTGTGATGTTTTCTAAAAAAAATTATGTCACAAATTGATTAACAAATACTTAATTTAATTAAATTAAAAGTCAATCGCGTCTGCCTCGACGGCCTCAACAAGTCGACTATGATAAAAACTAAATTAAAAAACTTGGCATAATATGGCCCATATTTTATTTCTTATTCTAGTTACAGACTAATATAAAAATTTATATTAATGTTTAATTAATCAGTTTCAAATTGACATAGCTTTGTAAAATTATAAAAAATCCAATCCAATTAACATTTTTGTGTTCTAGGTCGAGCTCTTAAATTATAGCCCTTGGAAAATTTTACTGAAATAGCGACGTGAAGGTCCAAATCTTCAATATTTCCATCTGCTTCTAAATGTACTTCGCGTATCAATTTCACAGCCAATATTTTAATCAATGATGTTGCATATATGCGACCTGAATTTAAATAAAATAATTTTAAATTATTCATTTGCGATATCCATTTGTAATTTAAATTTAAACGATATAAACAATTTATTTTTTAGTAATTCGAGTGTGTGACTGTAAACACGATTCGTTATGGGTACGATCTCCACTTGAGGAAATTAATGTTTTTTTTTTTTTTTATTTTTTTTTTTAAAAACCCGGCGTTAAGTTCCACCACTCAACACGCAATGCCTTGTAGGCAGAGGGAACATAGTGTTAAGACACTCCGTTCTCCATTTTCCACCGAATTCTGGAGGCATTCCACGTTAAGTCTCGAAAACTTGACGGAAAGTGGGGAACGGAGAGTATTAACATTAAGTTCCCTCTACCTACCCTGTTGTATGCGGGATACAGTATAAAACTAAAAAAAATACTAACCCAAGCAATCCATAACACCTAAGCTAAAAGGCACAAAAGCATTTGGATCTCGACTTCTCATGTTTTCAGGTAGAAATCTTTCTGGCTTAATCTTGTACGGCTCATCCCAGTAGCGTGGGTCTCTATGAAGTTCGTGTATTGGAATGACTAAGGATGTACCAACCGGTAGAGTTATTTTACCTGAAATCAAAATGGATATAATGTAATGAAAATATATACAGGATGGAACCGTTAGCGCTCCATTTACGAGAGCAGCATATAGGGTAAAATATTTCAAACCCATACCTAAAGAAATTAATCAAGATACCTCAACAGTTTTTTTCACGATGTTTATCAATACCTGTATTTTGTGTGACGCAGTTACGAATAGATACCAATAACGTAAACACATACAAAAGTACTACAAGTTGCCGATCTGCCACTTTTCATTCCCAAAAAACTTACTAGAACGAGAAAGGGATATCTCTCGTTCTATTTTACGCAATTCAACATCGCCGCCATTACCTACGACTCGATTTCGTGAATGAGGCGTGTGCGGCGTTATCGCTTTGATAGGTTTGTGTCTGTGTGCGTCATTCTTGACAAATGGTGATTTTATTCACAACTATAATTTTATTATTTATTTTGTATAAAAAATAACTTTTTAATTTTTGGAAAAATCTCTTTTGTTTTGATTGTATTACGTTTTTATGGAGTAGTTAAAACTGTGGTTTCATTTAAAGTGTTGATGATAAGAACACTCTGTATATTGTTGCTTTAATTCTCACTTTGGGGTATTATTTTATTTTCATATACAATGAAAGTAGTTACAAATATTCCGAAATTTTGAGGAAATCGAGACCATTTTAATTATTATTATTTAATATCGGCAGCGTTCAATACAAAATAATCTTTAAGAGGAGAGGAGAGTAAAGAATACTGACATATTATCAATTTCTCTCTGCCTCCACAAATACTAGGAGAGTTAAACAAAAATTAATAGAAAAATTTGTACCATCATTTATAGAGACTTCTTCTTCAACAGTTCGCTGTATAAAAGCAGCGATGGACAGCCACCGTAACACTTCCTTGAATACTAGGTCTAGATTGTGAAGCTGCTTTAAGTGATCTTCTGTGACATCACCACTGAGGCCGACTGTTTCGATAATTTCCTTATATACTTTTTCCTACAGTGGTGAATTACAGTTAAATGACATTAAAATAAGAAAAAAAAGCAGAATAAAAAAATATGGAAATTAAAAAATTAAAATTAAATCAGCTTAACGGTGTATCCCGCACACAGCAGGGTAGGCAGAGGGAACCTAGTGTTAAGACACTCCGTTCCTCACTTTCTGCCTAATTCTGGAGGCATTGCGTGTTGAGTGGCAAAACTGAACGCCGCGCTTTTGCCTGGACACCAGAGTAAAGAAATGGAAAATATAAATTTAAGTAAATATTTCATCTCTTCCAGTGGGGATCGAACCCACAATCAGTCGGTTTTACAGTCACTCTTTGTGCCGCTGCGCCACGATGGCCTCGAAAAAATATATTTCATGTTTATTTCATTTTTTCAGTGGAAAAAAATTATCTAGTAACAAGAAACAATTAATTTAAAAAAATATATTGTCACAAACTATTTCACATACAATAAAATTTCAAATATTTAACCTGTTATTTTAAGTTTTATGCCATAAATGTCTAGTCTGTTGATGATCAAATTGTCAAAGTCTGGATTTGGGCTGTTAATGAACGGGTAGTCGGTAGTTGAGGCCAGTCGTGGCGCAGGGGCACAAAGTGTGACTGTAAAACCGACTGGTTGTGGGTTCGATCCCCACTCGAGGAGATGAGATGTTTACTTAAATTTATATTTCCATTTCTCCGCTCTGGTGTCGAGGACAAGCAAAGTGGGGAACGGAGTATCTTAACACTAGGTTTCCTCTGCCTACCCTGCAGTGTGCGGGATACAGCGTGAAGCTGATTTATTTATTTATTTAGTCGGTGCATTTTGGAATAGAAAAGGATTTGATTATTATTAGATTCTTTCTACAGACCTTACCCATGAAAAATATGTAAGAATATAGAATTATAGATTTAATAAATAATTCCTTAATAATATTTAGCCAACAAATGTGACAACAAGATTGTCAACAATTCATAAATTATATTTTTAGTACACATTTTATCCTTGTTTTTAAAGTAAAGTACTGTATTATATATTATTTATTCAACCAAGATAAAACATTCTCAGAAATATCATTTTATAATGATTATAATGTATACTTAAATAATTTAATCGTTCATAATAAATGCAGATTTACCGCGGTATTAAACATTCTAGTAGGTATATGTATAATTGACAGTTTGAAGGATACTACACATTCCATATCGTCACCTTTGCTTAGTTTGATATAGCAACTTTAAATAAATAATAGTAAAAAAAACTAAAAAATATGCTTTTGTGAAAAAATTAAGAATGTTATGTTTTAAGCGATCTAATGAAACTTTGCACTCTATGTTAAAAATAATAATAATAAATCAGCTTCACGCTGTATCCGGCACACATCAGGGTAGGCAGAGGGAACCTAGTGTTAAGACACTCCGTTCCCCACTTTCTGCCGAATTCTGGAGGTATTGTGTGTTGGGTGGCAGAACTCAACGCCGCGCTTTGCCTTGACATCAAAGCGTGAAATGGAAATATAAATTCAAATAAATATTTCATCTTCTCGAGTGGGTATCGAACCCATTACCAGTCGGTTTTACAGTCTCACTTGGTGCCCCTGCGCCGCTAATGGCCTCAAACTTTTTCACTGTGTTGTTTTTTACATTATTCTTAATTAAAATTTAAAAATATTTTTCTACTTTTTTTCACAAAAACCCATCTTTAGTTTGACTCGCACTGGACCGATTATTTTTTTTTTCATATTATTGCGTTATCATCGGTCCTTGATAAATATGCAAAATTTCAAATTGATCTGATGTTTCAAAGTCGGTAAAAAGGATCACGTTCGAAGTTCCCGTTACAAAACATATAGTTATTGATACATATACGACCGAAGCTTATAAAAGCGTGTTAAAAAGACATACATTTTGAAACTAAGTATTTGGTAATTTAAAGTAGGTTCAAAATAATAGATTATTATTAATATTTTTTGACTTTGGCGAACGTCGAAATGTATACTATAGTATTTTTTTTTCGTTACCTGCCAATCTGGTAGATGAGCCAAAAATACTAGCACCGCCGATGTAATTTTTGCTGCAGCTTCTTGACTCTGAAATCGCAGGTGATTATTTATTTTAGGAATTTTGAAACTATGTTCCGTACATTTCTGGCAACAATAAGTTTTAAATCTTTTAGCTTTATTCACTGAGAAATCATAATCTTGGTGGTCTATTAGTTTATGATTTTCACTGTTAGATCAGAAGTCCTGAGTGTTTTCTCAAATTTATTATTTTTTTAAGAGGCTTTATTCTGAGATATGCTATTAAAAGAATTTATACATAAAAATGTTGTAAATATTTTGAAATTTTTAATAAGATAAATACCGTAGTAAAAAGAGTAAATGCTTCCAATTTGATTTCAGCATCGCTTAAACCATCCATAATGAATCTGTCAACAATTCCTATAGCATCGTTATTGATACCAGAATAAACATTTATGGCTTTTCTTCTTTTTTCCAATATATCTGAGGTCATTATATCGATCATCTTCTTAAAGAGAACTTCTTGTTTTCTATATCCTGTTAACCAGTAAAAGAATGGTATGTGAAGCCACCATTTCGTCATTTTGGAAAATATCACCCCATATATACTGTAGAAGAAATATATTAACTTTATTTAAGTACACAAAATATCATTTCAACTTATACAATTTTTAATATTCGATATCTGTTAAATTAAATTACCTTTGCGTGTTCATTACAACCTCGTTTAAGCATTTAATATTTTGTGATTCTTCTTTTGTTAATCCCATTAGCGTTTCTGCAATCAATAAGTTGTCTAAACTTAGGAAAAATATTTATTCTAATACAACGATATAATATAGGGAAGGTATATGTATTATTTGTAACCTTGAAACAATTTTGAGGTAGTTGAAAAATAATTGTATCAACATAAAAAAA
The DNA here is from genome assembly GCA_021202915.1 of Heliconius himera. NCBI lineage: Eukaryota > Metazoa > Arthropoda > Insecta > Lepidoptera > Nymphalidae > Heliconius > Heliconius himera. Next base: position 78,463 of record JAJHJA010000424.1, read on the forward strand.
CCGGGCAAGCGGGAGTCGGGCTCGCCTACCGAGGGTTCCGTACAAAAATTGGAGGACTCAGGTTTTTTTTTAAATTCAGTTTAGACTTAGCCAGAGTCTTTTTATTTGATAACTCACTTGAACTAGCGGCTTTAATACCAAATTTTGCGCTCTAATAATAGAAAGGAAATCCTTAAAGGCTATTATTTTTTATTCTTTAACAAATGTATAGTTTTTACATTTTTTCCTAAGCTAGTGCTACCTGTGTATACTATCCGACAAATTTCATAATTCTAGGTTAACCGGAAGTACCGAAATACGCATTTTTTTGCTATATAAACGGCCATTTTTTTTTAAGTAAATGTAGAAATACATTTTTTTTTAGAAAATCATGAGGGCGCAGATAGGACGCTAGGTATACGGTTTGAATCTCAACTTGATATATCCAAGCGTTCCTGAGATAAAGGGTCTTGACAGACAGACATACGGACGGACGGACTACAAAGTGATCTTATAAGGACTCCTTTTTTTCTTAAAAGGTACGGAACTCTAAAGACGTCTCAATATTAAGGAGAGAGAAATATTTAACGATTAAACTATTTAAAAAAATAAATTTAATTAAATCAGCTTCACGCTATATCTCGAACACAGCAGGCTCCGTTTTAATACTCCGTTCCCGTTTTCCACCGAATTTTGCGGGCATAACCAAAGCGAAGAAATGAAAGTATAAATTTAAATAAATATTTCATTTCCTCCAGTGGTAATAGAACCCGCAACCAGTCACGTTTACAGTCTGACACTTGTGCCCTGCGCCACGACTGAATTCAACTACTATTTTTAACGGAACGGAGTGTCTTAACACTAGGTTCCCTCTGCCTATCCTGCTTTGTGCGGGATACAGCGTGAAGTTGTTTCTTAATTTACATATCTCTATACATATTTAAGAGCATTTCAAAGGACTTACGGCAAACGCATTGCGTGGTTCGTTGTACAACATCAAAGTATACGTCGAAAGTTTCGGAGTTCTTTCTTGCGATATTATATGCCAGTTCGTCCGCTTCCCTATTAAAAATTTCCGAATAGATTTGAACTGATTTTTTATTGTATGATGGTGTTGCCAGTTTTCTATAGAGACGCCATGAAGGACCTAAAATGAAAATGTTAAATTAAATAAAAAAAAATCAACATATATTGTTGTGTATAACTGGATAACTGGACTGTCTTAAGCAGATATTGTATAAATATATGTATGTAATAACATAAATCTAGTTCTAGGTAATATGTACAGAAAAAAAGTTTTAAAAGAAATGTAAAAATAACAAAAGGTACGGACCATAAGTCTGTAGTGTAAGTAAGAATTAAAATTAAAAAAAAACTTATATTGTTTATCAACCAACGTTTCAAGATGATTGTGACGATATATGTTCTTATTTCGCGTTTTGGGGACGCCTAGTGTACACGTCTGTTAAATCTTTAATATTCTATTATTTTAATATAATTTGAGGCGAGTCGTGGCATAAGCAGCGTTAAAAGCTGCAGATGGTGAGTTTGATTCCCACTCAAGAAACTAAAATGTTTGATATTTTCATTATCTCGCTCTGGCAACTAGACCAAGCGCGGTGTTAAGTTGCGCCACTCGACACACAGTGCATCCAACAAAAACGGCACGAGTATAAAAATTTAAAAGAAAATTTACAATTTCTAATACCTCCTGTTAGAATTCCTTGGCCAATAAAAGATACCATAAAATCATAAAGTGGTCCTTTCTTGTTCACCTTATTGCTTGTGAGAAGAAACTAAAACAAACAAACAAGTATAAATTATTGTATCTACGTATCTAAGTAATAACAATGTAATCTGGGAAAAAATATTTTCATTTAACAGTTATAGTAAGATTAAACACGGTGCGGCGTTAGGTTGCGCCACACAGCAAATAGTGTCGAAGTGAGAAGGAAATATCTTTGCACTCTCTGCCTTCCATACTACATTCTGCTTATTTCAGCATCTGCGGGAGATGCGTATATATCATGTCTGTCAAATTAATGTTAAACTGTACGTGTGATGTTTGTATTTGTTTTAGCTTTACGCTGTAATTCGCACGTAGCAGGTTAGGCAGAGGGAACCTGGAAACCTAGAGATAAGACAAGTCAGGTTGGAATCAAATCCACACCACGCTTGTTCCCCTGCGCCACTACTGGCCACAAATTTAAAGTCTATTCAGGGAAAAGTTAATAAAATAAAAATAAATTAGCTTCACGCTGTATCCCGCACACAGCAGGGTAGGCAGATGGAACCTAGTGTTAACCCACTCCGTTCTCCACTTTCTGCCGGATTCTAGAGGCATTGCGTGTTGAGTGGCAGAACTCAACGCCGCGCTTAACCTCGACACCAGAGCGAAGAAATGGAAATATAAATTTAAGTAAATATTTCATCTCCTCGAGTGGGGATCGAACCCACAACCAGTCGGTTTGCAGTCACACCTAGTGCCCCTGCGCCACGACCGGCCTCGAAAAGTTAATATTTATAATTTACTTTCTTTCTTTCTCCCATTTATAATATAGTTTTCTTTTCCCGACCTGGATATTTAGCCAAATAACATTTTTCTTGCATAGTCCTAAACTAAAAATAACATACCCGTATATCTGTCGGATTTTTCACGCAAATATTAAGTTCCGGTCCCAGCCAAAACCTGACGTATTGTCCATATGTGTTCAGTAATTTTGCAATTTTATTTAATTGTTCTGTGAAATAAAATTATTTTTATTTATTGTATACGAGCGATATGCTTGCGGCATCGCCCGCTTGAACTACATATTTATTGATTTATTAATTTGCATTTCTTTCGTTTTCTAATAAAATTATCATTTTCTGTACCTATATTGAAAAATGAAAAGTAAAGAATAAGCCAATTCAATAAAACAGGTATTTAGGAGTGTTGCAATTTTGTTAAGCAACATTGCTTAAAATGGTATAACTTTTTAAGGTTCGGTACTTCTTAAGGAAAAAAGGAACTAAAATTTATTGTCCGCCCGTCTGTCTGTCTGTCTATCAACAGCCTTTATCTCAGGAACGCATAGAGATATCGAGTTGAAATTCAAACCATACACTTAAGTCTACGGTGCCTTAATTTCCTGAAAAAAATCGTATTTCTACACTTACGTAAAAAAAATATTTGTAAAAACAAAAACCCCGACTGCATAAAACTAAAAAGAATAAATAAGTCCAATAGTTTATTAGGATTAAATTTTTGTACGGAACCCTCGTTTGTCCGTTTTTTTATTTATAAGCCGATTGCAATTAAACAAGCACTAAATATTAAGTGAAGCTTGCGAAAATACAAAATATAATAGATTTATATACATATTACAAATGCATCTAAACGTATTGAGATATTTTCTATACCTTCAGGTTGTCCCATAAAAAGCAGAGCATTGCCTAATATTGGTAACGCTGGTGGTCCAGGGACAAGTGCAGCCAATTTCAACAGTCTACGGTGCGTATATCTCCAATAAATCCAGTAAAGTAAACTGAGTGAGAGCAGTGATATAAAAACCACGATGATAGTGCTCATAACTATTGAAAAAAATAAAATTAAATCAGCTTCACGCTGTATCCCGCACATAGCAAGGTAGGCAGGGGGAACCTAGTGTTAAGACACTCCGTTCCCCACTTTCTTCCGAATTCTGGAGGCACTGCGTGTTAAGTGGCAGGACGCAACGCCGCGCTTGACCTCGACACCAGAGCGAAGAAATGGAAATATAAATTTAAGTAAATATTTCATCTCCTCGAGTGGGGATCGAACCTGTGGGTTCGAACCTGGGGGATCGAACCAGTCGGTTTTACAGTCACACTTTGTGCCACTGCGCCACGACTGGCCTCAATACATTTTATAATTCTATAATACAATTCTATACTATAAATAAATAAATAAATAAATAAATCCCTATCTTTCTTTCATAAAATAAGTCTTCTTTGTGTCTGTTTCTAAGAGGCGCGGATTCAAAAGAAGAAGTAGCGAAAAAATCTTCTTACAGTTATGCGCCGCAACTTCAAATAATCTTTCGAAAAAGTTATATCAAAGCTTTATTAACTTTTCGCTGAACTTCTTAGGTGATATTAAAACCTCAATTGAAGTTCCTCAGTTTTTAGGAACAAGAAATACATTATAATACAAAAAAGAATATAATTTTAATAATTTAAATTATCGTTCCTTACAATGAAACTAGCTAATAAATATCATTCTAGATTTCCCTAGTAAAACTGTTACGTCAAAACTTAGCTTATTACATATGTATATTATTATTTTTATTTCATTTATAAACATTTATGAGTGATATAAAAATATAAAATTTACACATTTATAATAAAAAAATATTAATTTATAATATGGTTTATATTATATACTTCACTTCATAATTCATTTACGAAATAGTCCTATAAGTCTCAACACTCACTTGCTGGCCGACATAAAACACTTTTCCTTAGATTTTTTTAAAATTTAAAACCAGATTATTGATGTTTATGTTATTTTTTTATATAAAAAGTGACTATCACTGCACTATTTCTAATTATAATTATGTATTTTTGTTTTACTTGTAAATTGTAAATTAGAAATATTAAAAGAAAACTGCGTGTGCGTATATTAGACCTCGTTGTCTTACAATGAATATTTCCTTAACAAGAACTGGACATTATATTGTTAAGTAACATTTTATGTGGTCACGGTCGTTGCAAAAGTAAGCCACCATTTAAACTGTCATATTTAAATAGTCATTAATATATATGGATATATATCACTTTTTCGGGTTTTTTTATTTACAGGGTCGGATTTAGATGTATGGGGGCTCCGGAGCAACGATAGAGTCGAGACCTCATTAATTTTCGAACAAAAGGATTAATTTCTTCGAAATTTCGGATTTAACTCGAAATATATATTCCGCACGCATAAAAAAACATTATTTCAAGTTTCATTATTTATAAAACAAAAATATTTCAAGATAAATACAATTTACTAAAAAATATTTAATTCGCTACGAGTCTTTCATAATTCCATAAAAGGCCCCTAACAATCCATGCACCATAACGTCCAATATTAATAATCTATCTCCTACGTCAATCTTCGATTGTTCCATATATCTATCCAATCTCTAGATTGGAGCACACAGTATAAGAACGCACTAGTGCATCCCCGCTGGTGCGTACAGTGGCGACTTTGGGAACCGACACCCAACACGCCATGTCTTAAATGGCAGGAAGCCGAAAACGGAGCTACTAATAGCTACGAGGATTGTAAGAGGATGGAAAAGACAGTTGAATGAAATCAAACCATAGTTTTTTTTTCTGTAAAGTACAATATGTTACCCTTAACCTGGCTAATTTTAATAAATGATATATGTTAAAGAAATATATGTTTTTTTTTACAAAACAAACTTTAAATTCTTAGGGAACTGTTAATTTCTCAGTCATTTTCAAATATTTTATTTCTACTTTATTTTACAAAGTGTTCACGTAGAAATCAGACAGAAGTTATTCTTAATCGTCAACATTTTGGAGATAATCTTGATGAATATCTTCTTCTAATAAGTTTTCTTCGTCAGTCGGCTCGTCGGCAGATGCTAGTACAGCTTTGATTTTAAAAATCAGCTTCACGCTGTATCCCGCACTCAGCAGGGTAGGCAGAGGGAACCTAGTGTTAAGACACTCCGTTCCCCACTTTCTGCCGAATTCTGGAGGCATTGCGTGTTGAGTGGCAGAACTCAACGCCGCGCTTAACCTCGACACCAGAGCGAAGAAAATGGAAATATAAATTTTAAGTAAATATTTCATCTCCTCGAGTGGGGATCGAACCCACAACCAGTCGGTTTTACAGTCACACCTCGTGCCACTGCGCCGCGACTGGCCTCACTCAGCTTTGATTTTAAATTTTCGTAAATACTAGTTACTACTACTATCGTAGACTCCTAATAAAAAAATGTATGCTAAATCTCCATTTTTCATGTGTAATTCAATAAAAATCATAAAAAAGGTCAATTCAGGAGGATGCACAAAAGTGCATAGCGCTGTGATAAAATTAAAGAGTGTAGCGGCTAAAAACCAAATATACCTGGGTGTTTTTACACCCATACAGCCTTTAAGGGTTAAATGCCATATCTTTTTTTTTATATAAATGTAAAAATACATATTTTTCAGGAAATTATGGGGCCGTAGATATAGGTATATGGTTTGAATTTCAACTCGATATCTCCAAGTGTTCTTCAGATAAAGCCTTTTGACTTCTTCTTGGTTGACAGACAGACAGACGGATAACAAAGTGATCTTCCTTAAGGGTTCCTTTTTTCCTTAATAGGTACGGAACCCTAAAAATGGTAAAAAACATATAAATCAAGAATGAATTGTAAGAGAGGAAAGAGGAGACCTCGGCTCTGTGTTAACTCTGTGTGTGTGTGTACTCTCCGTTCCCATTAGAAATGTAATCTAAGTTATAATAATTAGGATTTTTCTTTGTGGAACACGCTTTTAAAAATAAAAACAAATCCTAGTTTGTCCAAGCCTGGTTTACATACTCGTAGCAATCAATGTCCCTAATGTTGAGCATTTTCCTTCTCAGACCTATTATCTGCTGGATTTATATAGATAAATACGCATATTAAACACGTCTAATAGATTTCGTTATTAGTTACTGGACTATTGCAGATCAATTATGTGGATCTATAATAATGAAAAGCCAGTAACTATTAAGTAGATAATAATAACTAGTAACCACTAAGCCTGTATGTATGTATATTTCTAAAATATTATTTTTATAAAAGTTTTAAATTATTTCATTTAGTTTCTTATTTCTTTTATCTTTTTTAATTTTTAGGGTTCTGTACATTTTAAGAAAAAAAGAAACCCTTGTAAAATCATTTTGTTGTTTGTCTGTGTGTCTGCCTGTGTGCCTTTATGTCTCGAACGCTTGGAGAGTTGAGTTGCAATCCAAACCTATATATATGTATAACTAGACCTACGGCCCCATGCTTTCCTGAAAAAAACGTATGTAAACGTAACGTATTTACTTAAAAAAAAGATATGGCCTTTTTATATAGCAAAAAATGCGTATTTTGACACTATAATAAAGGGAATCAAAATGACAGGGTACTTTCGGTTAATTATGAAATTAGGCAGCTAGCATCTTCATTTAGTACCTAATAGTTCAAGAAAAATCAGAAAACTATACATCTGTGGTTAAATCCTACAAAATAATAGCCTTAAAAAGGGAGCATTATTTGATATTTAAGCCGCTAGTTCTAGTGATATATCAGATGAAAGAGCTTGGTGTGCATATTCCAATACATATTTTATTCATGGAAGCCTCGGTGGGCGAGCCCGACTCGCGCTTGTCCGGTTTTTTCAAATAGTTGTTGTTTAATTTTGACTTAAACACTAACATACTACGTTAAATTTCACGCTTATCTATATTTTATATTCCAAATGTTTACTCTGTTGCACTAAATGGAGGTCAAGAGTAAGCCGTACCCCTGTACGTAAAAGGATTTTTTATTACTTTTTTAATCTTTATGATACATTTATAATCTATTCACGTATTTATAATACCTATTATATTTTTACTTCACGTACGTATATTTCCCTGCATAAAATGTTTTCCTTTTTACAAATTTACAAACAGTGTGTAAAATGACGAAAGCTTCCGCCATATTTAAATTAAATTCAAAGACCTTCAAAGAAATATGTTTAATTTAAGCATTATTTCTTCGAGATACCGAGAGAGTGATCGTGATGGCATAAGTACTTATACTCTATTCAGAAAGCCGTGAGATAAAAGGTAAACAAACCAGAAAAGGGTTACTTAATAGGTCACGATTAATTGAGTTATTAAATTTTGTAAAAATAACGACGTAATACGCTGATAGCACTGTAAATAAAATTATATAACAATGCCTGTAGAATTTAAATATATAATTCTTTAAGACTTATTAGAAACTGAATATTTTAATAATGATTCATATTACATTAGTTGATATGTAAAACACCCAAACGTAAAACCAAACTTATTTTCAAACTTTGAACATATTTCAATATAGTAATAGGTTATAGAGTATTTTTTTTTATTTTACATTAAAATATATTTACTATATAACTGTTCATCTAATTTAAAGTGACATATATAAGAATTTTTTTAAATAAATAGTTTTTTTTTTAAATATTAGACTACTTGCAACTGTTTTTAATTTTTATAACTTTTTATAATGGAGTGAGGCTTTAGAAGACTACGTAAGAACAGTACAGCTAGCTCCTAGAAACATATATGGGGAATCCCTTTGCTACAAAAATTAAATAGAAATAGAAAAAGAGAAAAAAGTTTAATAATCTTTTTTTCGTTGTTTATATTTTGTCTCATGCCCACATGAATAGACATAGTTCTCGTAAGCCCTAACCGCACTAGATATGTAAAAATCTTTTTCATTATATTTTTATTGAAATGATTTTTAACTGTCATTATAAGTTCTGGTGGTTACTTGAGATCGTGTTTTGAACTAGTTGTGAATAAAGACAGTGCATATAATATATGCTTATATTATAAGATATGCATTTTACATCTCAAGGTAATGTGTGGTTAGCTATGTTTGATACACTGCTGGTGTTCCATAACTTCATTTTTTTTAATTCTTTTTTTTGTTTCCTGCTGTACATATCTCTCACATAGCAGGGTTGGCAGAGGAAACCTGGGTAGCTAGTGTTAAGGCACTTCGTTCTGATTAAGATACTTCCGTTCCTCACTTTCCGCTGAATTCTGGAGACATTGCATGTTGAATGGCGAATCACAGAACTCAACGCCGCACTTTGCCTCATTAGCAGAGGGAGTAATTGAAAATATTAAAAATAATACCGTCGAGTGGGCATAAAACCTGTTTGCATGCTGAGTGGCGGAACTCAACGCCACAAATTCACCTTTCATCCATAAAAAAGTAAAAGATATTCTTTTGTATATGTATATGTCGAATATTTATAGTTTATGAGAGATAACCACGATTTGCGTAAATATATAATTTTTCGCCGTCACAGCGGCCGCGTACTCAATAATTATGTGAGTAGTTTCAACAGGGCAGGGCCGACATCGACAACTTCTTATATATAAAATGGAGTGTTAATTTTTAGTTCAAATCCAAACTATGTATTATGTAAATTTCAGACATGGTAAAATTTTAAAAAAAAATTGAACCTGCGCTTATTTATGTCGCTACAACAGTTTAGCCAATTAAGCTTTACGTTCTCATCACGCAACGGTTGTGCGCACCGGTTATACGCACGCAACGGTTATACGCAAAAGGTTATAAAGATCATCAAGGTCATCTCATAAACATATTATTATACATTTAATATAAAATAATTATAATGTCAGATTATTATCGTTAGATTGTTGTTGTTGGTCGCTTTCTAGATTTTTCAATGTATCTATTTACCCTTAGTTTGGTAATATTAAAAAGTTTGTTAAAGCCTGCTGCTTTAAAAATTAAAGAATATTATTAACAGGTAACGATTTAAGAGTCTTTAGCATTTTGAGTCAAAGCAAAGACGCGTTGCTCAAAATAAATATTGTTGAAAGTCTTAGCCAGGCAATCCAGACATCGATCTAATCGGATGCCCGTCGTGGCACAGAGGCACAAGCGTGTGACTGTGACTATAAACGAAACTGGTTGTGGATTCGGTTCGAATAGAAATATTTTTATTTCTTCGGTTTGGTGTTGAGGTATTGAGTTCCGCCACTCAACACACAATGCTTCTTAATGTGAACGCAGTGTCTTACATTAGGTTCCCAGGTTCCCCCTGCCCTGCTATGTGCGGGTTGCCATTTTAAAAAATCCGTAGAAATATAGTTGATTTCATAATATCTATATAGATAATTAGGTACCTATAATAATACCTAATGTCAGTATTAAATTTTTAAAATATTCATTGGTAAAAGTAGCAACGAAAAGACAATGTTCACAGCCTTTAATTTTTTATATATCATTGTCGAGGCTTTTACTTAGGCAATATATACGATTGTTGATACACTGCGGTTTAGTAGTCTCAGATATCAAGATTCAAAAACAAATTTGTAATATTTTTTTTGTTACGTTGGTAAATTAACAGAAAATTTAACTCCTAAGATTTTCACAATTTTATATAGTGTATATGTTTTATATTTTGTTAATTTAGGTGAAGGTAGTATTTTAACTAGATCTCTTTTAAACATTTACTATATTATTTTTTGTTATTGTGTAACAATATCTCTTTAATTAAAAAAAAATAATTTACAATTTATTAAAACTATATGTACTTCATTTTTTTATTGTATATCCCTATCTAACAAATATAAGTCACTTATTTAAATAAATATGCAAACTTAACCTAAAGTTGCATGTTATATGTTGTTTACTGCAGATGAACAATATCAAACATGCCATGCATTTAAGGCTGATTTAAGATGTAAAAGATACTCTGTTATTATTAAGACACTTCTGTTCCTTACTTTCACTAAATTCTGGAGCCATTGCGTGTTGAGCGGCGGAACTCAACGACGCGACCAATTCATAATACGAGTAATATTCATAATATTACATAGCCACTGAAGATAATTAGTTTTATTTTACAAACCATAATCTTCAAAGAAGATATTGGTTAATTTCTTACAAATGCTGTCAAAACAGTGGTAGCCCTAACACTTTATTCTACTCATCCCATATGACGTATCTATTGACCCCAAATACTGTATAAATAAAAATGACTTACACTTTTTTATTTTACAGTAATGAGTATAAGAAAAGGTTTTATTGTGTGGTAAATATAAATCCAGTATTACTCTTATTTCAAACTATTTATATTAAGTAATTGTTAAAAGGATGTGAGGAATGGAACCGTCGTCTAGGCCACATTCATAGCATTGTAATATGTCATTTTAAGTTTTAAAAATGTTTGTATTGACTTAACTTAACTTTACTGTTATGGTCTAAGATTGCAGGTATCTGTTTTTTAATAAAAATTATTTTTAACAATGATACATGACAGTAGAATATATAACACCAGGGTGCCCAGAAAATCGTGCTGCAATCACCTTTAACCCGGTGTTTGTCGCTACCGGGTAATAAAAACCACAGAGGTAACAAAAATATATATGAATTTTTCTACATAATTTATAGACTTGCCGCTTTAGGTACCTTTCTGTTTAGAAACAAAAGACGTGCTCCTCACGTGGCTGACAATTAGCACCACGTCCTTGGACGCAGTGGATATGTAAAGTAAGAATGGGTGAAAATTACCCGGTAGCGAGTATTTATGTAACGATTTTTTGACATATATTTTTTTGTTTTATCACTTCAACACCATGCATTTCTCAATTTGAGTTAGAACTATAAAATAGATTTTACAACAAGATAGTCTCAATTAACCATGAAATTACATTACAAAATGAGGATCACGAGAAGCACGCGACATGAGCAGGCTGACCTTATATAAAACACATCATGACCTGTGCTAGTGACGTGTTCGCACACATGAAAATGAACCAACCTCCTTCAGAGGGTCTAAAACAAATTTCTCTGTATGGAATCCGGATGCCCGTGGTACGCATGCAACGTGGACCTACACAAAGATTTCAAATTAGAATCGTTAAAGAAACAAACGCCTAGCCAAGCGCTACTACGAGCGTGCAGAATCCCACTCCAATCCACTGATCGTCAAAGCATGTAAGTATGCTTTTCATCCTCACCCGTTCTTCTTTGTCTTCTTGCCCTCGGAGTGTCCTTCTAGATCCCGACGATTCAATCACAGCCGCAAACGCCCAGTACTTATGCAGGATTCATTCCTCAATCTCACGTCACCCGCAAGACGGGGTCAATCCTTCACGTCTCGGCACGTCCGCGCCTCGGCGCGAAGGGGACCAACGGTCAAAATCTCCCCCTGATTAGCGCACGCAGACCATTCCCCTGTGGTCGCTAATCCTTCACGAGCAACCGCCAAGCTCGTACTTTAGGGGCGAGCCAATCTCGCACCTTTCCGCCCGCTATAAAGACCATACCAGGTCAGCAGCAGTATAGCCCATCCGGAAATAAATTAAAAATATTTTTTTGGCGAAATAATAACATGTGTTTACAGTTTTGGAGTGATTCATCGTTTTTTTGCTGCTGTCGCCCAAAGACCCATCTTCATTTTCAAAAGTAAATTTTTATAATCAAAGTAAACTGAAAACGTCGTCACTAATGTAATGGGGATACAATAATAAGGGGCAATAGCAACACGCTCAAAAAATCTCGTTTGGCCATCTGCACTTTTATTGGATTTTGTAAAAAAAGATTGAATTTTATTTGTTTTGTATCGCACCCCAAAGTATATATCTAGAGTAAAAAGTATACAACCAATTGATGTTTTCCGACTTCTCGTCATAAATCGTAAATAGTTTATTAGTCGGCATTATCGTTGGAATTTATTCGATTTTTTTTTGCAAAATTGGTTTTCTTAATTTTACATATATTTAATTAATATATTCGTAGAGATATATTTGTAAACATTTATTTACTTAAATAATTTTGTCGTTTTAAAATGATAATTTAAATGTGTATTAGTATTAAGAAAACAGATTCAGCAAATACTTAAACAGACAAACAAAATCAGGATTGACTTTGTATTTCATATTTTTTTTTCTTTAAAACCGCGCATTTCGTCTTCTACTCTCATCTCACCGAAACGAAAAAAAAATATTCAAATTATAGCAACAAAACATAAAATATTCAAATTTTATCAGTTATAGTGTTGAGAAAAAAAGCTTTAATTTGACATATAATTCGCTTAAAAGCATATGAGTGCAAATTATCAACATTAAGTGACCTTTTTAAATCTAGCAGTCCTGGGGTGGCGGCATACTGAGAGGTTGCAACCATTCTTTTTGCAATTTTCTTTCAAATTATGTTGAATTTACATAAAAAACATGTGAGTTTCAATTCTTCAACAAAAACGAATAACAATAAGATTAATTAAAGGTGATTTCGTCACGAATTTTTTAGCCAATCCTGGTGTGATCTATTCTACTATCATGTATTATTATTAAAAAAAAAGTTTCATTAAAAGAACAGATACCTGCAGATTTGTGCAATGAGATCTCGACATATTATAATAAATTGCTTATTTTAATAGAGACTGAAACTATTCCATACATTTTTGGGCCCAGAATGTAAAGATATGAAAATGGTATGATTTAATAGATTTAGGTACATAATTCCCTCCCTGAAAACTATATAAATTTTGGCAATCTGAGAGCTGAGTTATTAGAGATTTGATAAAAGTGAGGTTAAGTTCGCAGCACAATGTCTTGAATATCAACTTCTATAAAATATGTGATTACTGAGTTGTTTAAGCATTAATGTTTATTATTTATAAATAAAACACATTTTAATGAATATTTTATTCTTCTTCTATTATCTATTATTAAAATGTCATCTAAGAAGAGTGCAGGTGGAACTAAATTATTTTGGTATCTAGCCCAACTAAGGTATGGTACCTTATATATATAATACTCATAACATGAGTACAGCAGCCTACCATTCGTCTTCCTACAATATAATTGCAGTATTTCATAGCAATAGCTTCCCTTCCTCTACGAAAGCTGTCAACTAAAATGTAACAGAAATATATTTTCCTGCTTATATGTCGGGATTATATCACACCTCTAAGTAACCAGGTTGTGGTGGTTTTCATCGTCTAAAGGTCGTCGGACTAGGGTATTGCAGTGTCCATTGGCTATCCCACAATTCACACAGCGATTCATATCCATAGCGTGGCGGTCGTAAGATCCAAAAGATTTCAGAGTCCAGTGAGGAAGCGAGGGTCGTACTAAGTAGGCAGAGTCAAAATCCGAGAAAAACAAAACAGTAGTCGTTGAAAATATCAAACAAACGGGAAAACATTCAAAATGTCGATGCGTTATGACACGAACGTAATGACAGAAGCAAATGTTTTTTTTTATGTTTTTTATTTAATGGCCTGATTTTGCGATGACAAACAGAAGCAAAAATGCAAAAAAACATTAGACAAGGTGTGATTGTCAATCAGCTGTCACATCTATGATTTAAAATATGATTGATTTTAATCGATTAATGATCTAAATCTTATTTTTTTTTCATTTTTCTCCACTTCCAGAATGTCAATTAATTTATTATTTGCTATTCTAAAAATAAAAAAAAAATGAAATTTTTTAGATCACATCTCAATTCTTTACGTGACGGCCCAAAAGTTTCATTCTCCTTTGTGCACAAATTTACATTTCTATTTTCTATTTTAATTTTCGATACTGGCAAGTTCGGTTGCGGTACGTCATAACGTTAAAAACGTAATTTTCAAATCTAATACGAAGACCAAACGGTGATTTAAGCATTTGTGTTTTAAAAATTAATAATTGTTCATTAAAATATTAACAATACAAAAAGAATTTAGTTAGTTACCAATCTTATTATACTACTTAAAGGTACGTAATAATCAAAATATTTTATAATTAACACTGTTTTGTAATTTTTTGTATACATATTTCTATTCAAAGTTCGAGTAAGTCAGAAGTAATTTAAGTTATACTTATACTTTTAATTCTAATAATATGATTTCTAATTGGTAAACTTTGAACCTTATTTATGAAATTAAACATTGAAAATGTAATTTGTTATTCACTATTTAATACCATTCTTGTTAAAGATGTTAGCAGTACACACATTTGCACGAAGCGATAATGAAATTCTGGAAGGATTGATTCGAGTGTTTAGTACCGGACGAGGAACTGCCAGGGAACAATGGAGCTTACAGGCAGAAATGTTAGTGGAGCCAGTGGGCTGGGATGCTTTATGGAAGTTATCTAAAGAATTTTGCAAAAAATTTGGTAAGATTTTTTCCTAAATAAGTACTTTACAATTCCATAACAATTCTATATCTTCTTATTATGTATTTACTAGACTTATGAGTATTAAGTTTATCTATTAGTATCTTATGTATGTATATTTACACCACACTCACTACTCTTTATCATCGTACTATAAACTTCCTTAACCAGTAATTGTTAGTAAAAAAGCAATGACTGACCATAACACTGCCTTTTGTGTGTTAACTGTGTTTTTTCTTTTATTTCAATTCTAAATGGTGTGAGATAAGGTGTAAACAAATAAAAAAGTGTATAAAATATAATTTCTCTGTGCTTTTAGAGGTGAGATTTCCATGCGTTGCCTACATCACAGTGACTTCAGTGGACTTTGAACAGCTCTCTGCTAATGTGGATGTTGTTAGTGTGCAACATGAATCTGTAACTTTACCCGAACAAATTCTGGATATTCCACTGATAGATCTGTGGCCCACTGTGAAACAACAAGAAATATGTGTGAATGCCGCTAGTACAGCTGAATTTATAGATATATTGAGGTACAAAAGATATTATTGCTTTACTTATAATATATACACAAACTAATGGCCTAAGTACAGATTTGCCTCCTTGAGCCTATTGTTATATGATAGCTAATTTATACAAAATCACTACATAAATTGTACCCTATATGTTATTCTGATGTATAATCTTTATTATTGTAAAGTTTGATCTAAATAGTTTCAGTGGTTTTTATATGAAAGATAAACATCCATCCTTGCAAACTTCCCTACTTATAATATTAGTAGGGCCATTAAGGAGCAGTGGGGCAGGGTCTGACTGAAAGGGTTGGGACTGTGTGGTTAATGTCTACTTAGAGGAATGATTATACTAAAATAATTTAAAAATAATAATATTTCTTTCTCCAATTGGGAATTATACCTAAAAATGTCACATTTTAAAATTAGACGTCACTACACTGAAAGACATTACTGTTCTTTTAATTTTTATTTACACACTATTGAGTTATAGTTGTAGTTGAATGGAAAAAAGATTAATAATTACAGGTTCTATATCCACAATATTTGGATGCCTTGGGATGATCATGACGACAAAGTTGTATTGCCTAAGACTATAGAAGATAGAATGAACCTATGGATGGAACTTAACAATGGATCAATACCAAATTACGTTTCCCGCTCTATAAAGATGCTAAGGAACAGCGCTATTGATGCTCATGAGAAACTAAAGGAGCTGGACTCCTCTTTGTGTGACGGAGATATTTCTGATGGAGATGGTATGTTTTTCTTATTAATGTTATATGTATACAACATTGATATTTTCTATGGTTTTCTTATATGCATAAACATTTTTTTCAATAATTTTTAAGTTAAGTATTATAGTAGCCAGTAACCAATATGATGGTTGTATGTTTAATACCTATATATCTAACTTATTTTCATTTCCTTCTTCTGGAAAGGCAACAAAGTAAACAATGTTTTAAATTCTGGCAGAAAGTGGGAAAAATTGGGACCTAACACTAGATTCTATGTCTACCATCTGGTGTGGAAAGATTAAGTTAAACCAAATTGTATTGTCATTTGCGGTTATTGAAACTCAAAAGTCATTATATCATAGTTCCTATTATTATATACCTAATAATAATAAAATATAAACAGATTATATATGTTGTACCTATAGACATAGTATTATTAGTAATAAAAGACCTAGTATTACCAACTTGCATAATGATTTTTTATTAAAATCTTCTAGTAGTTTGTTACTACTAAAAAGAATTTGCAACTTAAAACCCCTGACACAAAAAACTCCAAAAAGTAAAGATATTTCTTTACAGTCTCTACTTTCTAGTGAAAGGAGCTGAAGATCTTCAACTGGCTGAACATATTTTCTTGAATCATAACTAAAAACACTCCCAATTAAATCACTCTACACAAACAAAAAATACTAAACCAAAATCAGTTTATCCATTTGGGAGCTATGGTGCCACAGTCATATATACATACACCCACACATACATACTCCAATACTTTCGAGATTGTCGCTTGGCAAGAGTAAATATTATATTTAGTTATATTTAATAATTTACTTATTTATGTAAAAATATTTAAAAAAATGTATTTTCCTTGTCAAACTATAATACTAAGTAATTACCTTTGGGTAGTGGAAATTTGTAAAAATCTCTCTACAGAGATACAAACAAAACAATAACAAAATAAATAAATTGTAACAAGAGGATAAGAATTTTGATGTAGCTCGAAAATATAATATATTCGAGCTATAAGAATGTAAGGCTTAGTTGGTCAAAGCGCTTGGACGGTTTCTAAAGAGGTGGGTTCGAATCCCACTAAGTTTTAATTTTGTGAAAATGTTATTAATTTTACTAAATTAGATTACTAATTAGAGGTTAAAATTTTTAGAGCCTAAAGTGTCTGTAAAGATGGCTGGTTGTGGGTTCCATTCCAGAATTTAGTGGAAGTAGGAGGTGAAGTATCTTAACCCTCTGCCTATCTATATAGCTACATGTGGGATACAGTGTGAAACTACAAAAATAAATATGGATATATTATATTTCAGATTCCCTTTTGCCGTCTAACTACATATCAGTGTGTGCAGAGATGAATGCAAAATTAGACATGCTCATGTCCAAGTGGACTCTGTATGAAAACCCACTCATAAGAGAACAATATTTAGCAAAAGCAAGAAACAAGTGGCAGAAAAATAAAAGTAAAAGAAATGTAAGTTGAATATAATAAATGGAGTTTGAAATCACTTTATAAAATGATTAATATTTTTACATTTTCAAAGTGTTCTTCCACGCATTGGAAAGAAAAATATTTATTTAGAAAATGTATAAAAATTTTGCTGTAGCGTTTGGGGCTCCGTTCTCTCTGACTATAACACCCCACTAGAGTTAAGCGTGGAGTTAAGTTATGTTTAAGTTTAAAAATTTTAGAATTTAGAGGGACTTGAAACCTATTGAAATTATCAAGTTATAAAATATAAATATTTACTGCCATGATAATAATTTTATTTATTTTCCATTATAGGTAGTAGCACTCTGGCAAGGTGGTGATATATCAGAATTCACAAACATATCGACATTCCTCCAATCAAATTTGAGCACTGCCCACACTCTCTCAATATTAGCATCAGCGGAAGAAGGACTAGCGTTGGAACCAGACGAAGTGGCAGTGTGTAGCATGTGTTATGAAGTACCTGAAATGTCATTGTCTCAAATATCTTTAAGAAGTATTAATGGTAAGATGGGGATGGATATTTTTAATGTTATTTGTAATTTAATGTTCCATTTAAATGATAATTATAAGGGTGGAAGCGTCTGCGCTCCTTTTACGGGAGCAGCATATTGGGAAAAATATTTCAAACCCGTACCTAAAGAAAATAATCAAGATACGTCAACAGCTTAGACGTAGGATTTTCTTTTCAAATCACGATATTTATTCATATTGTATTTCGTGTGACGCGGTTACGCATAGATACCAATAACGTAAACACATACTACTACAAAAATACTACTTAAGATTAAACAACCTTAAACTTTGCCGCCAATACCTGCGACTTGATCTCGTGAATGAGGCGTATGCGGCAGTGTCCCTTTGATAGGTTCTTAGCAAATGGCGTTTTATTTTACAACGATAATTTTATTAATAATTTTTCAAAAAATCACTTTTTCATTTTTGTCAAAATTTATTATGTGTTAATTGTATTAGGCTTTTATAGTTGAAATTGTGGTTTCATTTAAAATGCTGATGACAAAAACACGCTGTATACATATTTTTAAATATTAATAATAAAAAAATATGTTATCATAACATAGTGCTTAGTACTGCTAGCTTCTAATAATGAATGTGATGGTTGTGTATTCTACATCAACTTTTTTCCTTAGCTTCGTGCTGTATTCCGCATAAAGCAGGGTAGGCACATGGAACCTTGTGTTAAGACCTCTGTTTCCCTGTAAATTTTCTAATACTTTGCACGATTAAGTGGCGGAACTCAATTTGTTTCTTCATCACTGTTGAAAAATGAAAATATTAAATATTTCATTCAAGAATTATATATAGGCTTGGACTCTTGCGGCAACACAGGAACACACTAACATACATACATACGTACATACCCAGACTCATAAACACATTACCCTCCTTTGCATCGCGCATTAGGTTAATAAAAGATAATTCTTACAGGCGCAACCCTCAAAGCATCTGATATGAGGTCTTGTCTCCTCAATATCAGTGAAGAGTGTAAAATTCAAGATCTAACGTTGCAATGCACCGAAGTTAATACAATTATTGTAATGCAAGCCGGCACATTACATATAAATAACTGTATGTTCACCGATGACTCTGCAAGTTCTCAGGTGAGTTCAATGGACTAGATTTTACGGCGTTTAGTTCCCCCTCTCAACACGCAATGCCTCCAGAGTGGAGTGTCTTAACACTGGGCTCCTTCTGCCTCTCCTGCTATGCAGGGTACAGTGTGAAGCTGAAAAAATATATTTATTATAAAAAATATATTTATATTTCGCCGAAATTTTTTGCCGAATTCCGGAGGCTTCGCGTATTTTGTGATGGATCTCAACTACGCGCTTTGCCTCTACGCCAGAGTGAAGAAATAAAAATATGAAATATTTCATTTACTCAAGTGGAGATCAAACCCACAACCAGTCGTGTTTACTGTCACATACTTGTTCCCCCGCGCCTTGACTGCCCTGTATATTAGTTAAATTTAAGTCATTTAAGTAACTTTTATTTTATTTAGTCCCGTAACTATCTCTTAATAAACATATCCCTGTTTTGGTGCGTTGATTTATATAAATTAACAAATTATGATATTTTTACAGAGTGACTTCACACAGGGGATTGTAGCAAGACCGGGGGCCAAAATTGTTGTAGAAAATACCACTTTTGAAAATTTTTACTCAGGAATAGTGGTACATAAAGGAGCTCAGGTTTGTATCTCAACATATAAAAACATTATATCTGATAGCTTTCTGTACATGGAAGATATATTAGAAAAACTACAAATTACAAATACTCTGAATAATTTATTGCATTTACTCTGTATGATCGTTTATACATATATTTTACTTTTCTATTCTATTTATTATACTTTTTCTATCTTTATGAATCACATTAGTTGGTAAATAGAATTAATCTAGGTATACACATGGGCCAACTAGTAAACCAACAAATCAATGTTTTAACCATTTTGTATTTAATCTTGCAACACTATTGTTCCAAATCCAATGTTAATACATTATTTTCATGGAGTAAATGTGATATTCTCGCCAGTATGACTATCACAAGTAGAAAGTAACTTTCAGCTCATTTATTTAGGCTTATATTTTTTTTTCGAGGCCGGTCGTGGCGCAGCGGCACGAGGTGTGACTGCAAAACCGACTGGTTGTGGGTTCGATCCCCACTCGAGGAGATGAAATATTTACTTAAATTTATATTTCCATTTCTTCGCTTTGGTGTCGAGGTTTAGTGCGGCGTTGAGTTCTGCCACTCAACACGCAATGCCTCCAGAATTCAGCACGAAGTGGGGTACGGAGTGTCTTAACACTAGGTTACCTCTGCCTACCCTACTGTTTGCGGAATACAGCGGGAAGCTGCTTTAATCTAATTTAATTTTTACTAAACAATACTATTATGTTTATTTCAGTTGGAACTGCGTAATTGCCATATAAACAAGTGCGGTGTTGGTATACAAATGTACTCCGGCTCCCATGTCAAGTTGGATGGCACCATTGTGTCTGGTTGCACCGAACAGAGTGTCCGCTGTGAGGTCAACACTGAAGGAGATGCTAAGAATGTCGAGTGAGTATTATTTATTAGGTTTTTTTCCTTATTTTAACTGACTTTAGTAAATATTTATGTTTGTTATCGATGTAAATGTTGTTTTGACTGGGTGAACAGATTTTGATTGTTCTTTTTTTATTTGGAAACTGGTCCTATTTTAATTTGGTCTAATTTTAAAAATGGACTGCAATTTTTAAAAATGAAAATGAAATGGGAAAATCAGATAAGTCTTAGATTTGCATTAAGATTTTGCACAACAAATGGACCAATATCGCAATATAAGCTTTTTATTTTACTATTCGAAGTCGGTTTTTTAATTTAAAATTATATTCAACTTCACGCTGTGTTCCGCATATAGCAGAGGAGGCATTAACATACTGTTAACGTTTTATTAATACTATAACATTACAGACATGTGCTCTATACCCTTTTTTTATTTTATTATTATTTGATTTTCGTATCATTTATATTAGTTATACTATTGCTGATTAATATAGTACACAAATGTAAGGCTGTAAACGTGACAGATTGAAGGTTCGATTCCTACTCCAATATTTAATACTTTCATTTCTTCGCTCTGATATCGATGCAAAAGCGCAGCGTTGAGTTCCGCCACTCAACACGCCTCCAGGATGCGGTGGAAAGTGGGTTGCGGAGTGTCGCAACACTAGGATACACATAGTTCCTTCTGCCTCCCCCAGCTACGTGCGGGATACAGCGTGAAGTCGAAAAACATAAATTATATTAAATTTTAATTTTTATATTTCAGAATGGAAGGTTTACAAGTTATGTCAAATTGTAAAATTGGCTCCGGGGATTTACAAAAGGAGGTTGTTATAGTGCAGCAAGATTTAATATTGTAACAATTCTTTTTTTTTAAATATTCGTTTAATATATATATGAAAATGAGTTTATACTTATATAATAGTAATTTTTAAATTTTGTTTTAGACACGATATACTTTTTATTTTTTGTTTTGTTTTTTTTGTTTTTAATAAACTAACACTGTCTTAATGGTTTACGTGATGTAGGTAAAAAGTTAATGATTATAATATTATTG
Organism: Heliconius himera; assembly: GCA_021202915.1. Taxonomy (NCBI): domain Eukaryota; kingdom Metazoa; phylum Arthropoda; class Insecta; order Lepidoptera; family Nymphalidae; genus Heliconius; species Heliconius himera. The sequence continues at coordinate 100,214 of JAJHJA010000424.1, forward strand.
TGTAAATATCACCATTTGTGCCTTATAGAATTTTAAAATTGTTTTTTTTATATATTTATTTTTTCAGCAGTTTTTAGGTTAAATTTTGCATTAAGTTTAAATTTGAAGAAATACAATAGAATAGAATATACTTCATTGCACTCGAATTAATAAATACACAAACAACAAGTAATTTTAATTTGATTATTATATATATATTTTTATTTAAATAGTTTTTATTGTAATTTAATTGTAATTAATCATTCCAAAGGTGTATTAGAAAAATGTTGCAGCTTTTTTTCATAAATTAATATTAGTAACTAATGTAATTTTGTCATGATTCTAGTTCTGTAGTTGTAATATAATTGATACATGATTTAATGCAAAAGATATTATTGTACGGAATATTTTAACACTAACCAGAAGGAACACCTTATTATTAGCTACCTAAACACGATTTTTTTTTGTTATATATATTTTTTATTATTTCTAAGAAAAATATTTTTTTTTCTGTCTCATTATTGTATGTAAAAAAAAACCTGCAAAAAAAGCCTACTATACTGAGTTCTTTTGTCGAAAAACCGAGATACTTATGATTATAATATTATTTAGCGGCTTTTGCGTAAATTTGGAACAAACATTCATCTTCTGAAACTGTTATATTTATAATATTAATAGGATCGTGCTATTTACCAATTTATATAAAAGCTTTAATTTGTTTTAATTTTCCTGTACTATATGCTCGTTTAGTTTCAATAGATATGATTGATCGATTATATTTTTCACGTAAATGTAATTAATATGTTATTTTAAATAAAACTAAAAATAAATGTGTACTTTTATTTATTAATTCCCAATTTTTCTTAATATTTTTTTATGTGGCCAGTCGTGGCGCAGCAGCACAACGTGTCACAATAAAAAGATTATGTTTTTTTTTTTCTTCAAATATGTTTGAGTACTGCATCTGCCTCCGCAGTAAAATCTGACTAAGCGTGTGACGTCATGCTGCGTCTTGCCAGTCGGCGCTTTAGAACACTTGCATACATTGGCTCGTTCAGCTCTCGCGGTTTCGCTATAAATTCAAATGTTTTTTATAATAAATAAATAAAATGATTTGAGAAATATTGTATAGACTCTAGGAGCCAGTCTTGGCGCAGGGGCACAAGCGTGTGACTGTTACTGCGACAGGTTGCAGGTTCTATTCCTACTCGAGGAAATGAATTATTTATTTTAATTTATATTTTCATATCTTCGTTCTGGTATCGATGTAAAATTTCGTTGATTTCCGCCACTCAACCTGCAATGGCTTCAGAATTTGGCGGAAAGTGGGGAACAGGGGGTGTTATCATTAGGTTCCCTTCGCCTATACTATCCTATATTTATTTTAATGGAATATATTATAATATATAATGTTTTTATTCCAGCTCCTTTATTAAACGAGGACGATAAAAAGTTTATTGCCACGTTTTTCGTGGAAACAGAACAAAAAGGTTAAATATTTATAGTTCACTGAATCCAATGCAATACTATACCTACATATATAGTAAGTATGTCGCTCGTGGAATTGATAAGAAATTATCGATCTTAATAAAAAAATATTGTTTATTTATGTATTGAAATAACGTTGAAAGTATTGATTTACTTAGTAAAGGCTTAATAATAATAAATATAGTTTATTGCACATTAAACATATAAAACAACATATAAACTAAAAATAATAAAAAAGTACAATAGACCGGCCTTATCGCTTAATGCGATCTCTTCCAGGCAACCTTTAGATGTTGGAGTTGTATAAAAGTGGGCGGTGCATTAGTATGTAAAATACAAATAAATATAAAAAATCAGCTTCACGCTGTATGCCGCACACAGCAGGGTAGGCAGAGGGAACCTAGTGTTAAGGCACTCTGTTCCCCACTTTCCGACTCGACGAGCTCTGGAGGCATTGCGTGTTGAGTGACGGAACTCAGCGCCGCGCTTTGTCTCGACACCAGAGCGAAGAAATGAAAATATAAATGTAAATAAATGTGTCACTTCCTCGAGTGGGGATCGGACCCACAACCAGTCTAATTTACAGTCATACTTTGAGCCTCTGCGCCACGACTGGCCTCATAAATAAATAAATATATACTTATTTATTAAAATACATAAATACGGTACACAAATTGTTTTTTTCTTCACTACTTTAGATGAAAGAAGAGTTTTAGCTATTCTTTAAAAACCTAATACAATTAAAACTTAAATTAAATTATTAAAAAGAGATTTTGCCAAAAATTAAAAGGTGTTTTTAACAAACAAAATAAATAATAAAATCGTTGTAAAATAAAAATTATTTTTTGTTAAGAATGGCGCACACAGCCAAAAACCTATCAAAGCGACAACATTCACGAAATCGAATCGTAGGTATTGACGGTGAAGTTGTACGGGAAAATAGGTAATTGTGTAAAATAGTACGAGAGATATCCCTTTCTCGTTCTGGTATGTTTTTAGAGCAGGGATTCCCAACGTTTTCTTGATCAAGGACCGATTTTATATCATTCTTGGTAGCAGAGACCATTATGCATGTAAATATAATAAAAATTAACTGTGATAAAAAAACAGAAACTTCGCCTCACCATCCCCAGTCATAAAATTAAAATCGTTCGCGGACCATATTTAGGCTTCTGCGGACCACTGGTTGGGAACCACTGTTTTAGAGAATGGTGACAGATCGACAACTTTTAGTAGTATTTATGTTGTAGTAGACGTTTACGTTACTGGTATACAGGTTGGTTGTCAGCGCTCTTTTTACGTAAACAGCATATAGGGTAAAATATTATAAACCTATACGTAAAGAAATTAATCAAGATACCTCAACAGTCTAGACGTAGGATTTTTTTTCATTTCACGATGTTTATCCATACCTGTATTTCGTGTGACGCAGTGACGCAAACATGCGAATAACGTAAACACATACTTCTACTAAAAAAATAACTTTTTAATTTTTAGGAAAATAAAAAAATAATTGTATTAGGATTTTATAGAGTAGTTAAAACTGTGGTTTTATTTAAAGTGGTGCTGACACTACCACTCTATATAATATTTATGTATGTAAAGAGAATATACTCTCTTTAAATATAGCGTTTCTTTTATGACACCCGATATATGTATATAATTAAGTGACAGTCACGTAGAAGGGATAAAAGAATGAATACGTATGAAGATAAAAGCAATGTAAGAAAATAATAATTATTTACTATAGACCCTTACATATAACTTGCAACGTTTGTACGTATTGGCACTCCAAATGTGAACCTTGAGGCTAGCCGTGACACAAGGGCGCAAAGTGTGACTTTAAAAGCGACTGGTTGTGGGTTCGAGCCCCACTCGAGGAAATGAAATATTTATTACATTTATATTTTCATTTCTTCGCTCTGGTGTCAAGGCGTTGAATTACGCCACTCAAAGAAAGTGGGGACAGAGTGTCTTAACACTACGTTCCATCAACTTACCCTGCTGTGTGCGGGATATAGCGTGAAGCTTATTTTTAATTTTTTATTTTATGATTTTACAGTAAAAACAGATATTAACTAGCTCTTAATGAAAATTCTAATTTAAATATCATATTAGATTAACCATCACGTTAGATAAGATTATAAATTAATTAATCATATAACCTGTGAAAGTACACAAGGGCAACATTATCTACTGGTTGCGTTACACTTTTAAAATTTTTTAAGTGTTATTCTTATTTAGAAAACGTATAAAAATTTGAACGTAGCGGGACTCGAACCCGCGCCTCCTGGAAACCGACCAGGGGCTCTGGCCACTAAGCCATACGTTCTTCTTACAAGAAAAGTTTTCTAAATAAGTATTTTTCTTGCGTTTCACTTGTTTGTATGTAATACGTATCGGTATTATTGATATGTTGGCAAATTTTAAGATTAAGAAGCAAATTTTAGCTTAATATTTATCTATATAAAGTTTTTTTATATATGTACTTATGATATACCGTACAATTATATATCTAAATCATATTTTTAGGGTTCTGTACCTCAAAAGGCAAAAATGGAATCCTTATACTTATAGGATCACTTTGTTGTCCGTCTATCTGTCTGTCAAGATCATTTATCTCGATATCGCTTTGCGGTATGAATCTGAAATTAATATCACATATTCAAAGTCCAAGGTCTCTTGAAGCTCAAAAAATCTTGTCAGACAATGCATTCAATAAAAAAAACTTATTAAGAAAACGTATAAAAATTTAAACTTATTAAGAAAACGTACAACAAGTGTATAAGAATTTCGACGGAGCGTTTGGACGATTTCCAAAGAGGCGTGGGTTCCAATCCCGCTAAATTCAAATTTTTATACGTTTTCTTAATAAGTATTTTTCTTTCCTAAGTGTGAAATAACACTTTGAAAATGTAAAACGGACCCGAAAAGTGATAACTTATAGGTATTTTATACAAAAAAAAACATTACAAACTTATATTTGCAGTTCAGTTCACACAAAATGAGTGCACATGCCCGCAAACTTAAGTTTTACAAGAAATATTTCCCGGTGACCTACAATTCTGAAATTAATACGGAAGCCTCGTTGGGCGAGTCCGTCTCGCATCTAATCAATTTTTTTTTATATTTAGCTTTTAGCTATATCCCGCTTAAATACAGCTGAGCCAGCGGAGGCAACTTAGTGTTAAGACACTCCGTTCCTCACTTTCCGCCCAATTTTCGAGACGTTATGCGTTAAGAGGCGGAATATTAGTGTCGAACAAGACAAAAGCGATGTTGAATTTAGCGTTGTACCTTGTCATAGCGAGGAATCGAATCCGCAACTATCGCGCTTACAGTCAGACGGTTCATCATAATCTTCAGTATATAATTAAAAAAAAAATACATAAGGAAAAGATTTAAATTTAAATCGTATTCATGACTTGTGGTTTTGACTTAATACGTTTTTTATTCTAATTTTAATGATGATATTTCGTTTATAATCGGAGGCCAGTCATGGCGTAGGGGCACAAAGTGTGACTGTAAAACCGACTGGTTGTGGGTTCGATCCCAATTCGAGGAGATGAAATATTTACTTAAATTTATATTTCCATTTGTTCGCTCTGGTGTTGAGGACAAGCGCGGCGTTGAGTTCTGCCACACAGCACGCTACCGGAATTCGGGAGAAAGTGGGGAACGGAGTGTCTTAACACTAGGTTCCCTCTGACTACCCTGCAGTGTGCGGGATACAGCGTGAAGCTGAAAAATAATATTTCGTTTATATACATTTAATAAGTACCTATTGTACAAAAATGATTTGTGTAACACCCAATAGCGTACTATACTTCATATAAAATTACTATAGCAGTATGTGTATCTTGGCATTCTTAACTGAGCCAACGGAGTGGCCGCTTGTGCTGGCAACAAACAGAAATAATTCTAGATCATAAACAACAGTATATTGTATTGTCATAGAAAATTTTATTAATTTTTTATTGATTTTTAAGTGATATATTAGTGTTGTTTAAGTAATTATCATGGAAATAAGCTCTGGATACCACCTTGGGCACCTGTTGCTGGATCACATCAAGGATCATCTCGATGTTGTTGCACAGGTTAGTAGGTATTATTTTTGTTCATCTCGTTTTTGTATGTAGAGTTCAAAATCCAATAGATGTACTTTTATAACAATTATATACTCCAATATTGTAGCGTTTTGTGGAAATTAAAAAAAACTACCAGCTTCACGCACATAGCAGGGTAGGTAGAGGAAACTAGTGTTAAGACACTCCGTTCCCCCCTTTCCGCCGTATTCTAGAGGCTTTGTGTGCTGTTGGCGGTACCCAACGCCGCGCTTTGTCTTCACACCAGAGCGAAGAAAGGGAAATATAAATTTAAGTAAATATTTCATTTCCTCGAGCGGGGATCGAACTCACAACCAGTCACGTTTACAGTTACACTTTGTGCCCTTGCGCCACGACCGGCCTATTTTTTTTTCCATACATATCTCGTTAGATTTTTTCTCTTTATATATAAAAAAAGGTATTAGGTAAATAAGATAAACAATTAATGGTTACATTTGATATCTGTCAAGACTATTTATCTAGAGATAGCGTGGAAGTTTGAAGTTAATATCAAATATTTAGTCATTATATATGTTATATTATCAGTCTACTACGGTCTACGACTCTACGGTAATCAAAACCTATATAAGATGCTTAATAACTTGATTTCATAGACAAACATTACAAATAATATTTGTACTTAATTTTATACAAAATGAAAAGATACGCCCGCAAATTAAGTTGAAGAAGATGTATGAGAAAAATTTATCAATGTAATAGAACCCTAAAGAATTGTTTGTAATTTTTTTGTTTTTTCACGTTAATGTTGGGATCGGCTCAACCGATTTATTTGCAGTTTTCACTTTTGTTTGTTGGCAAACATCCCTTAACATTTGGTGTTTGTTTTATTTCAATCGGCTTACAAATAAAAAAGTAATACTTCCTTACTTACTTATTTAGCTTCACGCTGTATCCCTTGCGGGGTAGTCAGAGAGAACGGAGCGCCAAACGCTACGGTACAAGTAATACCATTTAAAAAAATATAGTTCGACAAAATTTAATTGGTTGAAACCTTTCAATGTACGTACAGAGATATTGTTTTTAAAATGATATTATTATTATTAAATAACAAAGGTAATTCAAATTTGAAAATCTTTTATTATATAGTGCTAGCGGCCAAAACCACGACCGGGTCGCTAGCTTAGTAATGTATAAGTACATTTATATCTCTTTATGATCTTTATAAGGTGCTATTCATAAAAATAAAAATTCACATCTATTTAGAGGTATAAATTTTAAAACAATTATAAGAGAATATTTTTATATTATATTACAACAGAGGCCGTGGTGGTGGTATAATAAATAAAACAATAAAAATATGTTGTCTGTACATTTAGTAATTTTGACTGAAATGGATAGAGGGACACTTAAAAAGAATAACAGAAAGCAAAAATATTTTTTTTTAATTTCTTGTCTGTCTGTCTGTCTTTTTGTATGATCACGTTAATCTCCGAAAGTACTGAACTGATTTACTTAAAACTTTCACCAATTGCATTGTTTTAACTCTTAATAACATTTAAAGTTAGTTTCATCAAAATCAGTTCACTAAAAAAAGTTATCGTCATTTGAATGAATTCAAGGCATTAGTTTGCCTGCGAAAATGATATACCTAACAATCTATTTCTGTACTTATGCTTATAATAAATGTATAGTTATTTATTATAAATTTGTATTATTAACTGTATAGTACGTATTTAGTAAAACGTCGTTTTCGATTAATATAATTATATATTAATTGAAATTGAACATAAAAACGGCATTTCTTAACCGTCTGAACAGTTATAGTTTAGCTTTAAGCCCAATAGATGACGCTGTGCATAAATCATCGTTTTCTGAATCGCGCTGGTAAGATTCTGGGCTAAAAAATCACATTCGAAACGTCCTGGTTATACGGCTGTTGATGAAAATATAATTTTTAAGAACACTATTGTGTCGAGGCCAGTCGTGGCGCAGCGGCACGAAGTGTGACTGTAAAACCGACTGTTTGTGGGTTCGAAGTCCACTCGAAGAGATGAAATATTTACTGAAATTTATATTTCCATTCTTTGGTGTCGAGGCAAAGCGCGGCGTTGAGTTCTGCCACTCAACACGCAATGCCTCCAGAATCCGGCAGAAAGTGGGGAACGGAGTGTCTTAACACTAGGTTCCCTCTGCCTACCCTGCTGTGTGCGGGATACAGCGTGAAGCTGATTTAATTTTTTGATTTTACTATTGTGTATAGTACAAACAGATAAAGTAAACAAAATTGCATTGTTAGTGAAGATTACTGTAGTGTTGATGATGGTTCTGGTTCTAAATCACGACAGTAAAGTTTAAGTCGTAATTAATTCAAAAGTCAAGACAGCGATAAAGAATGACTTGGTATTCAAAGAATTTTTAAGTAAATACATAGATTCTTCGGTTCGTTTGAAACAAATCTATATAAAAATATCTAAAATCATACTTTCTACGTGTACTCTGTAATAACTACATATTTACCAATTGTACATTTAGCTAATAATATATATAACTAATTTAAAAACTGTACAGGAGTTCAGCAATCATTTTATATAGAGTATTATAAATCCTTCTATAGATCCACAAATCAATTTAACGTTTACAAGGAAGGAAGGAATAAATTAAATTATTCACTGACATCAGCATATTTAAGAGAGTTTTAAAATGATAATAAGATGTACATAACATAGATAAAATGTATAATAAATAATTAGTGTATAATAAATAATTAGCTTTACGTATCAAATGCTCAAAGTATATTATTATAAATATCAAGTAACAACACAAAACAATCATAAAACCTTATAGAAATTACTATAATGTAGTAAAAAACATACATGTTAGAAGATTACAGATTAAAGTAATAAAATATCATATCATAGAAGTCATTATAGTTGTCAGTCAATTCTGTTTATTTAATGAACAATCATGTAGTTCAAGCGGGCGAAGCCGCGGGCTGGTTATAAATACTTTCATTTTTTCGCTATGGCACCAAGGCAAAAGCCAGGCATTGAGTTCCGTTACTCAACAAGTGTGTGTTAAAGGTTATTACCAAATTAATGATTATATAAATGATAACACGCCTTGGGGACGAAATGGTCGCTCCGATCTGCTTCAAAGTATCATTGTCAGAAATGTTAAAATGTGTTTTTGTATAATTAAAAAAAAAAAACCGCTGAATTTCTTGCGCCGGTTCTTCTCAGGTCTGAGGCATTAACTTTAGTGAACTGGTGGTAAATTATTTGATGAACAAAAAATAACGCATGTAACTTTTTATTTTCAATAAAATTATTTGACTTTGGCTTAGGCGGAAAGTGGGGAATAGTATCTTAACACTAGCCCTCTGCTTATCCTGCAGTGTGCGGGATACAGCGTGAAGCTATTAAAAAAATATTACAATAGAGCATTTTTTTATTAATATTTTATATTTAATTACCCATTTGCACGCACTTAACACATTTCGTAATAGCCGATAAAAAGTACCTAATACGTTTAATAATATATATGTAGATTAATGAAATTAAAAAATATATATTTTTAATAAACATAACTGTATCTAGCCTTGGCTAATTTTTTTCTAAACACAATAATTATTTTTTTCTTACCTAAATACATGACTTGACTATCATAAGTAATAATTCAAAGATGATTAAATTATGTTAGATTTTCTGTACGAATAAAAAAGGTATATTTGATATAATTTTGTATTTAATTGTAATGTTAAGGTTAAGTAAATAAAAAATGAAACAAAGTTAAATTGTATATTATAATGAATAATTGTCAGTAGTTATTACGAATACTCACGTCGTTTCTTATATACACAGGGTGGAAGCGTCAGCGCTCCTTTTATAGAAGCAGCATATCGGGTAAAATTTTGGGTATTTGAACCCAATACCTAAAAAAAATTATTAAGATTTTCTTTTATTTTACTATTTTTATCCATACTGTATTACGTGTGACGCAGTTACGAATAGATATCAATAACGTAACACACCTACTACTACAAAAATATGACTAAGCGTCGCCGATCTGCCGCTTTAATTCTCAAAAAACATACCAGAACGAGAAAGAGATATCTCTCGTTCTATTTTGTGCAATTATCTATTTTTTATAATAAACCTAGACAAAGTTCAACTTCACCGCCAATACCTACGACTCGATTCCGAGTGTGCGATGTTGTCGTTTTGATTCTTAACAAATAGCGTTTTATTTTACAACGATAATTTTATGAATTATTTTGTTTAAGAAGAATATTTTTCTCATTTTTAACAATATCATTTTTGTTTTAATTGTATAACTTTGCTTTCAATTAAAGTGAAGACAAAAACACTCTTATTTAATTTAAGAAACTTCGATGTAATAATACAGACAATAAAATTAGCTACAAATATACATTGATAAAATCTTTTAAAGATTGAAAATAGTCATAATAGTCAAAGTTATACATTCAATCACCAAAAACTTACTTTCAGAAATTAAAGAAAGTGCAAGTACTACGTGGTTGCATGCGATCATGTTATTGGCGGCAAGGCAATTCAAATAAAAAAATCAATAAAAAAGAATTCAATAAAAAACGTGAAATTCGAGCCCAGGCTTGCGGCCATAGACGAAGTGTTGAATTATTTAAATTTTACATTATCTCAAAAAGTATACGTCTAAATTAAATGCTATAAAAATCAAAGATTATCTTCATAAAATTTCCTTGATGATAGAATAGCTTTCGCTCGTAAGTTCCAATATCTTCGTCAAATAAAAAACGATAAAATATCACGTTGGAATTTTATTGTGACTTATTTATAAAAGATAGATATAGGGTATCGCGGACTTTATTTTAGAATGAATGAAATTTAATTATATATACAACTATTTTTGCAGCGCACGCGCTTAAAGCAATTCGATGATGATCATTATTATTGTTATTTAAAGCTAACTAAGAATTAGACTCTTATGTCTTTAGGGCCTGGTCTGACACTACAGGGGCCATAGTATATGTGGCATAGTATTGTGATTTTGGTTCTCATTTCTTCGTCCGAAGTGCTTTTATATTAGGAAAAGTATTATTTTTTTGTTAAAAAAAAACTGTATATGAGGCAGTAGTATAGTTAAAAAAGTATCAGACACAAAATATCTAATTAAATATGTTTCTCATTTAATAGATAGACGCAGCTACAAAAGAAAAACGAACTTACAGATCAGCATTGTCCCGATCAATTAAATTGGCAAGATCGCTTCGAGTACTTGGCTACAAACCAGGAGATGTAGTGGCTGTTGGCGGAAGAAATAATTTGGACATCCATATACCGTTTTTTGCGAGCGTCTTCAATGGCCTCACGTTAGTTGGTGTCGATCCATATTTCAAATACGGTAAGAGAAAAATCGAATCAAATCAGTTTCACGCTGTAGCCCGCACACAGCAGAGTAGACAGAGGGAACCTAGTGTAAGACACTCCGTTCCCCACTTTCTGCCGAATTCTAGAGGCATTGCGTGTTAAGTGGCAGAACTCAACGCCACGCTTTGTCTTGACACTAGAGCGAAGAAGTGGAAATATAAATTTAAGTAAATATTTCATCTCCTCGAGTGGGGATCGAACCCACAACCAGTCAGTTTTACAGTCACACTTTGTGCCGCTGCGCCACGACTGCCCAAATAAAAAATATGATAAGGATTTTATTATTTATACTAGCGACCCGCTCGCGGCTTCGCCCGCTTAAACCACAAAATTATTTAATTAACACACTGAATTATGTTCGTGTTTTGATATACCTATAATATATGTTTGCAACGCAATGAAGTTTTTTAATGAGAAATTTACTAAAACTTTAGGTCGCATTTTCGTACCCATGAGAATCTTCAATTGAATTTTTGAAATAAAAACACAACTTATCGATACTTACAATAAAATCCTAACTCATCGGTGTCTGTACATGGAAGATATTACAATTAGCATTGTAATAGAACTTGGTCAGTTTGTCTGTTTGTCTGTGAATTTGTTCATGATAATCTCAGAAACGGCTTAACCGATTTAAATCCTTTTTTGTTTGCATTTTGGCAATCTGCCCTTAAATATTTAATATTAGCTTTATTTTAATCAGCTTCACGTTGTATCCCTCACACAGCATTTTAGGCAGAGGAACCCTAGTATTAAGACACTCCGTTCCCCACTTTCTGCCGAATTCTGGAGGCATTGCGTGTTCTCGTTCTTTCGTGTTCTCGTTCGCTCGACACCAGGGCGAAGAAATGGAAATATAAATTTAAGTAAATATTTCATCTCCTCGAGTGGGGATCGAACCCACAACCAGTCGGTTTTACAGACACACTTCGTGCCGCTGCGCCACGACTGGCCTCAACTGGACTGGACTTTATTTTAATCGGTTCACACAAAGTTAAAACCAGATCCACGCTTTATCCCGCCTTTAGCAGGGTAAAGATTATGCGTAAGATTATGAGATTATGTTGTAATGTAAGTATTAAGATATTGCGTATAATGTGTGACTGATGTGCGAAATTAATATATTATTAAATTATAATTCAATCCTCCAAGTGGGGATCGGACCCACACCAGTCACGTTACAGCCACAACTTTGGCCTTTAACAAAGAACAAAAGAGAAGCGCGTCAGCGCTCCTTTTACGGAAATAGCATAAAGGTAAAATATTTTAATTCCATACCTAAAGAATTTAAGCAACAGTGTAGACGTAGGTTTTTTTTTCATTTCACGATGTTTAATCATATCTATATTTCGTGTGAGGCAGTTACGCTTTGATACCAATAACGTAAACACATACTACTACAAAAATACTACTAAAACCTTTAGATTTTAGAACTTTGAACTTTGCCGGGTTTTAGCCGGGTAGGTTTTGGAACCTACGGCTCGATTTCGGAATGAGGCGTATGCGGCGGTTTCCCTTTGATAGGTGTATATGTGCGTGCGTCGTTCTTGACAAATTGTATTTTGTTTTACAACGATAATTTTATTATTTATTCGTGGCTTTGTCCGCTTGAATTACATGATTACTCTTTTAAGAAATATAGATATTACAAACAGCCTAACTAATAATGAACAGCCTTAACTTCTTAACAAATTTTGTAATTGTATATCAACGGGAAGTACCTTATAGTTATGATGGAAATGCGATAAAAAACGAAGCATAAGCCCTCATATTTCATCGTCATTTGATTGCGATGATTTAGAAGATAGATTTTTTTTGCTCTAAGGGAATATAGACTTGAACATTGAGGTATCTAACCTTTAACCGATCTTGTACAAAATAGTCTTGACAGACAAACAACAAAGTTATCTTATAGGAATTTTGAGGTATGTACCCTAAAATACCCTTGGCTCATACATACATGCAACATACAGGTGCAATAGTGCAATGTCGGTACGTGTCGCTTGTAAGTAATGAAATAATACTGCGGGATATTTTTATAAACAGTGTCAGAGCATTTTTTTCTTGAGACAAAATTTTTAGAGGTTGCTCCCAAAAGTTAAAGATTTTATACGTTTTTTAAAAAAATATTAATAACATAAACGAACGAACGGACTGAAGAACCTATTCAAAATATTTCTTTGAATATTAAGTCATTCTTTATCACTGTTATTTAACATAATTACGAATTAAGCTAGACTGTTACGAAGGTAATCTTCACCAACAATTCAATTTAGTTTACTTTGTAGTTAGTACTATGAACAATTGTACTTTAAAAATACGTAAATTTATCAACAGTCAAATAAATAAAACGTTTCTAAAGTCGTTCTTTTGGACTTACAATTGAAATGTAACCATTCGAACATTGTTAGAAAAATACTGCTATGTTTATGTTAAATTTATTATAAGTATAGATTACACTTACATGACGTAATTAACGTTAAGCAAATAATAACTCAACAATATAATAACATTCATTGTGATATGTAGTCAATAGATATCATTGCGTATGTTTCTTTTTTTTTCAAATATAAATATCTTTAAAACTTTAAGTACATTATTTTTTGATAGAGTGTAGCGGTAACCTTTCCAAACTATATTTTTTTTATGTTTTTTATATTTATAATATATTTTACAGCGCCATCTATTATCTATAGATCCCATCGCAATTAGTGATAGCTTTACGTGTATGAAACATTCGTTAGTACCTATTTTTGTCAATAGATAGCGTTACTTGTGTCGATTTTTTAATATCTCAAATATTAACGTCTTGAAAACTTAAATACTTATATCTTTTGATAGAGTGAAGTAATTACAATGAAATAAACACTAAAACCTACCTTGATTTATTTGTAATTTTTATGTTTAAAAATTGCTTAAATTTATTGTGTACTTTTTACGTGATGCGTGTTCACATAAACAGACAAACAGACAAACAGACAAACAGACAAAAATTCCAAAAATGTTGGAAATGGATTCTGTTAATTATACTTTAACACCCTGGCTAATTTTTTTTTAAATATTTTCAATGTACAGAAACGACTTTTCTACAGATTTATTATAAGTATATAGATATAGATGTCTCCAATGTCTTGCAGCTATTGTCGGGTTGGGTAACTTTTTAAGGTTCCCTCTGCCTACCTTGCTTAAAAAAATAGTTGTGAATTATGAAGTGAAAAGTGAAAAGTAGCTCGAAATGGTTTGTGTAAAATAACACTACAAAGTGATAATAAGTATACTGTTTTGCTTATATGTTTTGTTTTTTACCTCTAAGTTCGGTTCTCTGTTTTCACGTATTTAGACATTATTTTGTGATTAAAGGTATTAGAGGATAATTTACGGAGGCTATTTTTTTCAAATATGTTTTTATTGATTTACAAAAAACACTTATAAATGTATAATATAAACAATTTACATTATAGATTCTTAACCTGATTAGTAAAAAAGGTGAAATAGTATTATTTGTTACAAAAAATATTATAAATATCTTTTGACAGGTGAAATTTACAAATTGTTTGAATTAACAAAACCAATATTAGCATTTTGTCAACGGGATTTTCAAGAAGTATATGAGAGAGCAGCGGCGGACCTTGGCCTGCAAATGAAGATAATCACTTTCGATGGCGACTGCACTATATCGGATATAATTGACATGTACGACACAAAGGAACTGGAACAAGACTTCAAGTCAGATGTTTTTTCGTTTTTTTTAGCTTCACGCTGTATCCCGCTATGTATAGCGAGTAGGCAAAGGAAACCTAGTATTAAGACGCTCTGTTCCCCATTTTCTACTAAATTCTGAAGGCATTGTGTGTTGAGTGGTGCCACTCAACGCAGTGCATTGCCTCGACTCCAGAGAGAAGAAATGAAAATATTAAATATTTCAATTCCTCGAATAGGAATGGAATCCACTACCTGTAGCGTTAATAGTCACCTGAGTGGCCTGTAATTATTTGTGTAAATGTGTAACAATTTACTTTGTGACATAGTAAAAACATGTTTAATCAACAGCACTAACACGCTTCGGGTGCATAGCCCGTATGTAAATTATTTCAAAGTTAATCACTATACAGGGTGGAAGAGGCAGCGCTCCTTTTACGGAAACAGCATATAGGGTAAAATATTTCAAACCCACATCTAAAGAAATTAATCAAGATGCCTCAACAGTTTGGACGTAGGCTTTTTTTTCATTTCCCGATTTTTATCCATACCTGTATTTCGTGTGACGCAATTACGTATAGATCCCAATAACGTAAACACTTACTACTACAAATATACTTACTACTACAAATATGTGCGGCGGTGTTCCTTTGATAGGTTTATGTGTGCGTCGTCCTTACAAATGGCGTTTTATTTTAAAACGGCAAACTTATTATTTATTTTGTTTGAAAAAAATACTTTTTCATTTTTGGGAATTTATTTTTTTCTGATTTATATTAGGCTTTTATAGAGTAGTTAAAACTGTGGTTTCATTTAAAGTGGTGCTTACACTTCCACCCTGTATAAACATATTTTTCCACACCTTTTAGATACGCTTTATATTGGCAGTATTTTTTTTTATAATAATAAATATTACTTAGCGTTCCACACCTCTGTACTATAAGGAACGTACAATCTATATTTTAGCTTTTTATGCTGTTTTTTTAGTAGTTTTGGCTGTAAACGTTTTTTAATGGTTTCGACATTAACTAAATTGTGTTTTACATATAAGAATTTTAACAAAAAAAATATGTTTTTAGGCCAGAAGAGTTTGATATTGAGAAAATAAATGTTTTTTTAATCCCTACAAGTGGTTCTACCGGTAAGCTGAAAATTGCCGTGTTCAAACATGAACCCTTTATGTTAAAGTTATTAGAATTCCTTAAAGTTAACAAAGAAAGAAAAGTGTAAGTAATCTTTTATAATATAAAAAATATATTCTCTTTTATAACTACATAATATGGAATATTGCGTATTTTTGAGGCGTGAGGTGGACTATTCTTAAAATATTTTATTTTAGTACCTGCTTTTGAAATAGATATTTTTTTTAGCTTCACCCTATACCCGCATATAGTATGGTAGGCACAAGGAACCTAGTGCTTAAAACACTTCCGTTCCTCACATTCCGCTGAATTTCGGAGACATTGCTCGTAAATCGGCGGAACTCAACACCGCGCTTTGCCTTTGCTAAGAAATGAAAATATTAAATATTTCATTTTCCCCCCTTCCAGTCACACATGCCACTGCGCCACGACTGGCTTCAATCATAATATTTACTATTTGATAATTTTATTTAAAGTCTTTAATAAACTTTGTTTTAGAGCTAAAAGGAGAACATTATATTTGTCGCCGGTACAGTGGATATCGAGTTATTTCATCTGTTTTTCTTCATCCATAATTGGAGATACTAAGATTCAAACGTCAAAGCCGGATGATATCGATCATATAATTGAGATGGTCAATGACTATAAAGTAAGTAAAATTTTATTGCTAGGTTTTTTTTCTGGCTGCCTTAGCCTGGTGGTACAAGAGTACGATGACTATTAACCCAAAGGTTATAGGATCGGTTCCCACTCGGGAACATAAAATATTTAGTATTTTTTTTTTTTTTAGCTAAAAAGGTACTTGGTAGAAAAATATAATAAATATTTCATTTCTGAGTTTTGTTTTATGTCTCAATAATAAAAATAATGTTACTAACATAGATAAAAAAAAAAAATTTGTAAAAACAAAAACCCCGACTGCATAAAACTAAAAAGAAAATAAACAAGCCCAATAGATTATTAGGATTAACAGTCGGGACCTCTTTAAATTACGCAGGGTTCCTGGTAAAGATTTTATTCATCGAAGAATTACTTATAGATCCCGACTGTTAATCCTAATAATCTATTGGGCTTGTTTATTTTCTTTTTAGTTTTATGCAGTCGGGGTTTTTGTTTTTACAAATATTTTTTTATTTTTCACTTTATTGTTAGAATTCATTATGGTAATGATGATCATGATATACCTTTTTGAAATTCTCGTTTTAAGCTCTTGAATTTGATACCCATATTGTGGTATTCGAAACGGTTTTTTTTTACTAAGTCCAATGGCGTCCCACAGCCGCCATGATTGTTTTTTTTTTAACGTCACCTATCTAAGAACACTTGGGTTACTAATACAAATCTAACAATACCTCAATTAAGTAAATCTGTTAAGCGGTTCTGGAGATATGAGGTAATAAAGAATATTACATACATACAAGATACGCACGAAAAACATAACCCTTCCTTAGCAGTCGGGAATAAACATATAATAACAAAAATTATATGGTCCAAAGTCTGAAATAAAGTTTTTATTACTATTATTATTCCTCAAGGATCTTCCGTGAAGACACAGGTACAATGTAGAGGCCCCTTAGAGAATGTAAACATATTTTACTGTGACGCATTACCCGGGATCCATAGATGAAACTATGAGAACTATGACAAACTAAATGGGGACTATGACATTGAGTTTGGATAGACTGATTTCTGGACTTGGACGAGACCGACCCATCCATCTTTGAAATATTCTGAAATTGAAAGTTTGACGGACGGTGACTCGCTTCGTGGGCTTGTGCCCACGAAGCTAGTCACGTAATGTCTTGGGCGCAACACCAGAGTGGTCGGTGGTGGTATTGAGGTTTCACCATCACGAAATGCGGGATTCCCTGCTATTACGTAGATTGAGTACTTCCACTCTTGCAGACATATATGTAGCTCTTGAGTTCAACTCTGCTGACCAATAAAGGCAAGTCAGATGTTATATTACAATTCCTCTCCGGAAGTCTCAGGTCCTTGGGGTCGCCACTCCCCAACAGCTGGCCACAAGCTGACATTCTGGCTTATTATTTATTTATAATACATTATTATTCTTTACAGCCTCAATCAAGCTTAATTAGCCCCACTCTGGTATCAACATTTTTGACTCGCAAAGATGAAGTGGACCTTACATCCTTCGAAATTATCAATGTGGTAGGATCAAAGTTTAATCCGGACACTTTTGAAAAGTTTAAGGTAACTATAACTATACAATAAAATGAAGAATTAATAAAAAAACCGAATTCCATAAATCACGTAGCTCATATTATTTCGACTGTACATGATGACTATTTAGAATGATTTCTGAAGTGGGGGAACGGAGTCTCTTAACACTAGGTTCCCTCTGCCTACCTGGCTGTGTGCGGGATATAGCGTGGAGCCGATTCATACAGCGTGAAGCTCTCACCAGCGACTTAGCTTTCGTGGACAAATAAAAATAACTAATATAATAATAGAAGTATGTACGACATGACAATTCTTGGTGCGTAGGTATCTTCGACCGCAATTACATCGAGTTTACAAGATGCAACCTTTTTCTATAAATGGACTACCTAACATTTTTTTTCCATTCCATTCCATTAGAACTAGTATTCGTTTATGAAATTAGCAATCAATCAATCAAATCAATTGAATTGAATGTTTTAGTACATAATGATTATTTCTTTCATATTATATTATATTATTTAAAAATATATTTCTTTTTTTAGAAACTACTATCGGAAAATTGTCTAATACTAGACTGTTATGGTCAAACTGAAATGATAGGCCCTATTCTGATGGCAAATCCTCTAAGTCCCCCTGGAAGCTGTGGAAAACCTGTGTTTGGATATACTATGAAGGTGTGTGTTATATGTTGTTAGTAAGATTAAGACAAAAATAGTTAAATTGAGGCCAGTCGTGGCACAAGTGTGTGACTGTAATCGCGACTGGTTGTGGGTTCAATCTCCACATGAGGAAATGAAATATTTATTTAGATTTATATTTTCGAAGCGCAATGTCTCGAAAATTAGGCGTAAAGTGGGGGACGAGAACTTAACACTTGCTTTGCTTTATCTATTCTGTTATGTTATGCAGAATGTGTGAAGTTGAAAAATTCAATTAAATAAGAATACTATTTTATCTATACTAAATAATTCTGCTATAAATTTACATATAAAAACAATTTTGTTAAAATTATATTCAAGATTATATATTATGTTAATGAAACTATAAGTTTCAAATTAATAAATATAATAATGATGCTATCATATTTTAAAAATATATTAAATATTTAAATTTTATAATTGCAGCTGGTCGACCCTGATAGTGGCCTAGAAATAAAGGAACCAAATGTGACTGGGGAAATGTGGGCGAAGGGCCATTCATTTGCGGTAAAGATTTTATTACATGTATATAATATGTAAAATCATAAAAATACCTCAGGTCGCAGTGGCGTGAAAACGTGGTGTTCGTTGGTTCGATTTCCACTGAAAAGTTTGATTTTATATTTGAACTAGTGGGCGCGCGCAGCTTCGCCCGCTTATTTGCACCCTTAGTGGTGAATTAAAAAAAATAACGAAACATGTATTTAACAAAATATTTTTACCAGTTTCACTTAAATTTTTATAAAAAATCGGTGGCGATTTAAAGACTTTTCCATATAAACTTTCAACCCTTTATTTGGACTTTTAGGGGGTAAAATCTAACCTAAACCATGAAACACGTGTTCAATGAAATATTTTTAAGAGTCTGAATTTCAAATTTTATAAAAATCGGTGACGATTTAAAAAACCACTTAAAAAAAACTTTCAGCCCCTAGTTCATCCCTTTAGGGTTAAAATTTCTCAAAATCTCTTCTTAGTAGATGTACATATTATGAAAATAAACATGTGTCGAAATTTCACGTTTCTACGCACAGCGGTTATGGCTGTGCGTGCGTCTTACCTCAGTCAGTCAGGAACATATCCTTTTATATATATAGATTATTTTTTTATTACTCACTCTAATAAGACCGCCATTCAATAAGCGATGTTACGAAAATTGGTTAAAATGTGGAGAACGCAGTAGTATCTGGTCTTTAGTTTTGTACATAATGGTGGTGTAAAGATTATTTTTTTAATTTTTCAGTGTTTTTTTTTGCTATTAAAATTTCTGAGGTGGGCACAGACCATTCGACATTTTGAATGGGGGGGAGGGGCCCCCCCATTCAAAATGCTTAATATTGCTTGATGCTTATTAAATATAACGTTTTCAGGGATATTACAAAGATCCAGAAGAAACTAAACTGGCATTCAGCAAAGACGGGTACTATAAAACTGGCGATCTATTATATAGAGATGAGGGCGGTCACTACTTCTTTGTGGACCGAATTAAATCTCTCATAAAATACAGAAATTACATTGTAAGTTCAACTTTTAACAGTAACTATGTTTTTTCTATTTGTTATATATTACTATTTATCCATTTAAGTGCTATTTAAATTATTATTTTTTTGTTTCACGCTGTATTCCGTACGTAGCAGGTTAGGCAAAAGGAACCTTGAAACCTAATATTGCCTAAGATTAGAACCTATTGTTCCTATCTTGTAGAAGCACCTACGTTCCCCATTTTGCGTCGAAATCTGGAAGAATTGCGTGTTAAGAACATATTTAATATTTTCTTTTCCTTGCTCTGATAACAAGGCAAATCGCGGAAACCGCCATGCAAGTGCCTCCAGAATTCGGCAGAAAGTGAAAAACGGAAGTGTGTCTTTACACTATGTTCTTTTTGCCCTGCTGTAAGAGGGATACAGCGTGAAGCCAAAAAAATCTCGTTTTGTTGTAAAGTTGTCAATTTATTAATAATTCAAGGTAATACCATCGGAACTGGAAGATGTGATACGGCTTCATACATCCGTCAAAGACGTGTGCGTTGTCGGCGTCAAGGACCCGGTTGACGGGGAGAGACCAGTCGCTTGTGTTGTTAAGAAGGATAGCTGTGAAGTTACTGCTAAGGAAATCAAAGATCTCGTAGAAAGTAAGTACGAAATGAATAAATGTATTTTAGGAAAGTGAAAAATGCAAATTATAAGTTATATTAGATAAATATTTAATGGATTATATATCCCGCACACAGCAGGGTAGGCAGAGGGAACCTAGTGTTAACACACTCCGTTCCCCACTTTCTGCCGAATTCTGAAGGCATTGCGTGTTGAATAGCAGACCTCAACGCCGCGCTTTGCCTCGACACCAGAGCGAAGAAATTGAAATATAAATTTAAGTAAATATTTAATCGAACCAACACCAGTCGGTTTTACAATCACACTTTGTGCCTCTGCGCCACGACTGACCTATGTACAATCTATATTTATATACATTTTTTATTTATTTCAGGTAAATTATCCAAGAATAAAGCTTTGTCTGGCGGTGTCGTTTTTTTAGACACCATACCATTAACATCTACGGGTAAACTTGCCAAAAAAAGGATTCTTCAAATAGTTTCGAACTCTAATAGGTAATAATTTTTTTTATTAATTTATATAAGAATAATGTATTGTATACGCTTTAAAAATATTAATTATTTCTATTATTAGTTTGTATATTTTTTTGGATTGTTGACGAATGAGAGAATGATGCTAGTGAATTTGAAATTTTAGGAATAAAATAGTAGTAAATGTATAATTTTATAATATTCTGTGATATTAGAATATATTGTATGTACATATATAAATAAATATTATTTATTTAAAATAAATGTACAAAAATCGAACATATTTACATTTTACTTAGTTTTTATATCGAAACTTAGTATTTTTAATCGAAATATAATATTATGTTAATTTCTGTAAAATATAAGAAAGTTAAAATAAATTTAATTATTGTTTTGTTATATGTTAATATAATCTCACTACTTTGAAAATAAATGATACTAAAAGTTCTATGTAAAATTTTAATCTTGGAAATATTTAAATAACTGTTGATTTAAAATTAAATCAAAATTAAATCAGCTTCACGCTGTATCCCGCACAGCAGGGTAAGCAGAGGGAACCTAGTGTTAAGACACCCCGTTCCCCACTTTCTGTCGAACAGAACTCAACGCCGCGCTTAGCTAAATGTTGATTTAAAGATTTCAAGTGAATGTGCTAATAATATTTGGTTTCATATATTTTTTTAAGAAATCTCAGAGGTGTTGGTACCGCGGTATTTAATTTAGTAGGTGAAGGCTACAAAAATTGAATTAAACCTTATACGTTTTTTTGTGTAATAAATTGTAAAATTTTGTTGGTTTATTTATTTAAATTAAATAAATATATCTAACAACGTTTATTAACCATTTATTCAATTATGACGCTGTAATTTTCAATATAATATATTAAACATAATTTATCACTTCTGTATTTATTTATAATTTTATAGATATATGTATAATGTTATATTTAGCGTTTTATAGTTTTAATACATTGATAACAATAGCTTATTAAAAATATTTTAAATATTTATAAAATCTGTTTTATTTTGACGTATAAAATTAACAGTCTTCATTTCATACTGACCATTTTTTTACGTTCAGCTTTCATATTTCTTATTCAGGGTATATTTTATTCCTCCAAGTGGGAATCGAACTCACAACCGTCGCGTTAACAGGCACAGGCTGCGCAACGACGGCGTTAAAAATATTTAAAATCCGCTTCACGCTGTATCCTGCACACTGCATGGTTGGCAGAGTGTTAAGTTAGTGTTAAGACACTTTATTCTTAATTTTCCGCAGAATTCTGGGGGCGTTGGGTATTGAGTGGCGAAACTTAACGCCGCACTTTGCCTCGCCACTAGAGCGAAGAAATAAAAATATAAATTTTAATAAATATTTAATTTTCTCGAGTGGGGATCGAACTCACAACCAGTCGTGTTTACAGTCACACACTTGTGCCTCTGTGCCACGACTGGCCTCAAAACATTTTTAGATAGAATGGCGTTAAGTCAAGTTTTTCATGCCACTCAATTTTTATTTGCTTTTATCTTTTACTTATAAAGAGTTAATATATTATAAAATAAATAAAATAATCGAGTGTTATTTAACATTTTATTAATATTTAAACAATGATACAAAAATAAATAATGCTATAAAATCATTATACTTTTTGCTTTTATCTTCTTTTCATGATGTTGGCCATGTCAAAAAACATAAATTATACTAGGTCGCCTTCAACTCTATTTTGGAGACATTGCGTGTTGAGGGACGGATCTTCACGTACGATGATACGCCGCGACACCAAAGCGAAGTAATGAAAATATTTAATATTTCATTTAATGAGTGGGACTCGAACCCACAACCTGTCGTGTTTACAGTCTCACGTTTGTGCCACTGCACCACGACATAAATCATGGAATGCTTAAATAAAAAATGACGGGGGTCGTAATTTTTTTATTTTCATTTAATAAATATTTATAAAATTAAAAAAAATGAAATATTGACATTACAGTATAAACTAAAATAAATATTAAACGTTGTACTAAAAAAAAATATAACAGATTACACTTAGGTGACACGCACCAGCGTGGATAGCCAAGTAAAATATAAGTTATACTTTTTTTCCCCATTTATTCATACAGCTACACTAAACGTATATCTAAAAATAGTTTTACCGGTAAAGTAAAAAAAAAAATTAAAAACATTTCTGCTCTCGCATGTTGTTTACTATTTCCTGCAGCTTATTTCTTGCGATTTTCTGTGATGATGTGAAAGGTAGGTTTTCTAGGAAGATAACACCACCGCGTAGTTGCTTGTTCTTTGATAGTTTATCTAAAATTATCATTATTTTTATATTATTAAATCTTAAATTCTCTTACTTTAATTACTTTAACAGATGTTATTATTGTATTTAAAAAAATATTAGGTATATAGAGTGATAGCATTTGAGACACACATATATTTTCTGTTTTTTGTACCTAAATATAAAATAAATAACTAAATTAGAATAAAGAAACACATCAAAGTAAACGTGACGGTTGTAGATTCGATTACCACTCGGGAGAATGAAATATTTAACTCCACCACCCAACACACAATGCCTCCAGAATTCGGCGGAAAGTAGGGAACCGAAGTCTTAATTAGAAACGGAGTGTCTTAACAATAGGTTTCCAAGGTCCCCCTATCTACACCACTATGTGCGGGATACAGCGTGTTTCTAAAAATAACGTATATAGTACTACATACTCGCTATTAAATCTTTAATATCCTGGGCATTGACTGTATGACCGCTTTCTGTCACAATGCAGGCTAGGGGCCGTTCTCCATCGAGCGGGTCGCTTATACCGACGACACACACGTGCTTTACTCCCGGATATTTACTGATTATTTCTTCTAGCTCCATTGGAATTACCTATAAATATACAGAATATTTTAATTAAGTTTTTAAAATGTTATTCTACACTTAAAAAAACTTTCCTTTTTTAAGTGTAGAATAAATTTAACGTAATGGGATTTGAAGCTGCGCCACCGTCCTAGTTTAGACGATTTCCAAGAGGCGGACCGCGGAAGGAAGACTATATGGGTTCTTTGCGAGTGTAATATAAATTAACAACATTTTTTGATATTTTACATTACGCAACGGAATATCTACATGACTTTTAGAACATCGTGTATTAAGTGAAAAATAAATAAATAAAAAAAAATGCAAGTTGTGAACCGGGGGAAATAAGCAAAAATTTAAAATTTCGTTGATTGAGTTGTTGATAAAAGGTATTGATAGGCGAATTGTGACGTACTTATACTTTTTGATATTACTCTTAAGTCTTTAAGTCTTTAAGATACTTATATTATGTATCTCTATATGGTTTTATAAGATTTTACAGGATTAAATAACCCCTTTAGTTCCACCACACATTTAAAGTCGAGAACGGAAATATTTTAATAGGGAAAATTGTGTCTTAATACCGGGTTCCCAGGTTCCCTTTGCCTACTCTGCTAATGCAGGATACAGCGTGAAGCTGAAAAAAAGAAAGTTATCTCTTAAAAAAAAAAAAGAAATATTGTAAACTTACATGTGAATTTCTGTACTTTATAAGTGCTTTAAGACGATCAACGTAAAAGTAGTTGTCATTTTCATCCTTGTATAATAAGTCTCCCGTTTTGAAGAAACCGTCTTCGGTGAATGCTTTTGCTGTCTCTTCCGGATCGTTATAATATTCCTAGAAAATAATAAATTATTATATAATAATATATTAAATTACTAAACAAATATATATATAAAACATTGTGTATATATTATTCTTAATAAAATATTTATTGACTAGGAGTATAAGGTTCATTTAAGATAAATCAGTTTCACGCTGTATCCCACACACAGCAGTGTAGGCAGAATGAACATAGTGTTAAGACACTCCGTTCCCCACTTTCCGCCGAATTCTGGAGGCATTCCGTTTTGTGTGGCGGAACTCAACGCCGCGCTTTGCCTTCACAAGCGAGCGAAGAAATGGAAATATAAATTTAAATAAATATCTCATTTCCTCGAGTGAGGATCGCACCCACAACCATTCGCGTTTACAGTCACACTTTGTGAAAATAAAAGAAAATAAACTAAATATATAAAAAAAGCGTTTTTTAATCCAACATACCGTGAATCTTGGTCCTTTCGCCCATAATTCGCCATTGACGTACGGTTCTGTCACTTCTTCGCCGGTGTGTGGATCAACCAGCTGAAATATAAGGAAAACACTTTAGATTGGCTAGTTATCCAAATTTTTTCATTAAATAATTACATTTTTTTTAATCGTCGGTTCGTCGGTTTTTAATCGTGGGTATCGAACCCACGACCAGTCGCTTTTACAGTCACACTATGTGCCTCTGCGCCACGACTGGCCTCTATTGCTATTATTAATAATGGCAGTAATAATAACGGCAATCTCAGTAATCTCAGTATTATTATTCAAATATTTAGTTTTTTCCTCTACATTTGTATTAACCGCAAAAAATAATAGCTACATCGTGAGACATCTCATCGTGTTTATATGTAAACAAGCGCGAGTCGGGCCCTCCCATCGAGGGTTCCGTACAAAAATTGAAGGTGTCGAGCTTTGTCTGAAAATCAAGCTTAGCTTAACCAGAGCCCTTTCATCTGATACCTCACTTGAACTAGCAGCTTTAAGACCACATTTTGCTCCCCTTTTAAGGCAATTTTTTTTAGGACTTAACCACAAATGTGTATTTTTCTGATTTTTCCCCTGAACTAGTACTTATTACCTGTAGATGCTAGCTGCCAAATGTCATAATTCTAGATCAATCAGAAGTACTCTATTAATTTTGATATTGAGGCCAGTCGTGGCTCAGGGGCGCAAGCGTGTGACTGTAAACACGATAGGCTGTGGGTTTGATTGCCATTCGATGAATTGAAATATTTCATATTTTTCATTCCTTCGCACTGGTGTCGAGGCACAGTGCGGCGTTGAGTTCCGTCACTTAAAACCTTATGCCTCCAGAATTCCGTAAATAGTTAAGAGCGGAGTGTCTCAGCGCTAGGCTTTCTCTGCATATTCTGCTATAAGCAGGATATAGCATGAAGCTGGAAAAAAAGCGATTATACCTTAATAGCGTAAAGAGATAGAGGTCTTCCACAGCTACCGGTGGGCCCTGCAGGATTAGGAGCTAACACTGATCCAATCATTTCGGTTTGCCCATATGCTTCCATAGCAGTAGCGTCTTTCGCCATAATTTTCTAAAATTTATATAAAAAGGTAAAACAGTTAATAAAAAATGCAAATTTATCTATCAATGGAGGATTCCTGCGAATAGAGTATTCCGTTTAGGGAACTCCGTTTTTGTACATTTTTGAATTGGGTTATCAATTTTGATATTATAATCGATATAAATCATCAATTACACAGAATTTTATTTGATTACATTATTTTTATTAATATTATGTAATATTATAAAATATTATGTAATATTATGTAACAAGTTTTCCAACATAATTTTATTAACATAAATTCTATAATATTATAAAGGATGAACAAAACGAAAAAATAAATAATATAGTATAATTTTTACTCAATTGTCAAGTCTATAATAATAATAAATTAATAAATAACATAACAGTAATAAATTAAGCACATTTCTACTACAAATGAAGACAAATCGATTTATTACCGAGACCGTTTTTTTATATTATTTAAATTAAAATAAGTCGGTCTGTAATATCATTTAATTATGTAAAGTCAGTCAGTCTGTAATATCAGTTTGTGGGTTCGATTTTCATGTTTTCGCTCTAATAAGGAAGCAGCGTTGAGTTCTGCCAATGTCTCCAAAGTTCGGCAGAAAGTGAGGTACGGAAGTGTTTTTAAGGTAAGAGAGTGTCTTAAGATTAGGTTCCCAATTCCCAAAAAAATTTTCTTTGTTAACCTTGCTATGTGTGAGATACAACGTAAAGCTATAAAAGCTGATTTGATTTGATTTTTTTTTTGATATGACCCGACATATAGTAACTTTTATCTCATTTTTCGAGAGAATTTTGAAAATACTACATTTAAAAATACGTAAATTTATTATTATATACACTAGGTTCCGTCTGCCTAACCTGCTGTGTGCGGGATACAGCGTGAAGCTTATTTGATTTATAATTGACTACCTCTTGCTATGTCATCGATATTATTGAACAAAATAATTATATTAGAATGTTAGCAATTAATATTACAGAAATGCATTAATTATCATTTCACGTGTTCTTCAAGGTAATTATAAAGAAAAGAGTAAATAATAATATCTTTATATATTGTTTAAGGATTTGGATTTGTTTATTTTTCTCTTTAGATATTTTTTTCTTATATGATATATAAATATTGCAATAGGTTATTATATTCACCATATTTTACCTACAACAATCGTCTGATTGTGTCAGACAATTTGATGGTTTTGGGTTCAATATTTACTCCGAGTCTATGATTTATTTACTTATTTAGAAAACGTATAAATTTTTTTTGTAAATAAGTATTTTTCTTTCCTAAGTGTGGAATAACACTTTAAAAAAAAATGTTTAAAAAAAAACTATTATTTATTTTCTTTTACCTGTTCTGTCAAAACAAAGTGAACAACGTTACTTAGGTATCTATGCCTATACCACGAAATATTATTTTCACTTTTAAGTCCGTTCGACATATTTTTTTACTTTCACGCTGTATCACGCATAAATAGGATAAGCAGAGGGAACCTAGTGTTACGTCATTCCCTTCCCCAAGTACTGCTCTATTTTCGATGACTTGCGCGTTAAGTAGTAGAACAACGCCGCGCTTTGTACCAGAGCGTCAAATAAAAACAATTAATTCCCTGAGTGGATATCGAACCCACAACCGTCGCGTTTACAGTCAGTCGCTGCGCCACAGCGGCCTTTAAATATATTTAATAAAAATATATTTAAAACTTTTATACAATACATGAGAGCAGTCGTGGCGCAGGGGCACAAAGTGTGACTGTAAAACCGACAGGAGATGATTGATAGATTTATTTTGATTTTATTTAGATTTCCATTTCTTCGCCCCGGTGTCGAGGCAAAGCGCGCCGTCAAGTTCCGCCACTCAACATGCAATGCCTCTATAATTCGATGGAATGTGGGGAACGGAGTGTCTTAACACTAGATTAACTCTGCCTCTCTGCTGTTTGCGGGATACAGCGTAAAGCTGAAAAACAAAACAACAAATAGCTAAACTTACCTTTAATTCTGCCATTACTCCAGGATAGATTTTTGAACCGGCTATGCTGATGTTTTTGAAGCAAGTAAGATCAACTTTATCCTTTTTGCTCACCAGATACGCTATGAATGTGGGCCCGAACAACCCTTGCATGGGCTGCAATAGAAAATAAGATTATTTTAAATATTAAACTTTCGAAGATGTAATGTAAGGTGAATAACTAAATAACGTAATAGGGGTTGTACAAAATTAGTTAAGAAAGTTGTATATTATTACATAGACCAGTCCATCTCAATTTTTCTATATTTTTGCAGCTTCACGCTGTATCCCACACATAACAGTGTAGACAGAGGGAACCTGGGAAACCAGTGTTAGGATACTACGTTCTCATTAAGATACTTCCGGTTCCCACTTTCCGTCAGATTTTAGAGTGGCGGAACACAACGCCACGATTTGCCTCGTTACCAGAGCGAGAAAATGTAACATATATTATAACATATACTCTACTACAATACATTTATTTCATTTGCTCGAGTGGGTATCGAACCCACAACCATTGTTGAAAACAAATTGCTATACTAAATTTACCTTATATTTGTTAATAATATCGATGATATGTTCGTAGCTGTCAGGAATAGAACTCTGTACTTTAGTATCTCCTATCAGCGGACCACCAACAGACAAAAAATAGTTTGATATCCAATTTACTGGAGATAGATTCAGTATTCGTTTTCCTGGTCTACAAAAAAAAAGAGTAATTTTTTTAAGATGAATTTTTAAATAATATGTATATGGCTCATTTGGTCTAATAATGTTATTAATATTAAATCAGTCATATCAGTCATAATAGTTATTAAGTCGGTCAGGAGGTCAGTCGTGACGCAGCGGCACAAAGTGTGCCTGTAAATCGTCTGGTTGTGGGTTCGATCCCCACTCAAAGAGATGAAATATTTATTTACATTTATATTTTCATTTCTTCGCTCTGGTGTCGAGGGGAAAGCGCGGCGTTGAGTTCCGCCACTCAACACGCAATGCCTCCAGAAATTGGCGGAAAGTGGGGAACGCCTACTCTGCTGTGTGCGGGATACAGCGTGAAGCTGTTTTTTTATTATGTTATTAAATTGAAAATGACTCAATGAAATAAAAAAAATACCATTTAATTTAACTTTTTTAGAAAAGATATTTTTATTCATTCATACAATTACGTCATTGTTGCACCAATTGAGCATAATGCTAAAATCAAATCTGCTTCACGCTGTATCCCGCACACAGCAGGTTAGGCAGAGGGAACCTAGTGTTAAGACACTCCGTTCCCCACTTTCTGCCGAATTCTGGAGGCATTGCGCGTTGAGTGGCAGAACTCAACGCCGCGCTTAGCCTCGACACCAGAGCGAAAAAATGGAAATATAAATTTAAGTAAATATTTCATCTTCTCGAGCGATCGAACCCACAACCAGTCGATTTTACAGTCACACTTCGTGCCGCTGCGCCACGACTGGCCTCAAGCATAATGCTGGATGGCAGTAAACCTTTGATTATTATGATGTCAAATATTTTTTTTAGAAAGTGTTAATTATCGATTATCGATTATTTTGTGGTTGGAGTTTAAGGAAAACCAAAAAACCTGCCTTTTGGTTTTCCGTAACCACTTAAAATAATACCACATCCAATTATTGAATGGAAATACGTAGTAATAACAATTATTCTTTAACCACTAACCTTTGGCTTTAACTTAACTTACTTATTTAGAAAACGTATAAAAATATGAACGTATGGCTTAGTGGTCAGGGCGCCTAGTCGGTTTCCAAAAGGCGCGGGTTCGAGTTCCGCTACGTTCAAATTTTCATACGTTTTCTAATTAAGTGTGGAATAAAATTTAAAGAATGTTAAAAATGTTGCTTTACTTTATCGATCGAGGACATCGTGGCGCAGGGGCAATAGCGTGCGACTGTAAGCGCGACGGCTGTGGGTTTGATTCCTACTCGGGGGAATGAGACATTCAATAATTTCATTTCCTCGCTCTGGTAACGAGGCAAAACGCGGCGTTGAGTTCCGGCGGGATGTGCGGTTTTTTTAAAATTGACATGTAATGTTAATTTGTATGTAGATATATACACAGAAAATATTATTTGGTGACACACAATAAATATGATATTATAATAAGAAAAAGTCCAAAATACCAAACCAAAATAATAATAAAATTGTTTACTCACTGCTTATAATAGTTGTATTGTTCTAATAGTTTCGTTATTTTGAACATGAACGGCTTGTGGTTGAAAGCTGCGATCTTAACTTTACCAGTAGTACCACTCGTGCATACCAGAAATGCATATATTTTTTCTATATCGATTTCTTGTACCCTTAAAATAAATATTGCATCGATTATTTAACCAGATTTGATTTTTTTTCCATCTCCACGTTGTATTCCGCACATAGGAGGGAGAGAGGAGGCAGAGGGAGTTTTCAGACACTCCGCTCCCTACTTTACACCGAATGTTGGAGGCATTATGTGTTCATTTTTAAAAACATTGTGAAAACCTTAAAACTTTGCTAATCTGCTGTAATACTGAACAGTGTTGATAAGCGATTTTTTATATAAACATTCCTGTGTATAGGTTGTGAAATGAAAAATCTATATGTATACTTTTATGCACACAGCAGGGTAGGCAGAGGGAACCTAGTGTTAAGACACTCCGTTCCCCACTTTCCGCCAACTTCTGGAGGCATTGCGTGTTGAGTGGCGGAGAAAACATGTATACTTATTTTTTCTTATATTATGTATTACGTAACATAGTAGGAAATGATGTCAGATCTGTAAAAGATGCAGCATCATAATGACATGCAATTTTAATTCTATATAACCAACCAACATGTTTTAGTTTAAATGAACATACTGATACATCATATTATTATCCTCATTAAGCCCAATAGTTCAATGTTTCAATGTTTGTTTATTTGTTTGTATGTTTGTTTGTTTGTTTGTTTGTTTGTTTGTTTGTTTGTTTGTTTGTTTGTTTGTTTGTTTGTTTGTTTGTTTGTTTGTTTGTTTGCTTTGTTTGGACGCATTGTCCAAATTTTGTAACATAAGTGTATCGTATGTATTGTAATACCTTAGAATATTATAAAGTCATTAAGAAAACAATAACCTTTCTTATCAAAATATCCTAATCATAATTTACTTACAGTACTAGCGCACGGGCACAAGTAAACGCGACAAGTTGTGGATTCGATTCCCACTCGAGCATAGGAAATATTTAATAATTTCATTTTCTTGAGGCCTAGTGTCAAGAAACTCTGCTCTCCACTTTTTCTTGCTCAGGTAACGAGGCAAAGTGCGACGACGACACAACACCTCCACGATACCTCCAGAATTCGGCGGAAAATAGGGTACGGTAGGGTGGGGAATGGGAAGGGAGTATTTTAGCACTAGGTTCCCAGCTTCCAGCGCAAAATAAAAAAAATACATGTGCCTGAAAGCTTATATCAGAAAGCACATATTAGTTAAGTATGTGAGCTGATTTACTTACTTAAAATCATCTTCCCTTTCATTTGTAGCGTATGTATCCATAAACTCTGTGAATGTACACGGATATCCTTTATCAAATGTGACAATCTTCATATTAAGTCCAAGATTCTCTGATGCTCGCTTGTAGATGTCGTATGAATCGCCTTGGCAGAACGCTATTTTAGGTTTTGTTAGATTCAATAGTGACTTCACTTCGTCTAAAAATTAAAAAGTGGTTATTTTTAAGTTTATTGTATTGACTATACTTATATATAATAATAATATAATAAAAACAAATAATGTTATTTGGAGAAGAAATAAAATCAAATCAGCTTCACGCTGTATCCCGCACACAGCAGGGTAGGCAGAGGGAAACTAGTGTTAAGACACTCCGTTCCCCACTTTCTGCCGAATTTTAGAGGTATTGCGTGTTGAGTGGCAGAGCTCAACGCCGCGCTTAGCCTCGACACCAGAGCGAAGAAATGGAAATATAAATTTAAGTAAATATTTCATCTCCTCGAGTGGGAATCGAATCCACAACCAGTCGGTGTTACAGTCACACTTCGTGCCGCTGCACCACGACCGGTCATAAAATATGATTTATATGGTAAAAAATTACATTGTTTAACTTTTGCTCACTGTCAAAACATTTAATTATTATTTTAGAAATAAACATATTTGATATTCGTTATCATATGTTATTTTATGATTTGAGGCCAGTCGTGGCGTAGGGGCACAAAGTGTGACTGTAAAATCGACTGGTTGTGAATTCGATCCCCACTCGAGGAAATAAAATATTTATTTACATTTATATTTTCATTTCTTAGCTCTGGTGTCAAGGCAAAGTGCGGCGTTGAGTTCTAGTTGAGTATTTTAACACTAGGCTCCCTCTGTCTATCTTGCTGTGTGCAGGATGCAGCGTGATAGGTTCACGCGCTAAAATACACCGTTCCGCTCTTTCCGCTAAATTCTGGAGGCATTGCGTGTTGAGTAGCGGAACTCAACGCCGTGATTTGCCTAATTAAATACCGTATTGTAGTGTCAACTAAGTAATTACCATATTTGAAAAACGGATCGACCCCAACAATGGGTAGGCCGTTAAAGAGGGCCGCGTAAAACGGAATGTGAATGTCGATTTGATTTTTGCCACCGAAAGCGAGAACATCTCCTGGCTTCAGACCAAACGCTCTCAACGCTTTGGCCATACGTATACATCTTGACAGTACAGAAGTATAAGTCTCCTCCTCCCCAGTTGCTGCGTCTATCTGAAATAAAATAAATAAATTTACTTTTTCATTCATTAAATGACGTAATGGTTAGAGGTTGTGGCGCAGGGGCACAAGTGTTCGACTGTAAACGCCACACGTCATGGGTTCGATTCCCACTCGGGGAAATGAAATATTTCGCCTCTGAGTTTTGTCACTCAACACGGAATGACTCCAGAATTCGGCGGAAAGCGGGAACGGAACGGAAGTGGGAACGGAGTGTTTTTTACACTAAGTTCCCAGGTTCCCTCTGTCTACCGTGCTATGTGTAGAATGCAGGTTAAAAAAAATGTGTTTAAAATAGTACTAGTAGTTGTAATTATTTTTTTTTCACTTCCAATTTAAAGTTGCATACTATAAAGTCTTTGGACTGCATTTATTTGTAACAATAACAAACAATTGATAAAGTAATTAATATAAGAATCTTATCACATAGAACAATAGCTTACTTACTATATTTTATTTATCACATTTTATTACATACATACACTAGGTTATTAACCTACTTATTAATATTAATATAATTTTTTTTTTCAAAAAAATATAAAACCATTGAGACTTGTCCCCACTGATGTCCACACGAAGAATTTAAATACTCAATGTTCTCATTTCTTTGCTTTAGCAACAAGGCAAAACGTGGCATTGACTTCCGCCACTTAATGCGCATTGTCTCTAGAATTCGGCGGAAAGTGGAGAACGGAAGTGTTTAAATGGGAACAGAGTGTCTTAACACTCGGTTCCCAGGCACTCTCTGCCTACCCTCCTGTTTTCGGAATTCAGCGTAAAGCAAAAAAAGCTATTCAATGATAAAGGATATCCGTGTACATTCACAGAGTTTATGGATACATACGCAACAAATGAAAGGGAAGATAATTTTAAGTAAGTAAATCAGCTCACATACTTAAATGATATGTGCTTTCTGATATAAGCTTTCAGGCACATGTATTTTTTTTACTTCACTCTGAAAGCTGGGAACATTAGATCATTTTAATGATCACTTTTCAAAATTTGAGACGTTCGTCTCGAACGTTCTCGAACGAGAGTTGATAAAAATTTGTAACGTTTTATGGCCAGTCGTGGCGCAACGGCACGAAGTGTGACTGTAAAATCGACTGGTTGTGAGTTCGATCCCCACTCGAGGAGATGAAATAATTACTTAAATTTATATTTCCATTTCTTCGTTGAGTTCTGTCACTCAACACGCAACGCCTTCAGAATTCGGCAGAAAGTAGGGAACGGAGTGTCTTAACACTAGGTTACCTCTGCCTACCCTGGTGTGTGCGGGATACAGCGTGAAGCTGACTTTAATGTTCTTTTTTGATATAAGAATATATAATAATCATGTATTAAAGGATATTAATGAGGCCAACGCGATAGGTCGTGGGTTCGAATACCATTAGAGGATATGAAATATTTAATATTTTCATTTCTTTGCTGTAGTAACAAAGCAAAGTGCGACGTTAAATTTCGCCACTAAGCACACAATGCCTCCAGAATTCGGCGGAAATTGGGGAACGTAGTGTCTTAACACTAGGATTTGAGTTTAAAAAAAATTTGAGTTGTGTACACTATAAAAAATGTTCCTTCTATAACTATAAACTTTCTAAAGTAAGTACTAAATAGTAATAAGATTTAAAAAAAATAAGTTGTAATAAAACTTACCTGACATATCACATTTTTGTGTTTCTTCATACTGTCAAACATCAAATGACCGAGGTGAACGTTTGAATTCGAATCCATATCGAAAAATTTTTTTCAATGCACCAATAATCAAATATTTAAGAAATAGAAATAGAATATATAAATAAATAAGAAATAGAATATAATATATTCTGCTTTAAAAAATACACATACGTCCACATTCGCTTATAGAGGAAACACGTTTGTTTTTTTCTTGCATCTACTTCTGTAATATATAAGGGCTTCGAGTTTTCGCTGTAAAGGAAGGAAAACATATATTTAAACACTAGCGGCCCGCCCACGGCTTCGCCCGCTTAAAATACATGATTATTGATTTAAGCAGAATTGATTGACAACTATAATAAAATAAAATAAATAAATAAATCAGCTTCACGCTGTATCCCGCACACAGCAGGGTAGGCAGAGGGAACCTAGTGTTAAGACACTCCGTTCCCCACTTTCTGCCCAATTCTGGAGGCATTGCGTGTTGAGTGGCAGAACTCAACGCCGCGCTTAACCTCGACATCAGAGCGAAGAAATGGAAATATAAATTTAAGTAAATATTTCATCTCCTCGAGTGGGGATCGAACCCACAACCAGTCGGTTTTACAGTCACACTTCTTGCCGCTGCGCCACGACTGGCCTTGTTTACTTTATTGTATAAAATATTATATAATAGTGCTTCAAAAATATATATTTTTATCAACAATCATATAACCCAGACGTTTCGAACGTCATTCTTTAGCCAGGGTCATACCAGCGCGATTTCTATATAACATTCGCTGGCAAGCTAATGCCTTGAGTTCATTCAAATGACGATAACTTTTTTTTTAATGAACCGATTTTGATGAACCAAACTTTAGAACCTAAATTGAGTTAAAACAAAGCAATTGGTGAAATTTTCAAGTAAATCGGTTCAGTAGTTTCAGAGAAAAATGCGGACAACAATATGTCGACAGACAGACAGACAGACAGACAGACAGACAGACAGACAGACAGACAGACAGACAAGAAATTCAAAAAAAATCTTTTTGCTTTCTATTAGTCTTTTTAAGTGTCCCTCTATCCATTTCAGTCAAAATTACTAAATGTACAGACAAAATATTTTTACTGTCTTATTATATATAGAGATAATTACATTATGAATTATTATATATAATATGTATTTATTAGGTTTTAGTAAAACCCCACATTTTGTAAATAAATATAAGGTAGACCAAATCAAAAAAAAATGGAGAATTCAATTAAACATGGTTTTATTTTATAAATTTTAATGTGAACATAGTTGGTCAATGAGTAGTAAAAGTGAATCATATGTAAAATAATATTGATTTCGAGGAAAATATTGTGTTTAAAATGTTTTCGTTTTTCGTTATCATTTATCATTTTGGTAGAATGCAGAAATGAAACTGTCTTCAATAGTTTTTTTAATTTCAATTTTTTTTCCAGCTTCACGCTGTATCCCGCACACAGTAGGGTAGGCAGAAATAGAAATCTGACATAATTAAATTACGATTATTTTATTTAACCACAATTTAAAAGAAGAAAGTAAATGGAGGCCGTTCGTCGCACAGGGGCACAAAGTGTAACTATAAACTGGTTGTGCGTTCGATTCCCACTTGAGGAAATGAAATATTTATTTAAATTTATATTTCCATTTCATTGCTCTGGTGTCAAGGCAAAGTGCGGCGTTGAGTAACGCTACTTAGCACGCAATGCCTAAAAAATTCCGCGGAAAGTGGGGAACGGAGTGTCTTAACTAGGGGTCGCAATATCGGACCATTCAAGCAAAACTGGGATTTTCGATATCGACTTCAGAAAAATCCCGGCATCCCGGTTTTTTCGATATAAATTAAATTATATTTACTAAATAAAACAATTTTTAATTATAAAAAAAATATCATAATTTGCTACGAAAAATACCTTATAGGCTTATTATTTAACAACATATATTTTGCAGCGTTTTTGCAGCGATGGGCGGAATTTTACAAGGAGATGTATGAATGTGATGACGCCTCAGTCTCAAGTAGCAGCGAAACGCTGAGTCTTGATGTAGCTGATGGCGAAATCAGTGTAAAAGAAGTTGTGAGTGCAATACTAAGTCTGAAATGTGGTAAGTCAGCGGGAGCAGATGGAGTTACTGCCGAGATGATCATATATAGTGGGCCACGCGTCTTGGACTTGTTCTGGTTTTTGTGCAATTTGTGCTGGAAATCAGGGGAGGTCTCAGACGATTGGCGAGATTCGGTCATCGTGCCTTTGTATAAAGGCAAAGTTTCACAGATAGACTGCGCAAGCCATAGGGCTATCAGATTAGCTTAGATAGTAAAGTTTTAGCGAGAAGAATGCAAGAGAGATCTGAAAGGCTGTAGTGGGAGGCCCAAGGAGGCTATAGACCTGGAAGAGGGTGTATGGATCAGATCTTTTACCTCTGCATGATCACGGAAAAATTTTTGCCCTTTAACCAAAAAGTTTTCTGTGCTTTTGTGGAGTTGGAAAAGGTGTTTGACAGAGCGAAATTATGGGAGATACTACTCCGGTACAATGTGAGCGGACCTTTGTTGCAGGCTGTAAAGTCTCTTTACAGAGATCAGCCAGCCCCCCCTAGCCTGCGTGCGAGTAGGAGCTGGCATGTCACCCTGGTTTGACATTCGATCGGGTGTTAAACGAGGTTGCGCCATGTCAGCTTGGTTGTTCAATTTGTATTTGGATAGCTGTCTCCAAGGAGTGAAACAAAGTGATATGAGAGTGATAGTAGGTGACCTGAATGTGAATTGCCTGCTGTACGCAGATGATCCAGTGCTTATTGCATCATCAGAATGCGACTTGCAGGCATTGGTCACCACTCTGAAAGAAGGGTGTGAATATAATGGTCTAAGCCTAAATGCGAATAAGACAAAGGTTCTGATTTTTGAAAGAGATGAAGAAAAGACGGAATGCAAGATCAGTGTAAATGGAAATATATTAGAACAAGTGAATGAAGTGGTATACTTGGGAAGTATGTTCAGTAGAGATGAAAGATGCAAGATGGATGTGGAAAGGCGTATTGCTGCCGGTAACAAGGTTAACGGAGAAGGCTCCGTTGCAACTAAGGAGTTGCATTGATGAGATGGCGAAACGTCAGCACAACTGCGCGTTTGGGCGTACACAATGCCGACTGACTCTGTTATACGGCAGCGAAACGTGGGTATTACAGAAGAAGAATTAAAGAAAGATGAATGCCGTGGAGATGCGATCTCTTCGTAGCATATGCGAAGTCAGCTTAGCGGATCGAATCAGCAATGAAGAGGTACACAAAATGGCAGGTACTAGCGAGGATGTCAAGGTGAGAATGAAGAAGAACGTGCTCAGCTGGTTTGGGCACGTCGAACGAATGAGTGATGAAAGAATGGCAAAAGAGATTTATGATGGAAAAGTGAGCGGTAAGAGAGGTAGGAGGAGATCTCGGTTGACCTTCGAAAACAGTATCAAAGATACTGGAGGAAGGTCACGTAAAAAGCATGAGGACCCCCCGGAGGGCATATATAAAAAGATTCAAGACAATGGACGAGGCGAAAGAGGTATGTAGAGACTGTAGCGTTTGGCGCTCCGTTCTGACTACTCCGCTAGGGATAAAGCGTGAAGTTAGTTATAACATATATATGTCATATTAATCAATATTAACGAAAAACAATAAGGACACCTGGAACATTGACGGGCTAGAAAAGCGTGCAACAACAACGTGCAACACCGACGTGCAACAAAAACGCAACAACGACGCCCAATGAGAAAATACGTTATTCGTACGTTCGTTGGTCGGGCAAACTCGGTTAATATCGTAAAATTCCGAATTTTGAGGAAAACTCATCACTTACTTTTGCCGAAGTATGTTATGTACCATTGTATATCTTTAATGAGCCTGAATTTAATAGCAGGCATGTTTTAATTCGAATAACTGACTTTTAACTTTCTAAAATCCGAAAATATCGAAAATCCCGGTTTCTTGTATAATTAAAACCGGGATTTTACAGACCTATTTGGTCCGATATCCCGGGATTTTTGAATCCCGGGATCCCGGATTGCGACCCCTAGTCTTAACACTAGGTTCTCTCTCCCTACCCTGCTGTGTGAGGGATACTGCGTGAAGCTGAGAAAATAAGTACAATTAACAGTTTATTTAGTCTATACTATAATTATTATTTTAAACGTCAACGTTGGTGATATTAACAAAAATAATAAAGTAGATATATTTTTCGGGACTAGCTCAAATGGCGATGTCTACAATAAAAAGTATATGTATTTGGAAATTAAATTCTGATTGAGAGTTCATAATTTATAAAAGTTTATATTGTGTTTAAATGGATCACGTGGTGATGTCAATACATTTTAATCATTGGCACGGAGGTACGCTCGTTTACAGTAGATATATTTCTCAAGGAAACTTATTCAAGACTTTGTATATAAAAAAATACATGAAACAATCATATTAAGGAAGTATGAAATATATTTTATGAATTAAACCTTATGTTATATTCAAAAAAATGTATGTAAATTTAATAATACGTTTCAAGTATGAAAAAAAGAAAAAATGCAATATAATTGCGTTTCTCCTTGTTTTATTAAATTGGCAAAACCTTTAATTTTCGATGTTTTGTGGTTTAATATTGTTACAGAAAAAAAAATTGTATGATAAAAACACAGTGTTTTCTAGATTTAGAATTCTCCAATATGAAACATTATATTATTTTCTGTGTTATAATATTTTGTTTTAAGTTATTTATATCTTCAGATAAATAAAATCGAAAGGTCTGTCTGTGATTTCAAAATAACCGTGTTTTTTCAAGAACATGTACTTACACGATAATTCAAGAATATTTACAGGATAAAGATGTATGGCATTAATGTCTATTGAATATCATGCAGGATAGCGGCCAGTTTATGTAATAATTAAATTATACCATTGACATTAAAAAGAGCAACTGTTGAGTTTCTTGTTGGCAATTGGCTCAGCAGAACTGCCTTCTGAACCGGTGCTAGCTTTTTTTAATGTTCATTTGACGATTCAAATGTAATTATAATATTCTGATCGAATAAAGAATAATTTTAATTTGATACTAAAACAGATACTAAAACAAAAACAGAAACAATCTATACTAATATAATAAAGCGGAAGAGTTTGTTTGTTTAAACGCTA
Source organism: Heliconius himera (assembly GCA_021202915.1). NCBI lineage: Eukaryota > Metazoa > Arthropoda > Insecta > Lepidoptera > Nymphalidae > Heliconius > Heliconius himera. The sequence goes on from JAJHJA010000424.1 coordinate 140,291, forward strand.
AGATCTCCCGATCTACTGGTGGGATTTACTTTATTTTTGTTTTGTATGAAACTCTTCAGAAGTGCTATATAATATTACGGTGTAAGTCGTAGTATAAAGAAATAAAAATATTAAAGAACGCCATCGAAGTGCTTTAAAATTGCTTTAAGCGCGTGCGCTGCATATATAATTAATTATACGTCAGTACATTGTATGACAAAAATATTTCATTTCATCATCTAAAAAAAGTCCGCGACACCATATATCTATCTGTTATAAATAAGTGACAATATATACTTACATTTTGTGATAAAAAATAACTGAAAATCGTAAGGTGATTTTTCATCGATTTTTATTTCACATGTAGATATATTGAAAAGTTACGAGCAAAAGTTAAGGTATCATCAAAAAAAAATAATGGAGATAATCTTCCTTTCTTATAGCATGTAATTTGGACGTATATTTTTTGAGGAAATGTAAAATTAAAATAATTCAACGCTCTCTTTACGGCCGCAAGGCTCCAGTCCCGCGGGGTGCGCCCTTGTCGCCGATGACGTCATATCATACAGCCACGCAGCGTTCATGAATGAATGTATCAATCTGTTGGCAAATGCAGCATAATAAAAGATGGTATGCGTGCGAAGCCACGAGTGGGCCGCTAATATTAAATATTTTATCTATCTGTTTTTCCGGACCATCTGAACTGATTGTTATGGAACTAGCATTGGAGAAGGTTTTTGTGGAGCAACATATAGCTACCTTTTATCCCGATATTCTTTCGGGGTCGGAATTTACGCTTGAAAAATTGAATTTAAGCTGTGCCCATAATTATTGCCTTCCTAAATAGCTATGAAATACCTATACACGGTTTGTTAAAAGACCAATTAATTACCAAAAGATTAAAATTACAATATAAACGATTTACGTAGTGTTTTACAGTAAAGATAACCATACAATTTTTTATTCAAATACACTTAAATTTTAAATACATTTAAACTCCCCATGAGCACGAAAAAAATTATAGCCGGTAACCAAAAACTTTTCTGTGCTTTGTGGACTTTGAAAAGACGTTTCCAAGAGAAGAGAAAAATTGCTTCAGGCTGTAAAAACTCTCTAATGGGTTCACTCAGCCTGTGTGCGAGTAGGCATGTCGCCTTAGCTTGATATCCAATCAGGTGATGAAAAAGGATGCACTATGTCAGATTGGTTATTCAATTTGTATAGCTGTTTGGATAGCTGTCTCCAAGGAGTGAAACAAAGTGATATGGGAGTGAAATGAAATGCTGTACGCAGATCATTAGTGCTCATTGCATCATCAGAATGCAGCATTTGCAGCATTGCAGGCATTGGTCACCACTCTGAAAAGAGGGTGTCAAAATCTAAGAGTCAATCCGAGTAAGACACAGGTCTTCTGGTATTTGAAAAAAATGAAGAAAGGACAGAATTGATAGAATCAGTTTAAATGATAAGATAATGGAACAAGTGGATGAAGTGGTATATTTGGGAAGTATGTTCAGTATAGATGGAAGATACAAGATGGCTGCGGTGAGGTGTATTGCTGCCGATAACAGGATTAACACTGCCTTAGTCTCATTGATGGGACGGCGAAACGTCAGCACAGCTACACGTCTGGGCATATCAAATGAATGAGTCATGAAAGAATGGCAAAAAAGATTTATGAAGGAAAAGTGAGCGGTACGAGAAGTAGGGGGAGACCTACGTTCACCTTCGAAAACACAGTATCAAAGACACTGGAGGAAGGTCATGTAAAAAGCATGCGGACCCCCGGAGGGCATGTATGAAAAGGTTGAAGAGAGGGGACGAGGCACTTGACGCTCCGTTGTCTCTGACTACCCAGCTTGAAGCTATGTGTGAATGTATATATGGATACTTAAATATATATTCGTATAGTTCAAATGGGCGAAGCCGCGTGGGGGGGTCCGCTAGTCTAGAATAAGATATATCATCTTTAATACAACATTTCAATACTTGGATTTTGTAAGAACAAATCCAATAAGACAAATGCATCTTTTAAGGAAATAACATGATCATCTGTTGTAAGTCTGAAAATTACATGTCTATTTTGTTTTCCTTTTTCCTGCCCTCAAGTGTTTAAGTATTTATGTATATGTTTATAATTATAATAATAATACTGAATTGGTGCTGTAAAATAGGTGGTAAAGAAAATTGACAATGTTGCAAACTCTAACTATAATTATATACCGAATATACATTGAATTGTGGTGCAGGGGCACACACGTGTTACTGTAAACGCGACAGGTTGTGGGTTCGTTTCCCGCTCGAGGAAACGAAATATTTTCATTTTCTTCGCTCTGGTGTCAAGACAGACAAAAGTGCGATGTTGAGTTCCGCCACTCAACCGCAATGCCTCCTGAGTTCGGCGGAAAATAGGGAGCAGAGTGTCTTAACAAGATTCCCTCTGTCTATAATGCTGAGTGTGGGATACAGCATAAAGTTAAAAAAAGAATACGGTACGGGCTTGGTCCTTGAACATTTGTAGAGTCATGCTTTAAAGAATGTATTTTTTTAGCTTCACCTATAATCGTATAAACAGTAAAGTTGACAGAAAGAATAAAGTGCTTGAATTCTCTGTTTTATTCTCAAGTGTTAAGTGCGAAATTCAATGCTATTATTTGTATTACCACGGCTGGGAAATGAAAATATTTTTTTCCCCCAAAGTGGAATCGAATCTACAATAAAAGCGTTTACATTATTTGTCAGAGAGAGAGAGAGAGAATTTATATTGCTTTTCTACAAAAAAATGATAAAATATATTTTTTTAACACATTTATTTATTGTACAGATATTTTTATTTGCAAAATAAAACAATTTTTATTATAACATATTTTTATTGATAATTATTAATTAAGTTTAACACAAGTTTTGTTTAGCTTCACGCTGTATATTCCACAGATACCAGATACCATTTCTTCGCTCTGATAACAAGTTAAAGCACGACGTTGAGTTCCGCCATTCAACACGTAATGTCTAAAAAAATCGGCGGAAAGTGGGGAACGGAGTGTCTTAACACTAGGTTCCCCCTGTTTACCCTGCTGCATGCGGGATACAGTATGAAGCTGAAAAAACGAAAGATATAGATTTATTTTCGTCAAACACATATATACCACTTTAATGACACACAATGACAAACTCTTATTTAAGTGTCCAAGTGCGGGCGTTTGTCCTCAAATTAACATAACGTCATTATAATATCAAAGTCAAAGTCAAATAATTATTAAGTTAAATTTATTTATAATGAACGTTTATTTTTATGCATGTAGATTTAGATGATAGTGTTAGATTAAGTTAGTAAGTGGCAACTAAAATGAATAACTGGACTGTCTTAAGCAGATATTGTATAAATAATAAATATAGAGATATATGTATGTAATAACATAAGTCTAGTTCTAGGTAATATCTACAGAAAATTTTTAAAAGAAATGTAAAATAACAAAAGGTACGGACCATAAGTCTGTAGTGTAAGTAAGAATTAAAATAAAAAAAAACAAAAGTCAAATAATTTTATTTAAAATAAAAAGTTACAACTCAAAAAAAATACCACAATTTTTTACACATTTTTAAAGTGTTATTCCACACTTGGAACAGAGAAATACTTATTAAGAAAACGTATAAAAATTTGAACGTAGCAGTATTTGAACCCGCGCCTCTTTGGAAACCGTCCAACGCCTGTTTGGAATCCGCTCTGACCAACTAAGACACACGTTCTCATCGAGTTACATCTAGTTAAATAAGTTGTAAAAAGCGTATAAGAATTTCGATGTAGCTATCGAGCTAAGGAATTAGGAGCTAAGGAGTTTGAACCTCGCCTCTCGAAAACCGCCTCTCATAGAAGGTGGTTTTCAAGAGGCGAGGTTCAAAATCCTTTACGTTCAAATTTTTATACATTTTCTTAATAAGTCATTTCTCACCAGTTCATTAAATTAATGCCTCAGACCTAAAAAGAACCGGTGCAAAAAACTCAGTGGGATATACTACAGCTTTAGAGAGATCTTTGTAATACTATTTTATTTATTAAATTTATGTGCTTAAGAAAATAACTTAAAAAATAACGTAAAATTATTAATATTAAACTAAGAGGCATTATTAATAGTAGACTATTAACGCACTACTGGAAAAATAAATTTTACCTTTAGAGAGCTACAATATGTATAACTTTTGAAACGATTTTACATTATTTAATTTTTTTTTAAAGTAAAGTCGAGGCCAGCTCGTGTACGAGTCACCTGATAGTAAATTATCATCGTTGCCGACGACCCCGTGTAGAACCAGTTACATCTGCAGTAAGGCATTTAAGGTGGACTGGCGGTTTTTGAAAGTCGCCAGGCCAGGCCAGTTCTGGGGCGTGTAGAATTTTTAATAGTATTTGTAATTGTAAAAAATTTCATTTTCTTATTTTATTTTATCTTAGAGTTTTTCCATATCAAGAACAAGTTGTTTTAACTTTCTTCTGTGGACTTTGGTGGTTGCCGTCATCGGTATGCTGTTCAGGAAAATCACGCCACCTCGAAGTTGTTTAGAATCCGATAGTGATTCTATAATATATTCAAATTAATATATTTTTTTCGATTTTTTTTCTTTTTTCGGATTTACACTGTATCCTGTATAAAGCAAGGTAGACAGAGGAGATAAGCTAGTGTTAAGTTACTCCGTTCCCCACCTTTCGACGAATTTTTGAGGCATTGCATGTTGAGTTGCGGAACTCAACGCAGTACTATTGATTTGGTATTCTCTGACGAAAAATTCATACCACTGAATGGGGATCGAACCCACAATCGCCCTGTTACAGTTACACGCTTGTTCCCCTGTGCTACTACGGCCTCACTTTTATGTTAAAAGATCAGAAATTATATTTTTTCTCACAATCAACATTCACACTCGTCTGTACTAGAATTATATCTAAAACTGCTGAAGTATAAAAAACAAACCTTTAACCAAATCTTTAATATCATCAGGTGACACAGTGTGCCCGTCTTTGACGACCACGCACGCCACGGGTAACTCTCCGCACTCTGGGTCTGGTAGACCTGCCACGGCAACATCTAACACTCCTGGATGCTGGCGTATCACGTTTTCCAATTCTATCGGTGATATCTGATGTAAATTATTATGTTATTATTATAATTATGATATAATATGGTGTAATAACTTGAATTGCGAAAATTATAGAAAATCTGTGGTTTTCCTTAACTATAGCTGACGTTGAGCGTTGGATGGAGATGATGTATGGTTTTATTTACTGCGAAAATATTTGTCAATAAACGTAAATAAGTAAATAAAATATAATATTTTTTATATAATATCATAATAATAATATAATATTTTTAATATGTATATTTTTAATATAAGGTCATTGTTGAGGACAGTCGTAGCGTAGAAGCACAAACGTGTGACTAAACGCGACAGGTTTTGAGTTCGATTTCTATTCGAGGACATGAAACATTCAATATTTTTATTTCTTTTCTCTGGTGTCAGGGTAAAGTGCGGCGTTGAATTCCGCGACTAAACACTCAATGTCTCCAGAATTCGGTGGAAAGCGGGGAACGCAGAGTCTTAACAATAGGCTTCCTTTGCCTTCCCTGTTACATGTATGATACAGCGTGAGACTAAAAAAAAGTTTTTTCAAAAGGGGATTGCAATATTTTTATAGTATATTATTATTATATTATATATTGTTTAAAATAAATAAATAATAAACTAACAAAAGTATACCTGATAACTTTTATATTTTAAGAGCAACTTTATACGTTCAGTAAAATAGAAGTTCCAGTTTTCATCTCTATAAAACATATCGCCAGTTTTGAACCACCTATCCTCTGCAAATGCTTCTTCAGTTGCTTCTTTGTTTTTGTAATATCCCTTTAGCGAAATAACAATTAACCAATATTAAAATATGATAGTATATAAAGTAAATTATTACAATGATACAAATATAATTAATTTATTAAATATTCTAAGTCATCTATCAATCTATTATAATTTTTTGTTTTTTCTTTAATAAAATTATATGAATCAAGAACTTACGGGACTTAAAGTACCTACAGCTTTCTATGTACATCGTAATTTAGGCCGAAAGCGAAGGATTTTTTTTCTTTTTACCAAATCCAAGTCTGGGTATTGTTAGTAAAGTGTTTGAAATTTTTAAAAGTAAAACTAACTTTACTGAAATACCTTAAAAATAGTGGGTCCTTTGAGCCAAAGTTCACCAGGCGTGTTAGCTTCTTCGATATCTTCCTGTGTATCAATATTCACTATCTATTAAAATAAACCAATAGTTAATCTATATATATAAAAGGATTTGTGCTGACTGACTGAGGTAAGACGCACGCAGAGCCGTAACCGCTGATGGTAGAAACGTGAAACTTGGGCAGATGTTTATTTTCATATTCTGGACATCCACTAAGAAGGGAATTTAAAAAATTTTAATCCTAAAGGTATGAAATAGGGGTTAAAAGTTTGTATGGAATTTTTTTTTAATCTGTACCGATTTTTATAAAATTTGAAATTCAGACTCTTAAAAATATTTCATTGAACACGTGTTTCATGGTTTTTAAGAATTCACCCCCTAAGGGTTCAAATAAGGGGTTGAAAGTTTATATGGAAAAATCTTTAAATTGCCACCGATTTTTATAAAAAATTAAATTCAGACTGTTAAAAATATATTATTGAACACGTGTTTCGTGGTTTTTTTAGAATTCACTCCTAATAAGCGGGCGAAGCCGCGCGCGCCCTCTAGTATTGTATAAAAGCATATACAAATACATTCATACATTTTCTTAAAGTGAGAACGGGGAAACATTCATACAATTTTTTAAGGAAGTAGAATGTTCTCAATAGGGACCAGTCCTGGCGCAGCGCAGGGTCACAAAGTATGACTGTAAAATCGACTGGTTGTGGGTTCGATCTCCACTCGAGGAAATTAAATATTTAATATTGTAATTGCGGAAATAATTAGTGGAGTGTCTCAACACTAGTCTGCGTCCGCTTACCCTGCTATTGCCAGCTATTCCTGCAGAAGGCATGATACGATGAGTAAGTACTGTATTATTCATATATATTTTTTTATGATATGATAATAAAACTGGTTTGTTAGTAATTTGGTGGTTTTATGTAAAAAAAAAAAAAAAAATAGCTTCACGCTGTATCCCGCACACAGCAGGGTAGGCGGAGGGAACCTAGTGTTAAGACACTCCGTTCCCCACTTTCTGCCGAATTCTGGAGGCATTGCGTGTTGAGTGGCAGAACTCAACGCCGCGCTTAACCTCGACACCAGAGCGAAGAAATGGAAATATAAATTTAAGTAAATATTTCATCTCCTCGAGTGGGGATCGAACCCACAACCAGTCGGTTTCGCAGTCACACCTCGTGCCGCTGCGCCACGACCGGCCTCAACCGGCCTCGGCCGTGGTTTTATGTAATTTTTTAGAATAATTATTAATACTAATAACACAAATATTAACTTACGCGGTATTGTAGACATGCTAGCGGTTTCCCGCTAGAGGCCGGCGATGACGGGTCGCCGAGGAGCGCTATTCCAGCTAGCTCGCTCATTCCGTAAGCGTTTAGTGCGTCAGTGTTAAAACTGACTTGCTGTAAGTATCAAATTAAATTTAGCTTCTTTTTTCAGCTTCACGCTGTAGGGTAGGCAGTGGGAACCTAGTGTTAAGACACTCCGTTTTTCATGTACTGCATGTTGAGTGTCGGAACTCAATGCCGCGCTTTTGCCTTGTTACCAGACAGAATTAATGAAAATATTAATAAGCGATAATTCGTTCCCCCGAGTGGGAACCGAATCCATAATCGTCGCGTTACAGATACACACTTGTGCCCCTGCGCTACGACGGCCTTCATGTATGTATCTTCTTCGCATCTTTATGATTAAATTAAATATTTAACTTTATACTCTTTTTTTATGGAAAGAGACAAGGCAAACGAGCGTACGGGTCATCTGAACGGGTAAGTGATTCCGACCTCCATGACCCCGTGCAACATCAGAGTATGTAGCTTCTCTGATGCCGGAGGTGCATTGCCGGCCTTTGAGATAGAGATAGACGCGCTTTTTCCAGGTACTCAAATGGAAATCGACCTGGAAACACTGCCGCGCGTAAGCCATTTCACAGGCGTGTGGAAGGAAGTTCCTACGAAACCTCACAGTACTAGAGTGCCACGTATGGCGTGGATGGTATTTGAGGTTAGAGAATTCGGCGGCAGTTAACAAGTCAAACAGTTCCCCAGGACACTCCCCAAATTTCTGATGTATGTGTATCTAAGGTAGATCCATGTATGGGTAAAAAAAAATATTTTATCACTACCTTAATATCGTCTATTAAAGACGGTGGTACTGCGCTCCCACCAAGTAAAATTAGTTCGAAACAAGAAAAGTCACATTGATTTTGATCACATCCTTTTATCAATGATGTCATAAGTGTTGGACTGAAGATTGTGTAAGTTGGCTGAAAGCATATAAAAAAAAATTACTTTATTTCAGATTTACAGAATTTCTCATTTATTATATGAAATCTACTTGATATTTGAATAGAATATAGAAAATCTAATAATATATATAGTATATTTTTGTAAAAATAAATAATAAATTAAATCTTATGTAATGATTTTATATTTATTAGTTTTAATATTCACAATAATATATTATAAAATGTAAATCAACCTCTTTGTTTAATAAAAAGATGTTTTTTAAAAAAGAAGTAATATAAGTAATATAGAATTGTCATCTGAGAACATTATATAAAATGACGCTTTATGTGGTCGGAAAATTACAAATACCTATATAATAATTAGATATACTTTTAGACTTGGAGTGGAAGAATAAAGAGGTTCTCTAGAATAACATATTGTATTAGAATTTAAGATGGACATTGTACAAGCTTAATAGTATTTTACTCTGGAAGAAATATAAGTTCTGTAAAAGCCTCGAGGTGTTTGATTTCGTTACACTTATAAAAATAAGATATTTAAAATAATACATATTCTTAAATTAACAGTGTTGCATGCATGAACATGTGTAAAAGATTGTATTTCAACGTTTTTTGTCCTAAAATGTTATAGGAAGTATAAATTTCATAAAATGAAACGTTGAGGCTCTTATGGCGCAGGGGCATAAGCGCGTGTCTGTAGATGGGACGGTTGTGGGTTCGGTTCCAACTCGGTGGAATGAATTATTTAATAATTCTATTTCCCCGCCCAGGTGTCAAGGTAAAGCTCTGTGTTGAGTTCCAATCATCAGGCAATGCCTCAACAATTCGGCAGAAAGTAGGGATCGAAGTGTCTTAATAGCCGACGGATTGTCTTAACTCTAGGTTCCCAAGTTCCCTCTGTCTATTCTGCGATGTGCAAAAGCGTGAAGGTACAAAAAAAATCTAATTTTAGGATCTCTAGAACTGTTATATATCTCTAAGTTGAAGCAATCATTAATCAGAAAGACAAAACAGTTTAAAGTAAAAAAAATACCTAATACTTATTTAATTTTTTTTGACTTACCCTATACGTATTTATAAGATAGTAAGCATGTTCCTGTGTCAACGGTAAAGACGATTGTAGTTTTATGTATCGGAACATTGGAGCTGCTAAGAAGTTAAGTATCGCGGTTATCCACTGCAATGGAGCGCCTATCAAGCCCATACGCGTTGGAATCGGAAACTTCGTTGAACGGACCCTGAAAAAGATACATATATATATATATATATATGTATATAAATCGCAACATTCTTTTATTGTTATATTTACAAATATAACAATAAAAGAAATCTGAACGAAAAGAAGCAAATAATATTATATTCCTTCCCCATAAATCGGCTATTCAAAAAAAAAATCTATTGAAATCAGTAGTTTCTGAAAAATGCGCCAAACAGCCAAATACATCATATAATATTAAGCCTTTTAATATTTTTTCGGCTACACGCTATGTCCCGCATATTGCAGGATACGCAGAGGGAACCTAAACTAATGTTAAGATACTCCATTTCCATTAAGTCAATTCCGTTGTCCACTTCTGGAGGCATTACGTATTGAGTAGCGGAACTCAACGCCGCAACTTATAATATTAGTAAAGATTTTTAGACCTATAATAATATCTACTGGTAGTAGGTAGTCATATGTATAAACAAATAAAGATTGTAAATACGTAATACATTTGTCTGCGGTAGAATACCGCAAAGGTGAGTCGACATTATTAGTTCAATGTAATTCTAATTAGTTACTTTGAAATAAAATTTCCTCTTTAAGTATGTATTAGATGTATAATGACTTGTGACTTATGCATTACCTCCAGAACTCGGAGGAAAGGGGGGAACGGAGTATCTTAACATTAGGTTCCCTCCCTGCTGCGGTACCTGCTGTGTGCAGGATACAGCGTGAAGCTGATTATGAGTAAAATATTACTTACTTGTGTGGTACCTATTTATTTATTTATATTATAAAAAATATACTTTTACATTATAAAAAAAGGGGAGACGTTTGATATTTTTTTAGATTATAAAATGTTTGCACAACTAATATTATAAGTAATATCGAAATTAGGTTTACCGCAGGAGCACAAGTATGTGACTGTAAACGCTACCAGCTGTGGGTTCGAGTCCCACTCGAGGAAATTAAATATTAAGTATTTTCATTTCTTCGCTCTGGTGTCGGGGAAAAGCGCGGCGTTGTGTTCCGCTACTCGTGAAACTAACAAGAGGTAAGTATTATAAGAATAACAAGAGGGTATATGTATTAGGTAGATAAATGTAGATAGGAGATTTTAATTTGTATTTGATTGAGAAATAAAACTTTCTTACCAAAACATGGGCACCGATAACGCACAATTTTTATGTGTGACTTCTGCCGCTTTAGGTAAGCCTGTTGTACCGCTAGTTGATATAAGGAAAGATGCTGTTTCTTCGGGGTCGAAATCTGTGGGTCTAGGATGATAAATTATATTTAAAAGATATCCATGTATTTTAAAAATATTTTACAAAAAAAAAATGTAAGTGTCAGAGAAAACTCAGAAATTATAGTTTATTTTATAAGTTATATTCAAAAGAAGATATGGTAGAAAATAAAATGATTTAGATTTAAAATGCCTAAAATTATAAGGTCAGCTGTGGCGCAGAGAAAGCATCGCGTGACTATAAAAGCGACAGGTTATTGGATCGAGGTTCCCATTCGGTGAAATGAAATATTTAATATTTTAATAACGCAAAGCGCGCCGTTGGATTTCGACAATCATCATTCAATGACAGTTGCATTCGGCGTAAAGTGGGAAATGGAAGTGTATAATTAGGAACGCAGTGTCTTAGGACTAGTTCTTAGGTTCCTTCTGTCTACCGTGCTATGTGCAGGATACATTTATCAGAAAATCATGGGGCCGTAGATCTGAGTATATGGTGTGAATTTCAATTCGATATCTCCAAGTGTTCTTGAGATCAAGGGTCTTGAAAGACAGACAGACGGACGAACAACAATATGATCTTATAAGGGTTCCTTTTATCCTTAAAAAGGTACGGAGCCCTAAAAAATCCAATACACTTACTATTTTACAACTCCTACTATCATACCTTATACTGTAGCTGTTAAATAATAGATAAATATATTCTCTAATAGTATCACTGGTTTGATATACCAAAAAAAAATGTATGAAATGTTACCTAAAATCCTCAACTGTCGTATTATCCGCATATTTTTCCATGAATTCTGACAAACTGCACAAATAATCTCCTTTATCGAATGCCACTATGATGGCGTTTAAGTGCATTTCATTTAAAGCAACTTGAACATCTGGTGCTTTTTCACTTTGACAGAATATTATTTTAGGTTCCGATATAGAGAAAGTATCTCGAAGTTCTTCTAGAAAGTATAGAAATATAGAGTTTAAATGATCTTTATTATATTTCAGTGTATCAGTGTAAGCTATGTGCATTAGTATTTGGTATAAATATTTTATTAAATATTATAAAAAAATATATGTATTATAACTAATAAAAATATACTTGTTTAGAAAACGTATACATAACAATATAACAAGTTTCACACTGTATCCCGCATTAAACAAGGTAAGCAGAGGGAACGTAGTGTTAAGACACTCAGTTTCTTAACACTAGGTTGAGTTGCGGAAGTTAACGCTACGTTTTGTCTCGTTTCCAGAGCGAAGACATGGTAATATTAATAAAAAATATTTCATTCCTCCAAGTGGTTATCGAACCTTAAACCGTCGCGTTTACAGGCACACGCTTGTACCACTGCGCCATAACGGACGGCTGCGGATAAGCTTTAAACGATGTATACAATTCCTATTTCCTGAGTACCATCGCTGGACTTACAAATTACAAAAAGTACAATACACTGTATAGATAAAAAAAACAGCTTCACGCTGCATCCCGCTTATACCAGGGCAGGCAGAAGGAACCTACTGTTAAAACACTCCGTTGCTCACTTTCCGCTGAATTTTTCGAGATATTGCGTGTTAAGTGGCGAAACTCAAGCCTTTTTTTTGCTTTTGCAAATAAATGACAATATTAATAAATAAAAAATTATTCCTCCAGGGGAATCGAACCCACAACCATCGAGTTACAGTCACATTCTCATGACCCTGTGAAACGACGGCCTCAAAATTCTAATTGAGTAATTCTTAAACTTAAAGTAAAAGAATAATATCGTATGCAAGTTGCATTTCTTTCAAAATAAAATAATAATCATAATATAGTGAATGAGGCCAGCAAATTGTATTGTACATTTTTTTCCAGACGCTATACGCTCTTGGTATCCATTTCCTCGCCTTAACTGGTCTTATTAAAGTATTCATATTATATTCCTATATTGTTGGTTTTATGAAGGAATATAAAAATTATACATTTTGTTTTCCTATTGTGGTGGTGATAATTTTGATAGTGTAGCCAGAGGGAACATAGTGTTCAGACACTCCGTTCCCCACTTTCCGCCGGCGGAATTCAAGTCCGCTTTGCCTCAACATAAGAGCGAAGAAATTAAAATATTAAAATATTTCATCACCTTGTATGGGAATCGAATCTAGAACCTATCGCGTTTGTGCCATGTGTCATGACGGCCTCAGTTCATTATTAAAATAAACATTAGTCAATAAATCTCTCTTAATACTTACTGACTCCTAACGTCCGGTCTATAGCAGATATAATTATTCCAGTATAAAGAGCTGCGTAGAAAGGCACTGACAAGTCTAAATGGCTTGGCGCCATTAAAACCATAACATCTCCTTTGGTTAGGCCATAGTTTTTAAAACACGTTGCACATTTTATTGTCTTCTCCAATATAGAAGCGTTTGTGTCTGATTCGCCGGTGGCACCATCAATCTACGAAATAGCTTACACGAGTTCTTTAGGATTGTTTTGTATCAGCTTGCCTTTGCCTTCTGTGTGTGTTGTGGACACAGTATCCCACCCACAGCAGGATAGGCAGATTGAAGATAGTGTTAAGATACTCCGTTCCCCACTTACTACCGGATTTTTTAAAGCATTGAGTGACGGAACTCAATACAGGGTTTTTGCCTTGGTGCAAGAGTGAAGAAATCAAAATAATAGCACACATACACAAAAGTTATGTTTTTACTAATATATTCTTTTTTTGCTTAAATTAGAAAATATAGAAATAAAAAGAAAAGATATACAGAAATAAAGAAAAAAGAAGCGTAAAAACCATAAAGAGTGTCAAGCGTCAATTCAAATACATTTTTAAGCAACAGCCGCCGGTATTAAAACAATTTTTGTCTTGCAGGAGCGAGCTATTCGTTCAATCTAAAACTCAGGCTTAACTTCTTGTAACTTCTTATTTAGAACAAAATTATGTGACTTTGATTATTATTGAAAAACACAGTATAAAAGATACTATAACTATTACAAAGATTGATGACAGCTGGCGAGGTGAAAGAGGTATGCAGAGACGTAGCGTTTGTCCGTTCTCTCTGACTACCCCCTAGGGACTACTCCCCCTTGTACCTGCATCACAGCATTCGGATCATCTTTCAAGCATTGTAGAATAATTTTGCCAAGGTGAAATCTGTCACTGGGAATGCCAGTTTCTGCGATAATGCGAGATGTTATTTCTGCCATGTACCAATGAACTGCATCGTTAAAGAGCGGTGGCGCCATCCTCTTATAACTGTAATAATAAAATTTCATATATTGAAAAAGAGTGAGAATACTTGAGCTGTTAAGACCGAAGATATTTCAATCATGTAAATCTGTTCAGCGGTTCTGGAGATATGACATAATAAAGAATATTACATACATACTAGATATGTGTGAAAAACATAGCTCTATCTTTGCAGTCGGGTAAAATAGAGATATATATTGTCATTACTATAATGAATCCTAGCAAAAAGTTAAAAATAAAAAAAAATATTTGTAAAAACAAAAACCCCGACTGCATAAAACTAAAAATAAAATAAACAAGCCCAATAGTTTATTAGGATTAACAGTAGGGACCTATAAGTAATTCTTCAATCAATAAAATCTTTACTAGGAACCCCGCATAATTTGAAGAGGTACCGACTGTTAATCCTAATAAACTATTGGGCTTGTTTATATTTTTTTGTTTTATGCAGTCGGGGTTTTTGTTCTTAAATTTTTTTTTTATTAATTAAATTATGATTAGTGAAGTTAAGGGAGGAATTTTTCTGCTGGACATATAGATTATATTTGTAAATTTTATAAAAAAGAGTAATGAAACTTTATGTTACAAATAATAAAAAAAAAATTATAAATGCCGCTTTATATAAGGAGTGGAAGCGTCAGCGCTTCTTTTACTGGAACAGCATATAGGGTAAAACATTTTAAGCCCATACCTAAAGAAATTAATCAAGATACCTGAACAGATTAGAAGTAGGATTTTTTTTTCTTTTCACGATGTTTAACCATACCTGTATTTCGTGTGATGCAGTTACGCATAGATGCCAATAACGTAAAAACACACTACTTTGAACTTTGCCACCAATCCTTATGACTCGATTTCGGAATAAGGAAGAAAAAAATATAAATATGTAAATATCTTACAGTTAAAAGAAATTGTGGGTGCCATTTGTTTATAATAAATGAGTGGAGAATGCAAACGCAGCATGTAATCAAAATCATACGCCTTAATCATAAACAGGTCAAAATCCGTAAATTAATATATCAAAATTTTGCCTACCTGATATTAATTGGGAACGAGAGTGTTAACATTAGGTTCCTTCTGCCTATCTCGCCCCGTTGTGTGCGGGATACAACGTGAAGCTGATATCAAGGGATAATAAATCAAGTTTCCGTCCTATCAATGTAATGATTCGTACACTTCTGCATGTTAACTATATAAATATTACTGTTCAGTACACTATTAAGGCCTTTATTCAAACGATTAAAAATATTTATATTTTAGCATTGATTTTTTTCGGAAAAATAAAATATTACAGGGAAAAATCTTATCATGTATTTACTTAAAAACGTCTTTCAAGAAGGCACTTGCTTGCTTACACGATATTGCATTTAGTTCGTTAATTATTTCTGATGTGATCAACGTATTTGCCTCGTCCACTGTCAGCAACCTCTTCATACATGGCATGCAGGGTTTTAAAGAGACTTTAAACCCTGCAGCAAGGGTCCGCTCACATCATACCGGGGTAGTATCTTCTATAACTTCGTTCTCACAACTCTATTAAACGCCTTTCCGAGTCCGCAAAAGGGACATAAAACATTTTGATAAACGGCCAAGATTTTTTCCGTGTTCATACGGAGCGAAAAGATTGATGCATACATCCTCTTCGAGGTCTAAAACCTCCTTGGGCCCTCCTACAACTGCCTTTCGGATATCGTTATTAATAATTGATATACATTTTTATTAATCTAAATATAAATCATCTTCACGCTGTATCCCGCAAACAGCAAGCAGAGGGACCCTAGTGTTAAGACACTTCATTTCCTATTTTACAAAGAATTCAGGAGGCATTGCATGTTGAGTGGCGCAACTCAACCCCGCGCTTTGCCTCGACATCAGAGTGAAGAAATGTAAATAATATATATTTTATTTCCTGGGAAAGTTGTGTTAAATGGGAATCGAACCTATCGCGTTTACAGTCCTACGCTTGTGCCCCTTGTGAACTAAAAAAAATAAAATAGAAATGATATAATCATGATAAATGTGCAATGTTATTTACTTAAATTTATATTTCCATTTCTTCGCTCTGGTGTCGAGGTTAAGCGCGGCGTTGAGTTCTGCCACTCAACACGCAATGCCTCCAGAATTCGGCAGAAAGTGGGGAACGGAGTGTATTAACACTAGGTTCCCTCTGCCTACCCTGCTGTGTGCGGGATACAGCGTGAAGCTAATTTAATTAATTTTTATTTTTAAATGTGCAATCTGCAACCATCTTAACGTAAATTGCCATCGTACTGTCTAACAAATAACCTTCGAATACATTCTATTATTTACGCTAAATACAATGGTACATAAAATTACTGCTTTGCCAAGCATTATATTCAAAGACGAAGAAATGGTTCGCCTTTTAAATATTATATGGGGAAATGACAACTTGTATCTACTTATGTTCAAATTAATTGTAGTGGTGAAATAATGATATATGTATAGAAATAGTAAATGTATAGTATAACAACGTAAATAAGCTGTTTCAACCGTATAAAAGTTTCGACGTAGCTTGATGAGAACGTATGGCTTAGTGGTCAGAGCGCCTGGTCGGTTTCCAGGAGGCGCGGGTTCGAGTCACGCTACGTTCAAATTTTTATACGTTATTTTAAATAAGTATTTTTCTGTCCTAAATGTGGATTAACACTTTAAAAATAGTTAAAAATATTTAATAAATAATATTCTGTCTAGCCAGACGATAATTCTTAGTAATTATCTTTGGGTAGCGGAAATTTGTAAAAATCTCTCTACAGAGATGCTAACAACATAAATAAGTTGTATCAAGCGTATAAAATTTTCGACGTAGCTCGATGAGAACGTATGGCTTAGTGGCCAGAGCGCCTGACCGATTACGTTTTCTAAATAAGTATCAAGCATATTGTTGTTTTTCCCATCATTAACTTACAACAAATAATGTTGTGTCATTGTAATATGATTGCTCGTTTCCCTATCAAATTATTATCCAATTTTATGTAATGTGTGTTTCTTTGTTATGGTTGTTTCACTTATAATTTCATTGTTTTGGTTTGTCATACTTATATAAACACGTAATTTAGTAAGAATCGTGTCCGGTTCGTCGAAAAGGGGATTTTTCTTAGACGAATTGATATTTATTTAGCTTCACGCTGCTTCCGGTACACCTATATTATAGAGTAGGTCTCTCTGGCACTCTGTTCCCAAATTTTCGAGAAATTCGTGTTGTCTTGTCACCACAGAGAGCAAATGGTTTTCTAATAATATTCCACCGCTAAATACGACATCAGAATATTATATTAAATGGGTTTGCTAGAAGATAATAAGTTATAAAAAAACATTTTTTTTACATATATGCAACAAGTAAGATATGATATATGCATAATATGATACAGTAAAGATTAGCAGTTGGTATTTGTTACAAATTAAATTAAAATGCTTTATTTTATATATAAAATTAAAAGACAAACATATTCTTATAACATTTCAATTATTAATTATTAAGAATTTTTTTTAGGTTGTATTAAATGTTCATTATCAACGAATTATATTGAGTCAAAGTTAAAATAATACATTTAATAAATAAGCACGCTATTGGATTGTATCTTTATTCCTTCCTTCCGGACCCGCAAAATACTGTATGTTTTGAATGAATGTGTACTTGTGGAGGGCGGGGATCTCGACGAGGTTCTCTCGTTCGTCTCGCACCGGTTCTACTAGCAAGTGGATCTATTAGCTGCTGGTTGTGGTACACCAGTATCTCTGTGTGCTTCCAACGTAAGTATTTCAACTTTAAATTTTATTTGTTATTTGATTTTTGGCGCTTTTATTTTATAGTTTTTATTGAAAAATTTGAATGATTTGTAAGAAGTATTTATGTAAAGTAGGTAGTACTTTACATAAATACTGTACTAGACTGTCTACTTTACATAAATAACAGCTTGGCAACAAAGTAATTTCGGTTTTCACATATAGATGGTGTTGCATAATTTTTTTGAATAACATGTGTAAGTATTGTACTTCCCCTTTTTACATTTGAAATTAGTCACATTGAAGTTAGTTTAGAAGCAAGTGAAACGTGATTCTCTTATAACAGTTAGTTGTGGGATCCTTCCAAAATGGAGCGCAGTAATGAGCATTTTCGGCATATTTTACTTTTTTATTTCCGTAAAGGAAAGAAAGCTGCTGACGTTCACAACAAGATATGTGCAGTTTATGGTGATGATTGTTTAACAGAGCGCAAGTGTCAGAATTGGTTTAAAAAATTCCGTTCTGGAGATTTTTCCCTCAAAGATGAGCAACGTTCTGGTCGACCTACGGAAGTTGATGATGACCAAATCAAAATCTTAATTGAAGATGATCGTCATATTACTGTTTGAGACATTGCCAAGAGGTTAAATGTATCGCACAACTATTGAAAACCACTTAAAATGTCTTGGACTCCTCAAGAAGCTGGATATATGGGTACCGCATGAATTGAAAGAGGTTAATTTAACCCAACGAATCAATATTTGCGATATGCACCTTAAGCGCAACGAAATCGACCCTTTCTCGAAAAGAATCGTCACTGGTGATGAAAAATGGGTCATGTACAGCAACACTGTTCGAAAACGATCATGGTGTAAGCTCAAAGAACCAGCACAAACCACATTGAAAGCTGAATTGCACCCAAAAAAGATCATGCTTTCAATTTGGTGGGATTACAAAGGTGTTATGTATTTCGAGCTGCTTCCAAGGAACCAGACGATCAATTCAAATGTTTATTGTCAACAATTTACGAAACTTGACGAAGCAATCAAAGAAAAACGGCCAGAATTGGCAAACCGGAAAGGAATTGTGTTTCATCATTATAATGCAAAACCGCACACATATTTGGCAACTCGTGAAAAATTATTGGAATTTGGTTGGGAAGTAATGGCACACCCTCCATATAGTCCAGATCTGGCACCATCTGATTACCATTTATTTCGAGGTTTGCAGAATTTTTTGAATGGTAAAACTTTCATAAATGACGATGACCTTAAAGCACACTTGATTCAATTTTTCGCGGATAAGGACCAAAAATTCTATGAAAGCGGAATCATGAAGCAAAGCATGAAGAAAGATGGAAAAAGGTCATCGAACAATATGGAAAATATATAAATGATTAAATATTAAACTCTGTTAAAAAATAAATAAATTATTTCATACTACAAAACCGAAATTACTTTCTTGCCAACCTGATATATTCTATATGTAGTAGGTCATTGTAGTAGGTCATTGTTATTCGGCGCAGGAATTTGTGCTTTCAACAAATTTTTGATTTGCTGCTTGTTTCGGATCGCCTAAGTTATTTATTTCCTTTTCTAGATGACATGAAGACGACGAACAAATTTTATATTTTCTGTTGGAGGCGGAAAACCAAGTAGATGTGAATCTTGGTGAAGTATTAGAAGATAAGAGATATAGAGAACCCTACGATATAATTCTGAATATTTAGAGGTATATTCACTTTAGGACTCAGTCGAAGAATTTGAATAATCTGCCCAGGTTAGCTTTAATGCGTCATCAGTTACCACCATAATTTTTGCGTGGTCGTGGACGAAAAACCTGAACAATTGTTATAAATTTCTAAGCTTGCCGCTGGAGCCTTTGTGTGTTCTATGGAATTAATATCATGGGAGCCATTCCATAACATTGTTGCACTCATCCAATCCCGCTAATAAGCAAGATTTCAAAAATAAACGCGATTACCTGAATATTTTAGTTTTCAAAATAAATCAAAAAATCTAATCAAATCAGCTTCACGCTGTATCCCGCACACAGCAGGGTAGGCAGAGGGAACTTAGTGTTAAGACACTCCGTTCCCCACTTTCTGCCGAATTTTGGAGGCATTGCGTGTTGAGGGGCAGAACTCAACGCCGCGCTTAACCTCGACACCAGAGCGAAAAAATGGAAGTATAAATTTAAGTAAATATTTCATCTCCTTGAGTGGGGATCGAACCCACAACCAGTCGATTGACCGCTGCGCCACGACTGGCCTCATTTTAGTTTTTGATCTCATAAAACCCTACGAGAATTAATTCAATATTTTTTATTTGGGTACTCTATTACCATGGTCATATCGTAAATAAAATTCCAATACGAGTACGGTTCTAGGGTTAAAACTATATAGAGAAACAATTATACTGTAACTTATAGATATTTTTGCTGATGAGGATGAGAGGATTTCGTAGGATGCCCTGAAATCAGTGTCAATCAATTTTCTAAATAAAAGTAGGTCACAAATATAATACGCCAAGAAAACTAAATAATTCTTTATATTTTTTATTGCATAGACTATTTCAAAAAAATTAATTGAATTAAAATTATTTGATTTTGATTGTAATATATTAATCTCTATATATAATAAGACAGTAAAAATATTTTGTCTGTACTTTTAGTAATTTTGACTGTAATGGATCTCTATCCACCCCTAAATAAAATAATAGAAAGCAAAAAGATTTTTTTTGAATTTCTTGTCTGTCTGTCTGTCTGTCTGTCTGTCTGTCTGTCGATATATTTTTGTCCGCATTTTTCTCTGAAAGTACTGAACCGATTTACTTGAAAATTTCACCAATTGTTTTGTTTTAACTCAACTTAACTACTAAAGTTTAGTTCATCAAAATCGGTTCATTAAAAAAAATATCGTCATTTGAATGAACTCAAGGCATTAGTTTGCCTGCGAATATTTTATAGCAATCGCGCTGGTTTCTTGGCTAAAGAATGACATTCGAAACGTCTGGGTTATATGACTGTTAATAAAAATATATACATTTTTGAAGCACTATTATATAATATTTTATACAATAAAGTAAATAAAATTGAATTGTTAGTGGAGTGGATTACCTTCATAAATCATAACAGTTAAGTTTAAGTCGTAATTAATTCAACACAGAGTTAAAGAACGATCTTGAAAGAAATATCAAGTAAATACAAAGATTTTTTGGTTGGTTCGTTCATCTCTATATATAATAAGACAGTAAAAATATTTTGTCTGTACATTTAGTAATTTTGACTGAAATGGATAGAGGGACACTTAAAAAGACTAATAGAAAGCAAAAAGATTTTTTTTGAATTTCTTGTCTGTCTGTCTGTCTGTCTGTCTGTCTGTCTGTCTGTCTGTCGACATATTGTTGTCCGCATTTTTCTCTGAAACTACTGAACCGATTTACTTGAAAATTTCACCAATTGCTTTGTTTTAACTCAACTTAGGTTCTAAAGTTTGGT
Source organism: Heliconius himera (assembly GCA_021202915.1). Lineage (NCBI taxonomy): Eukaryota > Metazoa > Arthropoda > Insecta > Lepidoptera > Nymphalidae > Heliconius > Heliconius himera. Next base: position 161,669 of record JAJHJA010000424.1, read on the forward strand.
TCATCAAAATCGGTTCATTAAAAAAAAGTTATCGTCATTTGAATGAACTCAAGGCATTAGCTTGCCTGCGAATATTATATAGCAATCGCGCTGGTATGACCCTGGCTAAAGAATGACGTTCGAAACGTCTGGGTTATATGATTGTTGATAAAAATATATATTTTTGAAGCACTATTATATAATATTTTATACAATAAAGTAAACAACATTGAATTGTTAGTGGAGATTACCTTATTTAATCATAACAGTTAAGTTTAAGTCGTAATTAATTTAACACAGAGATAAAGAACGATCTTGAAAGAAATATCAAGTAAATACAAAGATTTTTTGGTTGGTTCGTTCATATAATATATGTAACTAATTTAAAAACTGTACAGGAGTTAATATGCAATTATTACAGTTATTTTATAAAGAATATTATGAATCCTTCAAATCAATAATTTAACATTTAAGGCTGTTTCTGAATGAGTAAATTAAATTATTCACTGACATCAGCACATTTAACAGAGTATATTATATAGGTAAAAAGAACATAAAGTTACAAAAATATATATGTGTAATAAATAATTAGCTTTATGTATATTTTATAAATATCAAATATCAACAATGGTCGTATTTTTTATTTAAAACAATTAAAAAATATTTGACGATAATGTCGTTAAAAAATCATATTAGAAGTCATTATAGTTATCAATCAATTCTGCTTCTTAAATCAATAATCATATATTTTAAGCGGGCGAAGCCGTGGGCGAGCCGCTAGTATAATATATGTAACTAATTTAATAACTGTACAGGAGTTAATATGCAATTATTACAGTTATTTTACAAAGCATATTATGAATCCTTCAAATCAATAATTTAACATTTAAGGCTGTTTCTAAACGAGTAAATTAAATTATTCACTGACATCAGCACATTTAACAGAGTCTTAGAATTATGATGAGACGTATAGGTAAAAAGAACATAAAGTTACAAAAATATATACGTACAATAAATAATTAGCTTTATGTATATTTTATAAATATCAAATATCAACAATGGTCGTATTTTTTTATTTAATAAAATCAAAAATTCTTTGACGATAATGTCGTAAAAAATCATATTAGAAGTAATTATAGTTGTCAATCAATTGTGCTTATTAAATCAATAATCATGTATTTTAAGCGGGCGAAGCCGTGGGCGAGCCGCTAGTTTATAATATCAATATAAACTTAATCAACTCTTAAACTTTTCGCGATAGTTTCTGTCTATTTACTTTACATATTGCTGTAAGAGGCATCGTCTCTAAGAATACCACTCGTGGAGTGGTATTCTTAGTTCTTAGTCTTAGTTGTTTCGAATCTATTAACTTATCTGTAAAAATATTATTCATTATAATATTTATATGTTATAGTTTTAAATTTTAATAGCATTTTGTCTCCATCCAGAGAGGGATATGGAAATAAACAATTTATCTGGGCGGTGATCTAATCTATAACTATGGCGCTTACAGTCAGATGTTGTACCCACTCACGATGGCTTTATAATAAATATACTAAAGTTTAAATAAAACAGTAGAAAAAAACTTATATAATAATAAAACATTCGATACTTGCAAATTATAATCCAGAATCGGGCAGAAACTGGGGAACGGAGTGTCTTAACACTAAGTTTCCTCTGCCTCTGCTGTGGGCAGGATACAGCGTGAAGCTGATTTAATTTTAATTTTAATTTCTATATCGTGATTTACTATTTGTGTTGAAACTATTTATATTATAAAGTGGTGTTGAACGTCCTTAGTGCTAACCGTGAGTAGTTTCATTCATTGTCTTCAAATAAACATTGGTGACCCTAAACTACACGCCAAGGACTATACCACAATGCAAAAAGATAGTGACTCAGCTCAATCTAACATCACTAACCACAACGGACAAGAAAAATGAAACGTGTAGAATCTCTCAGCGATGACTCACATACTTTTCTACCCCAATACCAGATATCAAATAAAACAAAATAATATTTAATATTTTGTATTGCGTACATTTTTTACAATTGTTCTCATTTAATTATTATTTAAAATGCATTACATCTAAGTTTTATAAGACTCCAGCATACTGTGAATAATCTTCAGACAATATTAAATGTGGAATTATTAATAATATTAATATAAACTTAATCAAATCTCATACTTTTCGCAATACCTGCCAATTTCTGTCGATTCACTTTAGATGTTGATGTAAGAGGCATCGTCTCTAAGAATACCACACCACCCCTAAGTTGTTTCGAATCTGTTAACTCTTCTGCAAAAAAAATATTGATTATTTCAATTGCTTAAATATTACAGTAAATATATCTTATAACTAAAATGTTTTGCTTTAATTTATCTATTAATATCATTTGATCACAATATTAATTAAAGTTATTAATATTATAGTTCTGCCATTCAACACGCAATGCCTCCAGAATTCGGCAGAAAGTGGGGAACGGAATGTCTTAACACTAGGTTCCCTCTGCCCACCCTGCTGTGTGCGGGATACAGCGTGAAGCTGATTTTATTAATATTATAAAAATATACCTATTATACTATAAAGACCTCGTGGCCCAGGGGCACAAGAGTGAGACTGTAACGCGATGGTTGTGGGTTTTCGATTCTCACTCGAGGAAATGAAATATTAATTTAAATGTATATTTCCATTTCTTCGCTCTGGTGTCAAGTAATCAAAGTAATACAATAATGGGAAAAGCAAAAAATATATAACCAATAATAAATAAATAAATAATAAATTTAAAACTTTAGAAAAAAAATATGATTTTTTCTAAAGTTTATACAAACAAAAATACCATTCATTTGTCTTTTTTATTTTATGTCCCTAAAAACATTCTTCATTTAAAGAATTTTTTTTCGGACAAAACTTGTCATCCCATTGAATTCTGGATGCAATGACATAATAGTCCTTTTAAGAACAGATAAATCGAAATCGCCTAATGTCGATTTGAGCCAAACTCGTTTCCTTTTCGAAATCGATTATAAAATTATATTAATTATTTATTAATATTTTTATATATTTTTTGCTGTTGGTATGTTTTCCGCAATTTTTTGTTCCATTAAAAGCAACTAACTATAAATATCTTTATTACTATAAAAATATAGTATGCATAAAAATGCAACTATGCTTTTTTTTCACTTTCCGCCATAGCAGAGAATTCAGAGAGAACCTAGTGTCAATATACTTTTTCAATTTACGTACTACTACTATTTAATAAGTTAGAAAATAAAACGCTTACCTTTTACTAAATCTTTTATTTCTTGTTCACTAACTTTGTGCCCATTGTAAGGTACTACGAATGCTACGGGAAGATCTCCGTGTTCTTTATGAGGCACCCCTGTGACAGCCACTTCAAATACGCTAGGATGTTTAGCTATCACACTCTCAATTTCTAAAGGTGATATCTGAAATACAAATAAATTAACTATAATTAAGATTGTTAATTGTGAATCCAACTTGTCCATTAGGGGTTTCGCACCATTTTCATGATAACAGGCCACGGGACAGGTTTACGGGTATATAAGTGTAAAGATAAAATTAAATTTCCTTTTTAACACGATATAGATAATATATTATGGAGAATCAATAATTGCACAAACGAATCTTTAAAGACGAAAGAGCGTACCTCTTCGTTGTTCAGATTTTATTAATTACTTTTACATTTTATATCTGGAGTAATTCGTTACTATAAGGATTATTAGAATAGAATATAGAAATATTGTATAGAAAACACTTGGTTGCATAACAAACAGGATGCAGGGATATAAACAAATAACAAACACATTTTCCTTCTTCTTGCTTATGCACAATTATGTAGGAATCAAGACACGTGTCTTGATTTCTACATTTCAATTTCATATATATACAGGCTGGAAGCGTCTGCGGTCCTTTTACGGGAGCAGCGTACAGGGTAAAATATTGAAACCCATACCTATGAGAGATAGAATGAAATTAATCAAGATACCTCAACAGTTCAGACGTAGGATTTTTTTAAATTTCGCTATGTTTATCCATACCTGTATTTCGTGTGACGCAGTTACCACTATTACAAAAATACTACAAAGCATTGCCGATCTACCGGTTGTCATCCTCAAAAAACATACTAGAACGAGAAAGGGGATATCCCTTTCTTTCTTATTTTAATTTTGACAATTAACAATTCAACGCAATTGAACATCGTCGTCGTTACCTACCACTCGATTTGAACGAGGCGTTTGCGGCGTTATCGTTATAATAGGTTTGTGTCTGTGTGCGTCATTGTAAAATATTTTTAATATTTTATAACGATAATTTTATTAATTATTTACAACTCAACTCAAACAGTTAATTATCTATTAACATTTAAAAAAAGGCATTTTTATGACTCACTCATTCACTCAAAAACCTAATCCAATTCTAAGTGACCTAGATACTGTATTTGGTAATCGATTTGGTGTGGAAAACTCTCTGATCCCCATCAGAGAGTTTTCCACACCAAATCGATTTAGTTACTGATGTCAGATAATGCTCACATTGCACACTATTGACTAATAGGAAAGCTTTGACTTGAAATTTTCTCATCCGTAAACAATTGTTTTCTGTGACCTCTCTTTGCGTACCGCTTAGGTGATTATTCTGTTTTAGCACCCCATTCTTTTTTAAGCAATTGCCAGTACGTCTTTTATAGGCTGCAAGTCCTAAGTCATCTTTTCAAAAACGCAACATGATTCTAGGTGCTTCTTCAACTCTCAAGATAAAATATTTTGCTTTCGCACAGGGTTTCTTCAAATTCTTTCCCTTCCTGCTTTGATCGCCGTTTTCGTACGAACACTATGTGAACGACAAATCGTTTTCTGTCACAAACAGAGGAGGTTTCATTAAATCTATTAATAGCCCGATACACAATCTATCACAGCGATTTGGTTATTTTAATCCATTTTAATATAACAAAATATTTTACAATGTATTGGCAAAAAAATAAGAAAACACAATTAACAAAACAACAACAAGTTTTTCAAAAGAAATAAGTTAAAATAAGAAAATCTACTAACCTGGTGGTTTCTGTACTTGAGCAAAAGCTTCAATCTTTCCACGAAGTAAAAGTTAAAATATTCATCTCGGCGTAGCATGTCTCCAGTTCTAATCCAGCCTCCTTCCACTAGCACTTGTGACGTAACTTCGGGATTATTGTAGTAGCCCTGTAGTTTAGTTGTTTAGTAAAATATGTATTGTAGTAAGTTACGAGTTATAGGTTTTGCTTGTGGGTTCGAATCCCACTTAAGGAAATAATATATTTAATATTTTCATTTCCTCACCCAGGTAGCAAGGCAAAGCGTGGCGTAGAGTTCTGCCGCTCAACGCACAATGAAGCATCTTAACAAAAATAGTTTTCTACTAATTGTTTTCTAACTAGACGACTTGCGTTATATTATGATTATTTTCGACCTACCTTGAATACACCTGGTCCTTTAAGCCAAAGTTCTCCAGCCTTGTTAGGTTCTGTCACTTCTTCTAAAGTTTCAGGGTTCACTAACTGTAAAAGTGATACATTGATTGATACATAGTTTGTTTCAATTAACTTATGGCTGACTCTATATAAATTCTAATAATATAGAATAATACAAATTCAAATAAAATATTAGAAACAACTATCTTAATAAATAATATATAAAACTAAATGTAAAAGTTATTATCAAAAATAAACATAAGTATTTTAGGCAATTAAAAGTTACTTTAATTACATTGTTTAATAAAAAAAATATCTGGAATATTTTTAATTAATGTAATGTCTGAAATAATGCATACCTTATAATTTATACTTGGAAGCGCTCTACCCAACGACGTTGGACGACTTGAGTTGAAATTGAATGCTAATCCGGATATTTCACTCATACCGTAGATTACCATAAGTTGAGTATTTGGAGATGCTACCTGAATAGAAAAAAACTTAAGCACTTATTTCAAATAAATTAAATTTATAACTTAATATAGATACTAAAGTGGCGGTAGCGGAAAATCTTTTAACGATGACAAGTGAATTATTGACTAACTTTTGACTAATTTTTATTTTCAATGAATTGTAGAAAATACTTTTTTATTAGTTGGTTTCAATATCTATATAAAATCATAATGATAACCTACACAAAGGGGAGTCTTACCTTAATCTCTTCTATAAGGCCAGGAAGAACAGCACTTCCGCCTGCCAAAATGACTTCGAAGCAGCTAAAATCACATTTGTCGCGTTCGCCAGCTTTAAAGAATGTTGTCAACATGTTAGGACTGGCCATTGCGTATCTTGGCTGTAAAATAAAATTAACAACATACAAATAACAATGTGTAAAACAAAAAAATATTTATTTATTTTCATTTTAATTTGCAAAATTAAATAACAAATAGGAAATATAGGTTAGGAAAATAAAAGAGATCAAAAGCATTTGAAGCACAAATGGCGGTCTTATGGCTAAACAGCAATTTCAAGCAGACAATCTTCGTGTTAGGAATTTTATGATAATATAGTGGGTGGTGTAAATAAATATTTATATCATACTAAATAACAATACATAAACATAATGCTTATATATTCGAAAAATACATACTATTATAACATACTAGTGAGGCCAGCCGTGGCGCAGCGGTACCAGGTGTGACTGCAAAACCGACTGGTTGTGGGTTCGATCCCCACTCGAGGAGATGAAATATTTACTTAAATTTATATTTCCATTTCTTCGCTCTTGTGTCGAGGTTAAGCGCGGCGTTGAGTTCTGCCACTCAACAAGCAATAACTCTAGAATTCGGCAGAACGTGGGCAACGGAGTGTCTTAACACAAGGTTCCCTCTGCCTACCCTGCTGCGTGCGGGATACAGCGTGAAGCTGATTTGATTTGATTTTTTGATTTGATAATATACTAGTATATGCATATAATAATGCTGATTGGAAAGGACTTAGAATGGAGTAGTTGTTAACGTAGGTAATAAGGCATATATTGTACAAGATTTAAGTAACTTGATCATATCCTCATTAGGGACTCAATTTGATGTTAAAAATCGATATAGTAATATGTTAATGATCAGAAAATAATAGTTTCATATACATAATAGATAAATTATTTTTATTTTAACCTTATATTTGTTTATGATGTCATACGCATGTTCTTGGGTCATAGGTAATGAAGACTGTAACCTTGTGTGTCGTATTATAGGAGAGAATACAAACTGGAATAATGCTGAGTACCACTGGATTGGAGAAAACACTATTGTCAATGGCGTTGGAGTCGGAAACTTGTCATACATTGTCCTGTAAGAGTTTTATGTATTATTTTAATCTGATAAAATTTCAATAATTCTGAAATTAACACGTTTAACCCAAAATATTTTCATTTTTAGGGTTTCGTACCTTTTAAGATAAAAAAGGAACCCTTATAAGATCGCTTTGTTGTCCGTCTGTCCGTCTGTCTTCTTGTCAAGAGCCTTTATCTCAGATACGCTTTGAGATATCGAGTTGAAATTCAAATCGTATACTCAAATGATTAAATAATTTCTCGAAAACTTCGCATTTCTATATTTACTTGAAACAAAATATGGTCGTATTTCGACACTATAAAGGAAATCAAAAATAATTGGGCACTTCCGGTTGACCTAGATATATGAAATTTAGCAGCTAGTATGTACAGGTAGTACTAGTCCAGGAAAAAGTCCTGAAAACTATACATTTGTGGTGAAATCTTAAAAAAAAGTAGCCTTAAAAAGGAAGCAAAGTTTGATATCAATGCGGCTAGCTCAAGTGAGGTATCAGATGAAAGGGCTAAGCTAACATAAATTAAAAAAAGCTGGAGGTCTTGACGACTAATTTTTTATGGAATCCTCAGTGGGCGAGCCCTACTCGCGCTTATTCAGCTTTTTTCCGGACTGGTTGTGTGTTCGATCCGCGCTCGAGGAAATGAAATATTGTTTTCATATCAAAGGAAAGTGGGGAACTCTTCCTACCCTGCTGTGTACAGGACACAGCGTGAACCTGGTATTATATACCTACTATTAATGTACAATTATTCATAATTACCACATGTAGGGAACAGAAACTGCAAAGTTTTTATGCGTAACGGCCGCTGATTTGGGCAAACCGGTAGTGCCACTCGTCGCTATCAACAACGATATAGTTTCACTAGGATCAAAATCTGATGCTCTGAAAATATAAAATATCAATAAATATAATAGCGACGCAAACACGGCTTCCTCAGCTTAAATTTATTGTTATATTAAAGCCAAAGTATACAATTTCTTTATAAATGATAGTAATTTACATCAGAAAAACCAATTTACCAGATTACAATTTTAATATCCTAGCAATAATCGAAATCTATTCGATACACATATAAATATTTTTGATATTATAATTGCTTACTTAAAATCATCAACTGAACCATCACCACCATATTTGTTTAGAAAATCCGAAAAATAAATATTTTTGTCCCCTTCGTCAAAAGTTACAATTTTAGAATTAAATTGTAGACCTTTTAAAGCTGATTCAACATCGTCTTGTCTCTCCTTCTGACAAAATATTAGTTTCGGCTGATTGAATTTGAATGTTTCATGAAGTTCGTCTAAAATGAAATAAAATTTGTGTATTATGTTTATTTTCCTAACTTCGCATACCTTAACTTTATAAATGTACGGAGTGGAAGTGTCAGTTCCTGTAAAAGGAGCGCTGACACTTCCTCCCTGTATAATAAATAACTTTAATTATATGGTAGTCAAGTGGTAGGTAGTAAGATTATCAATAATTACACTAATTTGTTACATACAAATATTACACAAAATTATTGCATATTTGTATCTATATATATATATATATATATATTATTAGTTAACCTTTTATATATATATATATATATATATATATATATATATATATATATATATATATATATATAATCTTTTACTCATAATCTCATAATCTGATGATTATCTGAAGGACCTTGCCTAATATAATATATTTTTTTAAATCATTGATAGTAATCAATTGCTAAATCGTAAGCTAAATTACACTTCTAATGCATATTATTTTTATTCAATAAGCATATGAGTTATTTTTTGTATTGTTTTAATTGTATTTTATGGTTTCATACCTCAAAAAGGAAATCGAAGTATTCTATTTATTTTTGGGATATGAAAACTATGTTATCCCTTATAGGATCACTTTGTTATCAATTTGACTGTCTATGTGTGTCACTACTAACTCGGTTGACCTTCGAAAACACAGTATCCGAGATACTGGAGGAAGGTCACGTAAAAAACATGAGGACCTCCCGGAGGGCATATATGAAGAGGTTGATGACAGTGGACGAGGTGAAAGTGGAATATAGAGACCGTAGCGCTTGGCACACCGTTCCCTCTGACTACCCCGCTAGGGATACAACGTGAAGCTAAGTTAAGTAAAGTTACGTCTGTTCGTCAGTCAAGACTCTTTTTTTTAAATGTATCAATATACAAACAAATACAAATATGAATGAGGAATCAAGTTGAATTTAATATAAAATATTCAGGTCTACAGTTTCTTGGTGCATAGAACAGAATAAACTTCTAAGTCAACGATCATCAAAAGCGTAACGTAATCTAACGGTACTTGTATTTACGCTTCGTTTTTATCGCATATTGAAATATCAAGTATTATTTATGAATATTTAATTTTTCCCCCACTGAGGGATAGATTTACCAGTCTTACTTAGTGAAATGGTTGATGATGTCGATTTCAAATATACTTAGAGAAAGTAGCAATTTGTCCATATAGTAGTCGTTTGTACTTACTGACACCCAAGGTCATGTCGATGCCGGCAACACCCGCTCCTATGTATAATGCGGCATACATCGGTATAGTCAGATGGATATGATTAGGAGCCATAAGAAGGATCACATCTCCATGTTTTATACCAAGTTTTCTGAAGGCTGTCGCACATTGTACGGATCTCTTCAATGTTGATCGAAAGTTTTCTTTTTCGCCTGTAGCACCATCAATCTTTAAAAAATAAATCAATTTAACGCTGTATTCCTGCAGACCTAGTGTTAAGACACTCCGTTCCCTACTTTTTGTCGATTCTGGAGGCATTGCATGTTGAGTGGCGGAAGGAACTCAACACCGCGCTTTGCCACACACCAAAGCGAAGATTCACCCCCTAAGGGTTCAAATAAGGGGTTAAAGGGGTAAAAGTTTTTATGGAAAAATCTTTAAATCGCCATCGATTTTTATAAAAATTTAAATTCAGACTGTTAAAAATATTTTATTAAACACGTGTTTCGTGTTTTCTTTACAATTCACCCCTAAGAGTGTAAATACGCGGGCGAAGCTGCGCGCGCCCACTAGTTAATGAATAAAACTTTAATTTTTTTTTAATTTTAAAAGTCGTGGCGCACAATATTTGACTGTAAACGCAACGATTGTGGTGTAGATTCCTACTTGAGCGGATGAATTATTTATATTTATTCGCTATGATAACACGACAAAGTGCGGCGCTAAGTTACACTACCTAACACGAAATGTCTTAAAAATTGGGCGGAAAGTGGGGAACAGTGTCTTAACACTAGGTTCCTCCTGTCTACCCTGCAATATGCGGGATACAGCGTGAATTTATTAAAAAGAAAACAGAAGAAACAGTAAAAGTTAACATTCACCATCAAAATAAATTCCGGATCATCCTTAAATCCTCGTAATATAAGTTTGCCCAAATGGTGTCTATCACTCGGTATGCCAGTCTCCGCAACCACTCTTGAACTTAGCTCTTGCATGTACCAATGTACAGCATCACTTGTATGGTCTCTTAGCGCCATTTTTCTTTACTTCACCTAAAGCAAATAATTTATGTTTTTAATATAAATAGTATTACAGAATAAATTTTTATATGTCTTATAAGTCGGCTGTACGCACGAATTAATGTGATTTATTTTCCATATTTTTTTCATTGCAATAAAGCGCGGCACAAACGGTAGATAGGCACGGTCGGCCTAAGTGTTCAGCTTGTGATGATTGATTGTGCTTGTGTGATTCTGTGATGAGATGTATGGGTTACTTGTAACTAATCTGCATGGGGCTGTGAATGCGACGGTTGTAGGTTTGATTACCTTTCGTGGGAATTCATTAAATAAATAAATAATAAATCTTTATTTTCATCTCACAAAGCTTGGTCATAAAAAATACACATTTGACAAAGAAACCAGTGGTGAACATTAAAAAGCTAATGTGAGAGACTGGTGTCCATACTGGGTATATACCTGTTTTACAGATCACCAGGCACTCACCCCTTCATAATCTACAAGAAGAGTGGTTTCAGATATGGAAAAATATTAACAGTATAGACCTTAGAATTATCTGTAGTATTTATATATTTATTAATTATTTATTTAATTTAAACTCACATATTAGTATATGTGTGTGCGTGCATGGGAATGAGTGCATGAATGTGTGTGTACGTGTGTGTGTGTGTGTGTGTGTGTGTGTGTGTGTGTACGTGCGAGTGTATATGTGATTATGTGAGTATGTGAGCGTGTGAGTATCTATGTATGTATCTGTATATTATTTAGGAATTACGAATAAATTCTCCGTTTCATCATAGTTGTAGCATTTAAGTCATTCCGTTACAAGCTGTTTACATTTATTTTTTGGTACAGAGTATATGGATAAGTACATATTTGCTTAATTATATAATAAATCTCCAAGGAATGGATAGAACTTATGAGAAAAACTAGTTTTAAAATTGCTTAAAGGACAAACATTTTTTTTTCTTCTGGTACCCGTTGTACTTTTGGAATCATAGATAGTTACAGAGTGCTTCTTTAGGATGATATATAATACAAACAATTGACGAACTGTTAATACATTGCTGTGTTTATATAAAGCCGAAGTGGGATATTGAAAAGAAAGAGAGTAACCTGTTTTTAAAACAGATCTTTGAGCACGTTCAATCGTCATTAGAGTTGATTTAGAAACGCCACCCCACGATGTAATGCAGTAGGAAAGTATTGACTGACATAGGGCACAATAAACCGTTCTTAGGACTGAAGGATTTGCAACGTTTCTTAATTTCCTAAAAACATAAATTAGTTTGCGAGTTCTCTCTGCAAGCTGTTCTATATGATATTTGAAACTAAGAGTGCTGTCTATTAAAACTCCCAAATATTTAATTACACTAACATTATCCAAGGATGGGCAAGAGCAGTTATTATTGAAGGTAGTGTTACAAGCATGAATTACTAATGGGGGCAGTTCAATTTTGGGATTTACCGAGATCGAGAAATGCATATACTTTGTCTTATTCACGTTAAGTTTTAGTTCATTTTTAGTTAGCCAAAGAGAGACAGAGTTTAGCCCTGATTGGGCAGATTCGTAAACTTCGTCCCAAGAATTGGCACTAAAAAGTAATGCAGTATCATCAGCAAATGCAATAATTTTTCCATTTTTGAGTTGTAAATCACATAGATCATTGACATAAGTAAGAAAGAGAGTGGGACCCAAAATACTGCCCTGGGGAATTCCGCGATCAACCAAGAGATCCTCACTAACAAAATTATCGACCCTAACTCTTTGGTACCTATTTGTTAAATAATCTGTAAGGAGGTTCAGCGGCGTGCCACGGAACCCAAGACGTTCAAGTTTACCAATGAGTACAGGTACAGAGACTGTGTCGAAAGCCTTAGCCAAGTCCAAGAACACAGCTAAAACTTTTCTTTTGCTGTCCATATTTGTCACTATAAAGTTAGTTAGCTCAAGAACAGCATCACTTGTAGACTTTTGGGATCTAAAACCAAATTGAGAGTTAGAAAGAAGACAATTTTTTTCCAAAAAAGTTATAATACGTGTGTTTATACAGCGTTCTAGAATTTTTGAAAATGAAGTAAGTATAGAAATAGGTCTAAAGTTAGTGACACGGTCCCTGCAACCATTTTTATGAATAGGAATAATCTCAGCCAGCTTGAACTCCGCAGGAAAAATACCAGTTTCAAAAGAGAGGTTACATAGAAAAGTAAGTGTAGGTGTTAGGACTTCAGCATAGCGCTTAAGCACCAAACTGGATATACCATCTCGACCAACAGCACAGTCACTTTTGAGATTAATTATAAGTGATTTAATTTCTTTATCATGTACCGGAATAAGACCAAAGGACTGGGGATTAGTGCGTAAATTCGTAAGTACTTTGCTAATAGGGAACTTTACTGGTATATTCGCTGCTATATCCTTTCCCACATTAACAAAAAATGTATTTATAGAATTAATGGAGGCTTGAGGTAATTTAGGATCAATTAGGTCCATTGCTTTAGTTTGATGTTTATGGGTGTGAGTAATAGATGTAATAACTTCCCAAAGTTTTTTATTATTAGGCGCGTTAGTAAGCCTGTTACCGTCATAGTCTCGTTTAATTTTTTTTAATAAGCTACTGCAAAAATTTCTGTACCTTTTGAAGGTTAACGTAAGTATTTCATTATCTGGATGTTTTTTCGATTTTTGATGGAGTTTGTCTCGGTTTTTAAGACAGCGCAAAAGTCCAGGAGTCATCCATGGCTTGAGAGTTATTTTCCGACACGAAGACTTTACTATTTTGGTATGTGAGGCCAAAGCATTACTAATTTTAGAAAGAAGAAAATTTGTTGCAAGGTTAACGTCACAGTAGGTAAACAAAGGAGAAAAATCGAGAGATTTTATAGAAGAATCAAGTTTTTTATAATCAATAATCTTAGTATATTTAAATTTAGGCGTATTTTTAAGGTTGATTTTAAGAAATAACATAACTGTATCATGATCTGTAACAGAGGTTTCAGCCACGAAGCAATATGCAGGTAGGCGTGTTTTAAGGACAATATGGTCCAAGCAAGTTTTTATGCGTGTTGGTAAGCGATGTGCGGGAAGCATACCGTGCATTGCAAGTAGCTCTAAATAAGTTTGGGAACGTGGGTCATCGTTGTCTATACTAATATTGATATTAATGTCACCTGCTAAGATAATATTTGGAAATTTTGAGCAATTTTTTAGTATTTGATCTAAAGATTTGAAAAATTCAGAAGTATCTCTGACAGTAGGTGGTCTGTATATAGCAATGATAACTGTGTTGCTATTAATTACTAGAGATAAACAATTCGCGTCACAAAGGACTGGCTCATTAAGAACCACATTATATTTTTCTTTATAGTAAACAGTGATTCCCTCATTTTGGCTTAAATTACTCATAGTAACAACCGAGCTATAACTATCTAGGAGGGGAACCAAATGAGATGACATGAGCCAGCATTCAGTCAGAATTATAATATCCCAATCAACTTTAGACCGTATTAATAATGAATGAAATGAATCAAAATTACGCGAAATACTTCTAATATTTTGTGATATAACTTTGAGAGTACGCTCTGTACTTTGAATTAGCTTTGAACTATCATCAATATTACAAACTCCAAACTCTGCTACAGTAAGAGAATCAATTTGTTTATTGAGCTTATTCAAATGACAATCGAATTTTGATTAAACTTTTTTAAAACAAATGCAGTAGTAAAAATGTTAATAACTTTGTATAACAACAAAAGAAAGTAACTGTAATTTAATGTATGTGAATAAAACAATAGAGGCTTGGGGAAATAAGATATTCGCAAGATGAATATTTTAAGCACAATATAAATTACTGAAGACTCTAAATATGATAAAAAAATCCATTTATAATATTTGAAAGTGAAGCAGAAAATATGAATTGATTTATAACTGAGTAAATAGAGTTTCTGTATACATAAATAGGATGTATTAATTAAATAATAAATATTTATAACTATATAGTGTTTTTGGTTCAGTATATAATTAGTATATGTAGTATTTTGGGTATAGTAAATACAATTGTGTTGTGATGTGGAGTTTATACCAAAGCATGTTGTACAATGTGTGTAAGTAAATATTATGTAAAACAAGTACAAATATCATATAACAAAAATATGTTTTTAACTTAAAGTTATTATAGCTAAAATTAACTGCCACTTCAACTCTTAAAATGCCATATAGTCACTTAGAAACCAACACAGAAAGATCCTCCTCCTTTTCAATTAAAATTCTAGATGAATTGTCATTATGTTTTAGGTACACTCTTCCATTTGAAGTCCAGCAGTTCTCATAGTGGTACTTTTTACTGAACTGGCGAGCAAGATAGTGGAGGTGTCTATTTCTAGCTGTTAGAGATTCAGAGATATATATAGGCCGGGGCGGATATGCCAAAGAGATAATAATTGTTGAGAGCTTCTTATCTTTATGTTCTTTATTGTAAATTCTACTTGCTTTAAGAAAATTATCTTTTGTAATTTGAGATGTAAATCTCGCGACAATTATGCCACCAGGTGCGTGTTTGGTTTTAACACGATGAATATGGAATATATCTGAGTCTAGCACCGGATATTGAATCGTTTCTCCAATTGTTTTAACTACTTGAACCAGCGTGGAAGTGTTTTCGTTTTGCGAAGATGGAATATTTTTAATTTCAACTGTCGAAATTTTCGAGGATCGTTCATACTGGTCTAACTTACTTTCCAGAAGTTCAACACGTCTTTTATAAGCCAGATTTTCTGATTCTAGTGTTTGATATGCAGCCAATAAGTTATCGTACTTGCACGATAAGAATTCAATACTATTTTGAATTTCCATATTTTGGTTTGCGATACATGACATTTGATTTGTAATTGATTCGAGTTTTAAGCTTTGCCGGCTTTCAAATTTAGCAAATAATGTTTGCATTTCGGTCATAACGTCCGACAATGTAGTCGGATGTTGGTCTAGATCTAGTTTCCGTTTCGTGTTTCTAATCGTTATATTCATTAATTTGGGCGATTTGTCCGAAATAATCGTATCCTTTGATTGAGAAGTGCTGATTCGGTGTAGGTCTGGCATAGAATTAGTTTGCGAGCTTGTGGAAGACTTCAAGGGGGTGCGAGAAACTGACATAATTACGTCTGTTATTTATTTATTATAAAAATAAATAAAAGTAGGCCTATTTAGATTGCCGTCGGGAGATTATTTCTAGTAGGGGCGTGTCAGTTGCAAAATGTATTTTTGTATATATGTTTGTATTGTTTTCGCACAAAAACTACCAAACCGATTCCAAAAATTCTTTAACCTCTAGAAAGCTGCATCTTTACTGACAAACATAGGCTATATTACATGTTCAACAAAATTAGGGATCCCTAATAAAAATGCAAAAATGTAAAAAAGGTTGGGTTTTATTTGACAATTTTAATAAGGTCTTCAAACGTTGTTTAGATTTATTATAATAAATAGGTAATTGCTTGAAAAAGAACGCGAGATATCGTTCTTTCTCGTTCGGTTATGTTTTGTATGAATGAAAAGTAGTAGATCGGCAACGCTTAGTAGTATTTTTGTAGTAGTATATGTATGTGTGCGTCACACGAAATACAGGTATGGATAAAAATCGTGAAATGAAAAAAAAACCTATGTCCAAACTGTTGAGGCATCTAGATTAATTTCTTTAGGTATGGGTTTGAAATATTTTACTCTATATACTGTTTCCTTAAATGGTTCGCTGACACTTTCACCCTGTATATGGATGCATGGGATGGCTACTAGCAAGAACGTCACGATTGAAATGAAGAAGAACACATTGTGGCAATTTGGTGACGTTGAGCGTATGATTATATATTGAAAGAATGGCAAAAAAATATATAATGGAAATTGAATTAACTTATTTAACAAAACGCTACTGGCGTTTGGCGCTCCCTTCTCTCTATGCTAGAGATACAGTGTGAAGCTAAAAAATATTCACGAAAATGAATTAGCTTACGAGCGGTTGGCGGCTTGATCGCAGAATGACCGATCCCCAATAGGCAGACGATGTTGATGGTTGTATCAATTTTCAAACATTTTACATATACTTATACTGATGCGTAAGAGGTTATTTGTTATTTATTATTAATTTGTTTTTTATTTATTATTAATTGGTTTTAGATTATTTGGGTTTTAGATTAATTAGATTTATTAATATTCTGAAATATTTATTTAAATTTATATCCAGCCACTCAACACGCGATGCCTTGAGAATTTAGCATAAAGTGGGGAATGCAGTATCTTAACAGTAGGTTCCCTCTGCCTACCCTGCAGCGTGCGGGACGCAGCGTGAAGCTGATAAAAAAAGAGACTTAAAGGCGAGATCACAGCCACCATCTTAGTACAGAGTAACCTCTGAAGAATAACATTATATATTACTGTGAAAGAATATAAAGAATGTGCAATTCTTCTATATAATATATTATTCTATATTGTATCATAAAAATCATTTTTAAGCATTGCCTATTAGGGAATCATGTAGAATAACTTTTTCTTCAATTACTGTCAGCAGTATAATGTCGATACTACTATAGTATTGTAGTGTAATTTTGAATATTTTTTGGCCGATATGATGTCGATAGTCAGGTGAAAAACATAGACTATTTTTTAATTTGAGAAAATAATTTATTACTATAAGAATTATGGTGGTTATTCAAAAAGTATAAGAATTTAAAAAGTGCCTATAATATGCTAATAGTAACTTAACAGCAATTTACCAAACTTTTTCATTTCTAAACCCATTCAAATAAAATAAATACTAAATGTTAGGGGAAGTTTGCAAAATTACAATAGTGCAAACTGTGTGTTTAAAACGGTTAAGCCATTTCTGAGATAAGCGCAAACAGACGCACAGACATTGTTAAACGCGACCAATAACAATTTTTCTAATATTTCCTCCATGTTCAGACACCATTTAGTTACGATTTTATTAAAAGTTTAGATAAGTTATTTTTTTTTATTCAAAACAATTTAATATCATAAGGTTTTAGTAATTTTCACATTGGATTATGTAAATTACATTACAAGCGACCAGCTCGCGGCTTCGCCCGCTTAAATTTATGAATTATTTGTTTGTTTAAGTACAGGGAGTTACGTTCCTGTTTTAATAAATTTGAGGTTTAAGAGATTTAAGATATTTATTTCTCATAAGAATCCAAAATTTCTCTTGTATAATGTTTCCTGTCATCTGTCACTTGCACACATTTGACATTTTGTTCTCTTGACACAGACAGCAGCTTATTACAAGGTTATTTATTTTTGTTTTATTGCAAGTGGGATGTTTATTAGCATTCTCTATATTATTTATTATTATATTATAATATTTTTTTTTCTGATAATTTTATAATTGTGCTTATAAAACATTTTTTTTGAGCCATCGGGTCATGTGTGATTTTTATTATTTTATTCGTTTTACATTTTTTTTTGTTTTCATTAAATTTACTTTTAATATTTAATAATTTGTGTATTTTTCATTTTTATTTAATTATTATTATTATTTATAGATAATATTTATTATACTTTCTGAATATTTATTATGGATTCTAGCTTTGATTCATTCCATTCCGCACTCAGTAGTGATGAGGAATCATCTAATTCTTTTTGCAGTTTAGATGATCCCTGTTTAACCCTTGATCAAATTTTATCTAAGGAATTTACACCCCTTCATAAGAATTTTAACATTTGCCATATTAATGCTCAAAGTATTCCTGGTCATTTTTCAGATTTTTATAACACCTTTAACCAACCTAACATTCATGCTGTATTAATTTCTGAATCTTGGCTGAAGCCTTCATTACAATCCACTTGTTTTTCTGTTCCGAGTTATGTACTAATAAGAAATGATCGCCTTGGAAGAGTAGGTGGCGGTGTTGCCATCTATCTTAAAAGCCACATTTCCTATAAAACAATTTGTCACTCCACATCCTCAAATGACTCCTCTTCTTCACCTGACTGTTTTGAATATCTATTCATCGAAATAAATATGGGAGTAAAGTTTGCCCTTGGGGTAGTTTATTGTCCACCCAATAAAAATTATTTTAATAACCTGGAAGTTGTACTCGAAGATCTCTTAAGCAACTATTCACACGTAACGATAATGGGCGACTTTAACACGTGTCTACTTCGGGATGATTTTCGAGCGAGAAAATTGAATTCGATATTAATGTCCCTTAATTTACACATGTTACTTCTTAAGCCAACTCACCATACCAACAACGCTGATACACTATTAGACTTAATAATTACGTCAAGCTCTGATCTCGTCTCTAAATATGGTCAGTTCCCCGCTTCAGGTTTTTCTTTACATGATCTTATTTTTGTATCTTTAAGATTAAAGCTACCCAAATCGAAGCCAATTACCTTGTTACTAAGAAGTTTTCAAAACTTGAATATTGAGAAGCTCAAGAGTGATGCTCTAAGCATTGACTGGTCGCAAGTTGAAGCGAGACCATCTATTGATGAAAAGGTTGACTGGTTGAACTCCAATATTATTGCATTGTTTGACAAGCACGCACCTCGCCAAGTAATTAAAATCAAAAACCAGTCTACTTTGTGGTTCAATGAAGACTTTCGTAAAGCCAGGGCTAAGACAGATAAGGCTTTCTCCAAATATAAAAAGGATCGAAGTGATCTCAACTGGTCGATTTATAAGGCTGCAAGAAATCAGTGTAATCAGATGTGTAGAAAATTAAAACGCCAATACATCTTTAATAAAATACGTGATTCTTCTCCCGAGGCGACTTTAAAATTCTTAAAGTCCCTCGGTATTGGCAAACTTTCAACCTCCCCATTCAATTCCAACATTGATTTAAATACTTTAAACAAACATTTTTCTACATCTTGTCCCCTAGATATTAGTATTAAAACCTGTACTCTTTCTGAAATTTATAGTTTGCCGAAACTTGATTTCCCAACTTTTACCTTTTCTTCTATCAGTAATGATGATACTAAGAAAATTATTCTAGCCCTCTCAACTAAAGCAGTTGGTTCGGATGATATCAGTCGCATTATGATTACTTCAATTGTTGAGATCCTTGTTCCTGTAATAACTCATATTGTTAATTTTTCTTTATCCTCTAACCAGTTTCCCGAGTTGTGGCGAAAGGCATTTATTCTCCCACTTCCAAAAATATCAAATGCTACGCTACCATCTCATTTTCGTCCCATTTCAATTCTTCCATTCCTCTCCAAAATTTTAGAATCTACTGTATACCAACAGATTTCCACTTATTTCTCAAAATGCGACTTTTTAAATCCACTGCAGTCCGGTTTTAGAACTGGACACAGCACTACCACTGCTTTGTTAAGAGTTACTGAAGACATTAGATCTGCATTGGAAAATAGGCATTTAACAGTGCTTATTTTAATTGATTTTAGCAATGCATTCAATGCAGTAGATCATGAGCTGCTTATTGCTCTGTTATGCAATGCTAATGTATCCAGTACAGCTTTAGAGTGGTTTTCTTCATATCTTCAGGGACGTCAGCAGTCGGTTCGTGTTGGCCAGTCTATTTCTGACTGGCATCATGTGACAGCTGGTGTTCCTCAAGGCGGTATTTTATCTCCTCTTCTTTTTTCAATATTTATTAACTCCATTACTTCTATTATTACTTCTCAATACCATCTTTATGCTGATGACTTGCAGCTTTATGAGCACTCTAACGTGGAAAATATTGCTGGGGCTATAGATTCTTTAAATGCTAACCTCCGACAAATATCAGTGTGGTCTTCCAAATACGGCATAAATGTTAACCCTGACAAATGTCAGGCCATAATTGTCGGCAGTTCGAGACAATTGGCTAAAGTCGAATACCATAAGTTGCCCAACCTAACATACAAAGGCACAATCATAAATTTTACCAATACCGTGAAGGACCTAGGTGTTATTATTGATAACAAGCTTACTTGGGGCAATTACGTTGCTGATATATCACGAAAGGTCTACGCCTCACTGCACTCAATGATGCGCCTAAAGAATTTTTTACCTGTGCAAACAAAAATTTTGTTGGTCAATACCTTGCTGCTTCCTATTATTGATTACGGTGATGCTTGCTGTTTGGATATGAACAAAGATCTCGTAAACAAGCTCGAAAGGATACTCAACACCTGTATACGCTTCATTTATAACCTGCGCAAGTATGACCGTGTATCATCTTGTAGGAGGCAGCTTGGTTGGCTATCGGTAGCCGATCGCAGAAAATGTAGGGTCCTTTCTTTAATTTATTCCATCCTTTCCGATCCCAATTTTCCCACCTATCTGTCTTCTGACTTTTCATACCTTTCCTCTTTTCATGATAAATCCTTACGTTCCCAATCAAATCTTCTACTGTCAACACCACATCATACTTCTGGGTACATGTCAGACTCTTTTGCAGTTGCAGGAGTTCGACTTTGGAATGAATTACCCGAGCCTATTCGAAGAGCTCCCTCTCGTGAAATATTCAAACGCCGGGTAAAAGAATCCTTTTTCATGAACTCATAATTCTATATATATATATATATTTTCTATCTACTCTTTTATTATTATTTATTGATATGTATATAATGGTATGTTGTATATAATTGTGTAGTTTATATTTTATATATATACTAGTTTGTATATATTGTATGTATCATATATATTTAATATTATATTAGCATGTATATAATTATAAAATATATTATTGTGTATTTATTACATATACTTATGTAACTTGAATATTAATATTTTGTTATTATTATTATTTTTTTTGCACCTACACACTATTCTCCCACATGACTTAGGTTGGCTGGTAGAAAATGCTTTTTAGCGTTAAGCCCGCCTATTGTACATTTTTTTTTGTATTAAATTTTGTGCAATAAAGAATAAAAAAAAAAAAAAAAATCACTTACATGAGACAATAACATATTGCACTACAATAATATTTCGTTGGGTATGTAGTGTTGATGGAGATGAATAAAAAGTCTACTCACGGTTTACACTGAGTATATTCAACACCACTTCAAAGTACATAGAGTTTGAACACAAATAGTAAATCACGACACAGTTTATACAAAAGTCAACCACAAACATATATATAAAACAGAACACGATAAATACTAATTTGGAAGGAAATAATAAAGATAAAAAAATATTTGTAAAAACAAAAATCCCGACTGCATAAAACTAAAAAGAAAAAAAACAAGCCCAATAGTTTATTTGGATTAACAGTCGGGACCTCTTTAAATTATGCGGGATTCCTGGTAAAGATTTTATTGATTGAAGAATTACTTATAGGTCCCGACTATACTGTCCCGAGTATACTGTTATAACTACAGTAGTTGGACATATGGTGTCGCGGACTTTTTTATAGATATTGATGCATTCTATAATACTGTAGAACATTGTTTTGTTCTATCATGAATAGTTTTCGCAGCGCACGCGATGATAGAATTTTTAAGATCAATTTCTTCATAGTTTGGGTTACATTATTGCATTTTTATTAGGGATCCCTATTTTTTTAAAACGTTATATAGCCTATGGTCAGTCAAGATGAAACTTTCTAATAGTGAAATAATTTTTAAAATCGATCCGGTAGTTTTTGTGTGAAAACTAAACAAACATACATACAAAACAAATCTTTTCTCTTTATGAGTATAGAAGTATAGATATAGAAAACAAGAACTTAATTAAGTGTACTAAATAAATAATTGAGTAGTTTAAGCGGGCGAAGCCGCGAGCGGGCTAGTAGTTTTGATAATAAATTTAATTAATTTTATAAGTATGAAATATCCAAACCCTTGTTATCTCGTCACAAACTTTCTGTCACATCAAATAAGATTGATAATGGCGTCTTAACTATTGACAAACTAACTTTAACTTTTTTAAGAAATCTATATATATAAAAGGACTTGTGCTGACTGACTGAGGTAAGACGCACGCACAGCCGTAACCGCTGATGGTAGAAACGTGAAATTTGGGCAGATGTTTATTTTCATATTCTGGACATCCACTAA
This sequence comes from Heliconius himera, assembly GCA_021202915.1. Lineage (NCBI taxonomy): Eukaryota > Metazoa > Arthropoda > Insecta > Lepidoptera > Nymphalidae > Heliconius > Heliconius himera. The sequence continues at coordinate 184,493 of JAJHJA010000424.1, forward strand.
GAAGGGAATTTCAAAAATTTTAACCCTAAAGGGATGAAATAGAGGTTGAAAGTTTGTATGGAAAAAAAATTTTACCTGTACCGATTTTTATAAAATTTGAAATTCAGACTCTTAAAAATATTTCATTGAACACGTGTTTCATGGTTTTTAAGAATTCACCCCCTAAGGGTTCAAGTAAGGGGTTGAAAGTTTATATGGAAAAATCTTTAAATTGCCACCGATTTTTATAAAAATTTAAATTTAGACTGTTAAAAATATTTTATGGAACACGTGTTTCGTGGTTTTATTAGAATTCACTCCTAATAAGCGGGCGAAGCCGCGCGCGCCCTCTAGTCATATATATAATCATATAAAAGTTAAAGTTAGTTTGTCAATAGTTAAGACGCCATATATATATATATATATATATATATATATATATATATATATATATATATATATATATATATATATATATATATATATATATATATATATGGCGTCTTAACTATTGACGTCTTGTTTTTTCCGCGGGTAGACACGTAATTGCAAAGACGTACTTTTAACAGCTCTTCAATTTTTTTACAATTTTTATTTAATTTAATAAGCATATGTGTTAAAATTTAAATACCTGTGCTTAGGTTGACTCCAACTCCACTTTCCCACACAATTTTGCACTAATTATTTAACATGGAAACACCTGTGGAACGCCTACTCAAGAGCATGGATGAACTCTCTACGATGTTCTCTTCTCGAATGGGTGAATTTGAGAAGAACCTGTCTCAGCCAAGTTCTGCAGCCCCAACTCCTACTTTGAAAACCCTGACTGCTGACTTCTATACTTTTAAGACTTTTGTGTGGAAGTCACTTAGCGTTTTAAAGTCACAGGTTGAGCTGGTTGCACATGGTATGGACCGCTTGGAGACACAATCCAGAAGAAAGGTGCTTTTATTCCATGGCATACAAGAAGAAAAAGATGAAAATGTGTTAAAGAAGACGTTGGAAGTAATATCCAGGCACATGAAATTGTCCGATGTTTCGTCTGCTTCGATTGAATCTTGCCATAGACTGGGCGGCAAAAAAGATTCTGCCAGGCCTATCCTTGTTAGATTTTGCACTCACAAGGTACGTTCCAGCGTGTGGTTAGCAAAAACCTTATTAAAAGGTACCAACATAACCTTGACGGAGTTTTTAACAAAATCGCGCCAGGATGTTTTCATCGCCGCTCGCAAATATTTTGGTATCAAAAAATGTTGGTCAGCTGATGGCATAATAGTGATACTACTCACTAACAAATCCAAAGTCAAGATTTCGACGTTGTCAGAACTTAAACTATTAATACAACAAAATCCCTCAATGAAGTCCACTAACAACATTTAGCCGGGTATCTATTTTATTTTTATCACTTTAACTTAGCCGGCTTATACGAATTTCTTTGTATTTAACTTCTTTTGTATTTTTTTTTGACCTTAGGACACATTTACTTTCTTCACTTCAGTTCTGTTCTTAGTTTATAAATTTAATTTTAAAAACATTTTTCTCGAACCGCAACAGTAATAAATTGTTTACATAATAACATATTTGACAAGTGTCATTTATGCCGTAAGATGTAAATATTACAGATAAAACTTTAAATTATATTGAATCATAATTGTCATTGTGTTCTTATAATTATCTTTGATCGATGGCGTTCCATTTGGTTTTACATGTTTTTTTTTTTTTTTTTAACAATTTATATTTACTTCTTTTAATTACTGCTTTAATGTGCAAATTACTCCAAAAATCAACTTGTGCACGTGGATTGTATTTGTTAATTTTGATTAAAGTTTTTTTTTATATATATAAATATATATATTTAGTTTTTTTTTTTTTTTTTTAGATTAGTTTTTTTTATTATATTATTATATATAAATATATATATTTTAGTCTTTATTATAGTATACATTTTTTATGTACATATTTATAATATATTAAAAATATGAATAATGATGATGAGTTATTTTCTTGCTCATCTAGTAATTATGATAGTGTTGAGAGTAATAACTCGTCACTTTCAGATTCAGACGCACTTGTAGATAAGTTATCGAATATCTTTAATAATCCATCTGGTTCGCTTTCCTTAGTGCATATCAACGCACAGAGCATACCAGCTCATTATACTGATCTTCTCACATCCTTTGGATCCGGAATAGTCGATTGTATACTTGTATCGGAAACCTGGTTAAAACCGTCCCTCTCATCCGCTTGCTATTCTCTTCCAGGCTTTCAGTTATACCGTAATGACCGCACTGAGCGGGGTGGTGGCGGCGTTGGTATATACCTCCGTAACAACATTCCTGCCAGTGTCGTCTCTTGCTCCCCTAATCAGTCTGTTGGATTTCTTGAATATCTCTTTTTAGAAATAGAACTTCATCATAAAAAAAATCTTCTAGGCGTCTTATATTCCCCTAATGATAAAGTAAATTATTTTAGTGCTTTGGAAGATGTTCTGGAAAGTCTTTTTCATCAATATGAACATATAATTTGCATGGGCGACCTAAATACGTGCATGTTAAAAAATGATACTAGAACCAATCAACTCAAGGCACTGAATGAGTCATATAACTTACATATTCTACCTATGTCTTCCCCCACCCACTATTTTCCTAACTGTCGACCTTCTTTGATTGATATTATCTCCGTCTCTAACCCTAATTTTGTTATTTCTCATGGCCAAATGACTGCACTTTTCTCTTTTCACGATTTAATTTTTCTTTGTTATAAATTACGCCCTCCCAAGGTTAGAGGCAAAATTTTTCTTCAGCGCGATTTTAAGCATATTGATCTGGAACGCTTTGGGAATGATTTGAGGAATATCGACTGGTCACCCATAATGTCACTAACTAATATTGACGATATGGTAGACTCGTTAACATGTGAACTGATTAATATTTTTAATATTCATGCCCCTGTAAGACCAGTTCGTATCAAACATGTACCCGCACCATGGTTAACATGGATGTATGGCTAAGCGCGACCGAGCAAAAACTAAAAACAAAAGATATCCTTGTGAAGAAAATCTTACAGCATATAAGAAACTGCGAAACATTTGCAACAGGATGTGTAGGGATCCTAAGCGTCGCTACATTCACAGTACCATTCAGAATCTCTCTCAAGCGCAAGTTTGGAGATTCTTAGAATCGCTTGGTGTAGGTAAAGCCACTGTTCATCATCAGATCTCAGTGGATCTTAATGTCTTAAATTCTCACTTTACAAACCCGAATATAAATATAAATGCCCACATAAAAACACAAACACTTGCTTCTTTATCTCAAAATTTCCTACCAGACTCAACTTCCTTTTCATTTAAAACTGTATCAGAAGAGGAAGTCAAGAAGTGTGTCCAGTCCATCTCCACTAAAGCCATTGGAAGTGACAATCTCAGTCTCGAGATGATTCTTCCCGTGTTGGATGTCATTGCACCAGTGGTCACCCACATTATCAATTTTTCACTGTCCTGTAATGTTTTTCCTTCAAAGTGGAAGAATGCTTATGTCATTCCATTGCCTAAAACCTCGAATCCTACCGCTATCACTGATTATCGGCCTATATCCATTCTACCTATCCTATCCAAAGTCCTTGAAACCATTGTTCATAATCAACTCTACTCCTTTCTCTCCTCAAACAATCTACTATGTCCCTATCAGTCCGGTTTCCGATCCTTCCACAGCACAGTTGGAGCACTGCTGAATATTTCGGAGGACATTCGGTGTGCCTTGGATAACACCAAGCTCACTGTAATGGTATTACTGGATTTCAGCAATGCTTTTAACTCTGTTGATTTTGACATACTTCTTGCTACTCTTCGCGCAGTTAACATTCCTTCCACAGTTTTAAACTGGTTTCACTCTTACCTCTTGGGTCGCCGACAATGTGTGAAAGCCAATGACAATACATCGTCTTGGCTTGATCTCACTGCTGGTGTCCCACAAGGCGGCGTTCTTTCTCCACTTTTGTTTTCGATTTTTATTAACAATATCTCTAAAGTCATTTCTTCTCCTTACCACCTGTATGCCGATGATTTGCAATTGTATCGACATGGATATTTACATGAATTGCCTGAGACCATCGCATTTATAAATAAAGAACTTGCTGCGATTCAAGAGTGGGCTAAATCTTTTGGACTATCTGTTAACCCAAAAAAATCGCAAGCAATTATTATCAGCAGTAGCAGACTTGGATCTAAAATTAGTTGGAACTCAGTACCTTCTATACTGTACTCTGGATTTCAAATCCCATATTACGACAGAGTTAGGAATCTGGGTCTAATTTTCGACAGCAATATGACTTGGGCACCCCATATTAATGATCTTAGTAAACGTATGCATTTCTCTTATCATTCTCTAAAGCGTCTCCAATACTTCCTCCCTCATAAAACAAAAATTATGCTGGCGCAATCTCTTCTACTGCCAATTCTTGACTACGCCGACGTCTGCTATTTGGATGTGACCGAGGAGCTACTCAACAAGCTAGAGCGTCTTCAAAATCTCGCCATACGCTTCATTTATGGTCTTCGTAAGTATGATCACGTTTCCCAGTTTCGAGCTCAGCTTGATTGGCTCCCAATCCGCCTTCGCCGAGATATGCACATCCTTTCACTCCTTTTTAAAATCCTTAATTATCCAAATTTCCCCTCTTATCTTCGCTCCCGGTTTAATATACTTCCCACTCCCACACGCTCTAGGCGGTCTTGTGTCATACCGACACTTGACATACCGAAGAGTAACACCAAGTTCTTCCAGAAATCCTTTTCGGTTTATGCCGCATCCCTTTGGAACAAACTTCCTAAATCTATCCAGAGAAGTCCTTCTATAGTTTCCTTTAAATCACAATTAAAAAAATATCTACTTGCAACCTTAAACTCGTAAACTTTATTATACTCGTAAATTTTCATCTCATGTGTCTATATATTTTTATTTATATATGTATATGTATGGGTTTATGTATGTATGTATGTGTATGTGTGTATGTATGTATATCTTGTCATATATATATATATATATATATATATATATATATATATATATATATATATATATATATATATATATATATATATATATATAGAAAATAAATAATCATTAATTTCTTTGCGTTATTTTTAAAAACACATAAATTACACATTACACTGTACGTGTGCACTCAACAAATCTTAGTAAAACACCTATATTATATGGATAAATCAAAATAAAAATCTAGTAATAGAAGATACCTACTATTACTTTGCAAGTAAAAAATACTATTAATATTTTTAAAAATATGTCGGCACGTCACTAATCAACAGTATTTAACAAACATCAATTATTGCTTTAAATTTTAAAAAAAGTACTTAAAGAATATCATAAAATGTTTAATTTTCTATTATATGCATAAAGCACCTATATTACAACACTATCACGTAAGAACTGTGACCGCTTTGCAGATATTATATTTTAGAGATAAATAAAACTATGTTTAATATAAATGATATATGAATATTTTATTGATATATTTGTATATATGGTTCACGCTTACATTAAATTGGCGGTAATTTAGTTGAAATCGATGCGGAAGAAAAGGAATAATTTAATATAATTACCTAGAATGGCGAATATTTATTTATTAATAAAAACATACAAAAAATATATCATTTCTAAACGTAATTAAATATAATACAAGTCATTTTTAAGAATTTAAATAAACCGATCAAGGACTATAAGATAAAAGTCTAACCGTATACCATGTATTTAGCAAAAATATGTTATCTATCTTTCTTATTTATAAACGGCAAATCTAATAACGTTTCAAGGTGATTTTATCACAATTTAATATAATATTTAGAATTAGTATTTTGAAAGCGATATTTTATATTTTTTAACTTATCTAGAGGATTTTCGCAAATAAGTTATATTCCAGTTTATATTTAAAATACGAAACTTATAGTGAAATATGATTAGAAACGACAAATAGTTACTTACGTATGAATGGCACGACTAGCTCTGTAGAGTATGACTGTACGTCACAATACAGTACTTATATGTGCTCTTCCGAATAAATAAATGTCTCTTTCATTCATCTTATCAGTGCAATTCCCGACCCCGAGTCAGTTTGGTTATTGTAAGATTTGATCTTTTGAGGCCATTGTGGCTCAGGGGTACAAGTTTGTAAAAGAAAATTTGTGGGTTCGAGTCCCATTCCAGGAAATGAAATGCTTATATTTTCACTTCCTCGCTCTAGTAACAAGGCAAAATGCGGCGATGTGTTCCGTCCCTCAACACGCGATGTCTTGAGAGGTTAACTCTCTACTCTGGTAAGTGCAAAATAAAAATTAGATGTTAGTGTAATAGTTTGACGAAAATTTTTATTGGTTGTCACAAAAGTCTTTTAGTATTATGCAATAAAACTAACTACGTAGATCCATAGGCGGAGAAACGTAGTTAAAAGAATACGAAGATAGATGATGTGGATAAGTGATGTGTCCAAGGTCATTTTAGTTGATCGAATCCGCTGTAAAGAGAAATACAGTGCGAAGGAAGAAGAACATGCAGGCAGAAAAGATTTACGAAGCAAAAAGGAGTGGTGAGAAAGAAAGCGGGAGACCTTGTTGATCTTCGATAATACAGTATCGATGATACTGGAAAATCATCAGAGGGCGTTTATATACATGTGAAGAGATGGATGAGAAAAAAATGACGCAAATAGAAAGTTTGTACTTTCTGGAAATTTATGCAAAGGTGAATGTTTAAATTGACAAGAATATTTTATTTAGGTGTTAGTCATATGTATGACTATGTATGAAGTAAAGATATAATATTTTTTAGCTTCACGCTATATCGCGCACACAACAGGGTAGGCAGAGAAAACCTAGTGTTAAAACACACCGCCCTCCACTTTCCGCCGAATTTTTCAATATTAAATATTTAATTTCCTCTAGTGAGAATCGAACCCACAATTGTGGAGTTTACAGTCATATCTTTTATAAATTTTTTTTATTTTCAAAGTTTGGTTATTTGTTTTAGTTACGCATATATCTATGTATTTACGACCATATAAGATAAGATACAAATATTATACGCGTACATAGTTGTTTATTACTTTATTAAATCATATTGGATGATGTAACTTTATTCTTCTCTTCATCCTTTAACGCTTACCGTAGACAAATTGAATTTGTAAGGATATTCTGACTTCTAATACAGTTAACGTAAACGTGATTTTTGTGAACTAGATTTTCACTCCACGTAATTATGATATATATAAATATTTTAATTTATCTGCTCCGACAAAACGCGGCGTTAAGTTCTACCACACATCAAACAATGTCTTGATAATAAGAGGGAATGGTGGCAACGAACTGTCTCAAAACTAGGTTTCTTTTGTCTATCCTGCCATTTAATAATAGGCAAACGAGCGTACGGGTCACTTGATGGTAAGTGATTACCGCCGCCCACGGCTCCGTGCAACACCAGAGCGGCTACAGGTGCGCTGCCGGCCATTAAAGTGGGTTGGGCGCCGGAGACCGGCATTACCTGATGCGAAACGCAGTGGCATAAAGCCACTTCTTAACGCCGGTTTTAAATGCCGGGGGTGGTAATGATCCGGTCGAGTCTGCCCATGCATGTTGCCTGTTTACTGGCGACGTGATTCTACCACACATACTTTAGTCGCCTCTTACGACACCACCAGTACCAGGATGATCCTATTCTAGGTGGTACGGAACTCAAAGTAAAAATGGAATTACTGTTTGTGTAATGGAGTTACTACAAATGTAAATTTTATTGTTTCTAGATAAGATATTATGAGATACTCGACGACAGATATAGCTCCACTACTATTATCTGGATTACAGGTGGCCTTGGCTGTGTCAATGTCAGTATTCCGTTTAGTTTATCGAATTGTAATAAAGGTATTTACTATCTATTAAAGGGTTATATCCAATTTAAAATTATGACTATTTAAAATTAATCGATAACAGTTTAACCAAAAAAGAAATATTTAATATAAAAGTGACCAACAAACATATAAATGAAGGTTAAATTAAAAATTATAAATCTGTTTAAAGATCTTTATTCTTATTTCGACAATGTCATTTACATGAGAAATTACATAAGAAGAAACATTATATAATACTAACAGACATTAGTGAACAAAGAGTTAACATAAAGTAAACATAAAATGTAAATATGAAGTAAATATAAAATATAAATATAAAGTTAACATATAAAATGTAAATAAGTAAAAATTAAATGATTAATTTGAAGGATTCATAATATTCTTTGTAAAATAACTGTAATGATTGCATATTAACTCCTGTACAGTTTTTAAATTAGTTACATATATTATTGGCTAAATGTAAAATGTAGTTATTACAGAGTACACGTAGAAAGGATGTTTTTTTTTATATAGATTTATTTCAAACGAACGAACGAACCGAAGAATCTATGTATTTACTTGATATTTCTTTGTAGATCAAATCGATCTTTATCTATGTGTTGAATCAATTACGACTCAAACTTAACTGTTATTACTTATGAAGGTAAACTTCACTAACAAATCAATTTTGCTTACTTTACTGTTTGTACTCTAAACAATAGTGCTTTACTTTTTAATTTTTCTTTATCTTTTTTCTAGCAACGGTATGTTATTAATAGTTAGGGGCGTATGATTAGGATTTTTTTTATTTTTTCATTTAAAAAATATATGACAGGTCTTCTCAGTGTTGATGGTTAGTGGGTTGCTTTGAAACTATTTATGTAAAATGTCTAGATCTTGTTGTTCCCGAGATAAGATATCATGTACAGAATGTCCGTGATAAACTAAGCAAGTGTCATCGGCGTAGAGGGTAAGTTCACAAATATTATTAATATAAATTAAGAAGTGGGAATCGAACCATCAACGAAAGAAGAAGATGAAGCGACCTGTATAGCTATTTGTTCTTGCTAAAGATAGAATAAAATATGTACCACTAATTCCCGACAATAATCTTTTCGAATTCTATGTATTAAATTTAAATTACATAATATTTTAAACTCTTATACACAGGCACCTACGTCAATAATATCTTATCGTCATCTTATGAATATAGCAAATAAGTATTATTAGTATTATCGACAACGATATGAATCTTATTGTACACATTTATTTTAATTAAATAAAGTAGATCTACATTAAACAGAGCAAGAAAATGAGTGAACTCAAAATCGTTGAAAAATGTCTTCATTTAATATAATAAATGAACCCATTTTATATAATAAAAAACACTAACACATTATAGAATTAGTAAATAGCATTATAGTATAAAAAATTGTAAGGAAATATTATACGTATACATTTTTTATGAGTAATTAGAGTATATAAATGTTGCTGTTTTAATTAATTGTATTACATTTTTTATTAATAATATCCAAATATATCTATTAGTTGTTCTATTATATATAGTATAGGAGATGGTGGTATTGTGGCCTCCTTTGATATTTGTTATTAATAATCACGCTATCCTGTGAAGCTTTTTCTAAAATGGAGCACTTACGTGTATTTGACATTTCGATTTCGACATTAATACATGTTTAATTAACGTTGTCCTACATGATTTAAACGGTAAATATGCATAATATACAATGTTTTGTATGCAATGAGGCTTGTTAATATTGCTCGTTAATATTGCCCCTTATATTGCTTGCATTATCGTCCCGTGGGCTATATAACATATAGTAATTGAATATTTAACTTGTTTACAAATGCCTAGATAAAATTTGTTGTCTCCAGATATCAATTGTGTGAATTTGATAACAGATCAAAGGAAAATCGTAAAGGGAGAATAGGAGGAGGAGGAGAAGGGAGAAAATCATAAAAACGAAGCAGACCTGGAAGCGGATGTTGACACGGTAAACAAAGCAGCCGAGATGATAGAGAGGATGTCATTAGCAGTTCTAAATAAAATAAATTAAATTAGCTTCACGCTGTATCCCGCACACAGCAGGGTAGGCAGAGGGAACCTAGTGTTAAGACACTCCGTTCCCCACTTTCTGCCGAATTCTGGAGGCATTGCGTGTTGAGTGGCAGAACTCAACGCCGCGCTTAACCTCGACACCAGAGCGAAGAAATGGAAATATAAATTTAAGTAAATATTTCATCTCCTCGATTGGGAATCGAACCCACAACCAGTCGGTTTTGCAGTCACACCTCGTGCCGCTGCGCCACGAACGGCCTCATTAGCAGTTCTAGCCGGTACCAAAGAGACGTGATATCCAGCTGTAGCTCCAATAATGAAAAAATCGTAGAACTCGTCTGAATGTGAAGAAAATTACCTGAGGACTCAGATACATTTTGTATATTTTGTGACACGACTTCTAGCGACAGACTTGGAGAAGAATGGATTCGGTGTCAGATCATTAATCTAGACGCGTGGCAGCGCATCTAGACAAGTTCAGTAAAACAGAACTGGTGAGCAGCACCGTGTGTAATTTTACACGAACCATTTGAAGCCACTTTTTACCCCTTCGTAACTCAAAATGTATCCCACCTAAACCTGCCAAATTTATCTAAAATATTAAGACCCGCTACCTATATAAGGCAGTGTATTAAATTTCATAAACGCAGCTCAAACGGTTATTTAGATAATGATGTCAAAGTCGCCAATTTTATCACGTATTGACTGACCTATAGACCTTAATTCTAACCCAGTTCCAGATGACCTAGAATGGCCAAATTTTGCAACCAGTTAAGTAATTGGGTGTACATGAAGGAAAAAATCCGATACTTTTTTCTTATTTTCTTATAATTTTTCAATAAATAGATTCTAGTAGAAACATTTACTTATAATGCATACAATGTAAGAATAGCAATATAAGTTGACGACAATTGGTTTTTAGGTTTAACGCCTGACATTGAAGTAAGTAGATAAATATATTATAATAGACAATTATTAGACAACTCAGGAAGATTAGAAATTGGCCGGCATTTTTGGAATAGGGATCACTAGTGCATGGCGTCATGCATCAGGAACTTCACCGGAGGAAAGGGGCAGCTTCAGATATGACAAAATACAGGAAGAACAGCATTAAGATACAACATAATACACCGACTAATATTATCATGGTCAGTAGCATCCGTTTTAATGGCTATCACGTACTTACGTACTTCTGTTGTTGTGATAATCGTGAAAAGGAAAGTGACAATAGGATTATAAAGAGATGATGGGGACAGTGTATGAAGAGTTTTAACTTTATTGTTGTATATTGTCGTTTGTCTTAATTACATTCGTAAAAATTATTTAGCAAGTCTAAGCCCGTGTAGTTACTTAAGATTGATGTATAGATTTATAAATAAATATATATAGAGATAGCGTTTAAAAAATTCTAAGTTTTTGCAGGATTCCTAAGGACATTTCATAAAAAAATCTAGTTACGTTAGAAACACATACGTCAATTAAAAAACATAATAATCAGAATTTGCATTTAAAACATTTTGAAATTTTACATAATTTTCTTCAATATTAAGTTTAATCACAATTTGATGTCATTGCAAGTTTTTTTAGTTTTATTCTATCAATTTTTGCCGTTGAAGTCATTGGAAGATCTGATACAAATAGAACTCCCCCCCTCAATTGCTTTACATCTGATAGGGTGTCTGTAAAGAAATGAAATTAATTAATAAATAAATACAAAATGCAAGAAAGCTTATGTAATAAAGTTTACAAATAAGCAATTTTTTATAACGATGATCTTTTATTAATATACTTATAGTATTAGCTATTCAATATATATAACAATTTACAAAATCTAATGTCGTGTGATCACAGTCAGCATAACCCTTATTAATACAGATCTTAATTTAAACGAGAAAAACTCACTTTTAACTAAATCTTTAACTTCTTGTGCACTAATCACAACGTTATCACGAGGAACTATAACAGCGACGGGTAAATCCCCACAGATTGGGTCAGGAATACCGGTGACGGCTACATTCAAGACTCCTGGATGTTCTAAAATAACTTCTTCAATTTCTATAGGATATACCTAAAACCAAATAAAGCTATCTACGTTGAATATTCCAGTTGATTTTATAGAAGTGTAATTAATAGATGTGACATTTAATTTATTAGACTAACCGACTGGTTGTGGGTTCGATGCCCACTCGAGGAGATGAAATATTTACTTAAATTTATATTTCCATTTCGCTCTAGTGTCGAGGTTGAGTTCTGCCACTCAACACGCAATACCTCCAGGATTCGGCAGAAAGTGGGGAACGGAGTATCTTAACACTAGGTTCCCTCTGCCTACCCTGCTGTGTGCGGGATACAGTGTGAAGCTGAAAAAAAATAATGTAAGTAAAAGTCATGTAACAAAAAGTCAGTATGAATTTATTTGATAAAATGTATAAAGAAAAAAATTACTGGATGATTATTGTATTTAAGTAATAACTTAAGGCGATCCATAAAGTAGAAGTTGTAATTATGATCCCTATAAACGAGATCTCCAGTCTTAAACCACCCATCTTCATCTAAAGCTGCGGCATTCATAACGGGATTGTTGTAATATCCCTAAAATAGAGATATTTAACTTTAAATAGATTATATTAAAATGATTTTAAATATAAATATTAATATTTAAGAAATAATAATTCCCATGTTAAGTTAATAAATTAATAAGATTGATTGATTTCAGGTACCTTAGTAATGCTTGGTCCTTTTAAAAGTAATTCTCCAGTCATGTTTGGTTCAGATATTGTTTCATTCGTTTCTGGATCAACTATCTAAAAGAGTATATATATTTATATCAATCATAAGGAATACGCGAGGAATATGCGAGGCCGGTCGTGGCGCAGCGGCACGAGGTGTGACTGCAAAACCGACTGGTTGTGGGTTCGATCCCCACTCGAGGAGATGAAATATTTACTTAAATTTATATTTCCATTTTCTTCGCTCTGGTATCGAGGTTAAGCGCGGCGTTGAGTTCTGCCACTCAACACGCAATGCCTCCAGAATTCGGCAGAAAGTGGGGAACGGAGTGTCTTAACACTAGGTTCCCTCTGCCTACCCTGCTGTGTGCGGGATACAGCGTGAAGCTAATTTAATTTATTTTTTATTTTATAAGGAATACAATAAAAACAATAAGTCCTGTGTTGACTAATATATATGTCAAAAACTTCTTAATATTGATCAGATCTCAGCCATCTACTATTAGGTGAATAGATGTGTTCAGAGTAGTGTGACACACGACTCAGAAACAAAATGTTTTCTTATTTATAACTAGCGGCTCGCCCACAGCTTCGCCCGCTTAAAATACATGATTATTGATTTAATAAGCAGAATTGATTGACAACTATAATGACTTCTAATATGATTTTTTTACGACATTATCGTCAAAGAATTTTTGATTGTTTTAAATAAAAAAATACGACCATTGTTGATATTTGATATTTATAAAATATACATAAAGCTAATTATTTATTACACGTATATATTTTTGTTACTTTTATTAAAGTTAAAACAACGTTTTAATAATTCATAAAATATAGCTGTTTTGCATTACAACAAAACAGTTATTATGTGTATGAAGAAACACACAGCGTTGATTGAAGAAGCAGTCTCCTAATTTCGCCTATTTCATATATAAATTGTTTAACTTACCAAATAATACTCGAAATACTTTCCTCTTTCACTTCTGCAGTGACGTACGTCATCTATTCTCTGTGGCGACGTGCTGTCATCTGTCACTCATAGAAGTCTTCATAACTCACCAGCAAGAACCTTGCTGCAACGCTGTGTGTTTCTTCATACACATAATAACTGTTTTGTTGTAATGCGAAACAGCTATATTATGTTACTTCGAAACACACAGCGTTGATTGAAGACCTGTTTGTTTACTGCTGGTGAAAGAGAATGTATGCAGACAAAGGATGCAGACGCTATGTGATCTTAAAGAAAATTAACTTTATATACCTATATTAAAAGTGAATTTTTAATTTACCTATAAAACATTAAAGTTTTTCAAGTAACCTAATAACCTTAATAAGACATCTCTTAACAATACTGTTTAACAAAGTTTTACTGGTAATTCTTCTTTTAATTATTTCATCATAAAACCTTTATTTAATGGTATAAGCTCTTCTCTTAGTTAGAACAAAGTATTGTATAGTAATATCAAAATATCTTCTCAAATAATTTAGGATGTTTATATAATAAATCATATTGTATCAACTTAATAATAGATTATTAAACTAATCATTTCATTATATATTAATAAACTTACTTAACAAAAAACCTCTTTTGAAATTATTAACTTATCTGATTTTTTTTTATTCTTTCAATGAGTTTATTACTGTTTACTTATCTGAAACCTTTAATTCTTCCAGTATACCTGAAATATATCATTATTATATCTTTTTAAAATTTCCTTTTGTTGTCAAAGTTGTTGTCTCTTTGAATATGTAGACCATCATTTAATAAATTAATATATTTAATCATTATTATTATCAAATGCTGCTGCTGCTTTCTTGCTGACAAGAGAAATATGTCTCCTTCAAAATTAAGACCATTTAAGTGGTTGGTTTAATAAAATTCATTATTGATATAAAAATGTCTACATAAAAATCAAAACTGATTGGTCCTTCAAACATTTGAACCTAAAAATAAAATGACTACTGACTGATATATTAGATGTTCTGATACATCACAATGTGAGAATACAACAAAATAATATTATGGTGTGCCACAATTTCCTTGTGCTTTGGTTCCAGAAAATTATAATTACAATGTATAGTAAGTAACCACTGTCTGTGTGTACTTTCAGCCTGTCACATTAGCACCTTGCCATCAGGTTATAATACATATACATTCAGTTTTACTTGTTTATATCAAATCTGGTATCTTTTCCAATTTCTGTTTTAATAACAATGAAATATGGTATTTCTTTCAATTTCTAATATTTATTTATTATTTGCAATTTCTGTTAAAATAATACCATTACAGCCAAAAGTGTATCTTGATTGTCTCACCTTCAGTTTTTATTATATTGTATCTTTCTGATTTTTCTAATCTTTAACGGACTTGTTTCATGGTCCTTCTATTTGAGTGCACTAGCCTTCACCTAGGTTCTCAATATGTAAGTCTCTTATATAGTGCCCTAGTGCTCAGTGACTAAGTATCTATAGTATAAAGTTTGTCCTCTGTCATATATGGTTTTGATAATTAACTATGAATTATTAAGGTACCCACAACTTGTGTCACTTTTATAATAAAAGTAATATTAAAGTAGAGTAAGTTGATATAATGCACTTGCCATGAACTTATTGTTATTAAAGTGATTGAGAATAAATAATTATGTGTTTAAATATAATATCCTCCTAGATCTGGAACAATGTTATTATGAGTCCCTTGTGATGTATAGTCGCGCAACGGATATTTGGACCAGCCAACTATCTGGACAGAGAATGGTCCACCACATCTTGGATCTCCATATTTTATAAGGCCTCCGGAGCCTGGAGCAACAGATGTTATTTAGACATGACTTCCCTGAATAGTGTATCTCAGTCTCTTGCGTCTCACCCATTTTTTGGAAATATAAGCTGTAAGTCCTTAGTGACGTTTAGTCGCACAACAGCCGACCATTTGGACAGAGAAAGATCCACGTCTAGGACGCTCCATATTAAATAAGGCCGCCGGAGCCTGGAGCAACAGATGCATACGGCATGTAAATGGTGGTCAGCTTTATATCTCTCGATAGATATACCACCGTCAGAGTGATCAGGCGATCTGCCAACTTCCAGATATATCAGCAAGTTTAATAGTTAATACCTGGGTCTGTTCTTTAATTTTCAAATATACCATAAAATAAAATTACTTTGACACATTGATATAGTACCATATTCACACTCTGAAAGCTTGTTTTCCTTGTGCTTAGTGTTATAAATATTGAACATTTCCATTAATCTGCATGCTATCTATCACATCTGATTCATTCATAACCTGCTTTCCTAAGATAAAGCACATTCAGGTGGACTACTCAACCTACATACACTGCGGTTTTGTTGAGAAATAGAATTACAGGTGTTGTATAGAGACTACGCATACAATTCTTATGATTTGACTTCCTACTAAGTCTGTTATTGGCAACTGTGTCAGGTAAACTACTCAACCCACATGTGCTGTGGTCTACTTGAGACAATTTGACTTTCCACTAAGTCAGTTATTGGCCGACTGTGACTATTGACTAATATAAGTATTGGTTAATATGCATAAAGATCCACTTTTCCAACATCTGCCTTAACAATCAAAGGCAATCGCAGAAGTAATTGTGCTCCATAACAACCCACACACTCACACTCCTTTCTTTGGAAAGTACACAACATAATTTCACACACAATTTAATTTTGAGTGCTTCATTTAGACAACCAATAATACATAATCTCATATATTTTATATGAATTGTGTTTACTGAAAGCAATTTCGGATTTGTAGCTGTACCAAAAATATTTCAATGTTTAATGATTAACTCAGCAGCCAAAATGTAGCATTAGTTTACTATTTCCGAAATATGAATTGTTAATGTCAATATGTCCTGATCAATTGCCATCATAAATCTGTTGGGATACACAACAACATATAAATGCCAGGTGATATGCCTGTGCCTTTCTACCACCATCTACAATTGGTAACCATTGTAACTGTTTGGGAAGCTCCCAGCAAGTCAAAGAAGTGGAATATATGCTAATGCATTTCCTAGTTCTTTTCTTTTTAATGATCCTCAAAAAACAATTCTCTGGGTACTGTATAACAATAAACATAAAAATAATAGAGCTTATGTCTACCCTTTTTTCAACCAAGATAGTATTATTTGTAACTATGTATGACTTTTACTGAATAAACTTGTTATTCTTTCAATTGCAATAATAATACATTTTATAAATATATTTATTTCTTTATTCTATTCATTCCTATCCAATTGAGTTTCCTTTTCTGTTCTATCATCTTCTTTATTTATTATTATTTTTGTATTTAAATTAATATTTTATATGATCTATTTCCTTTACTTATATGTTATATCTCTTATTTTTTTTTTATATATATGAAAAAACACATACACTACATGTAGGGTATACTATTTGTAGGGTTATTTCTTTTTTTTTGTTTTAATTAGATTTCTAAATTTTCATTTATTAATTTATTTTAGGTTACACACTTTTTATGTAAGAAGATATTATGAGCTCCAATGTATTACTGTCAGTTTATTTATTTTAAACTTCTATCAAAACTTTATTACACTAAATATACAAAATCACACACTTTATTCTATCGTTATATGACTTAATTCTTCTGAAGACCTAGATCCAAGTAATGTGGAATAGTCACAGTCAGCCAGTTTACCAAATTGTTTAGCCCAAGCAAATAATTTTGTTCAATGTTAGATATCTCTCTCAGTAGATGATATTTAGTTTCATTTTATTAAAGTTACACAACTCCTTGTTAACTACTAATTTTAAAAGCTGGAGTACTTTTACACAACCATTACAGACTCCCAGTTCCTGTAGTCTGTAGTCACTTATTGACAGTAGTCAACCTCTGTCTGTTTATCACAATACTACTATTCTTGTTCATACACATTTTTAGCGACAAGTTACATTCTTTTATGTCACTAAGCTGTAGCTCTGTTATAGATAATACAGGATTATCATAATAAATTCCTATAAGAAATAAAATTAACACAAAATGTTGTTGTGTGTTGTTACAAATAAAATTCAAATTCAAATATACTTCACTTCAGTATTAAATAGACAGTTATTGTCAACTGAATATAGTAGAGCCACCACTGGCCCAAGGAACAGTTTTGTTGCCTAGGAGCTAAAAAACGTTGTTATTTTCAATAAAAGTTACAATTTTAAAAACAATGTAATTGCAGCTATGCTTCAAATTATTATTTACATAGGTACATGTTATTATTACACTCTGTAATGCAAGTAATTATATATAGAATAATAAGCTTTACTATTACTTTTTTATAGTTATCATAAATATTTTATATCTATCTCTGTATATAATGTACAGTAAAGTCACTTAATAAGTGTTAGGCAACCTAGCCCATGTTAAATAGAATGTTTTAAAAGACATTTTCAAAATAATCTTGAGCGTTGACATTTTTAATGTATAATATTTTGTCAAAATATCATATAGAAAATCTCTAATAAAATTCAGTAGCTATGTAATAGCTTATATGCTGAAATATAACTTACCAGTCTCAATTAGACTACTATTTTAATTTTCTAAGTATCAGAAGTTTGTACTTTACTTTTGAACTCTTATATAGTAAAGGGGGCTTACTTGGCACTTTTTTCTTCTCATTTTTAGTAAGCTAGGAAAAAAATGCTAGAAACTTCAAGGGATCGTTGACCATTTTGAATTCTGAAGACAGCAACTTTCCTTTTCCTGTACTTCTGAATTATATACACTCATTTTGCGAGACACAACACAAATATAAACTAAACTCCTTTATATAAAAATATTTTACAAAAAATTAATGATTTTCAAAAAATTTTTTGTTATTTATAAATTTTGCATCCGATCGCGGCAAAATTATAAGACGCTATGAGTGACAGATGACAGCACGTCGCCACAGAGAATAGATGACGTACGTCACTGCAGAAGTGAAAGAGGAAAGTATTTCGAGTATTATTTGGTAAGTTAAACAATTTATATATGAAATAGGCGAAATTAGGAGACTGCTTCTTCAATCAACGCTGTGTGTTTCGAAGTAACATAATATATATTATTGTTGAGAAAAAAACATTTCGTTGTTCAGATATTTTTTACAATATGTCAATGTATAAAATAATAACTGAAGACCAATGAGATTGAATACAATATAAATAAGGAACACACAAATATAAAAACTCTTTATATAAACTTGTGCTTCCTTAACAACTTTATGTTTTTTTTACCTATATAATATACTCTGTTAAATGTGCTGATGTCAGTGAATAATTTAATTTACTCATTCAGAAACAGCCTTAAATGTTAAATTATTGATTTGAAGGATTCATAATACTCTTTGTAAAATAACTGTAATAATTGCATATTAACTCCTGTACAGTTTTTAAATTAGTTACATATATTATATGAACGAACCAATCAAAAAATCTTTGTATTTACTTGATATTTCTTTTAAGATCGTTCTTTACTTCTTTCAAATGACGATAACTTTTTTTTTAATGAACCGATTTTGATGAACTAAACTTTAGTAGTTAAGTTGAGTTAAAACAAAGCAACTGGTGACAGACAGACAGACAGACAGACAGACAAGAAATTCAAAAAAAATATTTTTACTTTCTATTATTCTTTTTAAGTGTCCCTCTATCCATTTCAGTCAAAATTACTAAATGTACAGACAAAATATTTTTACTGTCTTATTATATATAGAGATTATGACGTAAACATTTAAAGCTTGTCGGGTTTTATAGGGTTTGAAGCTTAAATATTTATTCGTAAAACATAAACATACATACTCTGATGGTGTAAGTAATGATATATTTTGATATTTCATTTTTATTATAGGAGAAATATTTATTCTCGTTTCATTACCTTCCACTGTAGATGATTAAGCGGCAACCCAATAGAACCCAGAGGCGAGAACATATCGCCATTGAATAATCCTGCAATTTCGCTCATTCCGTAGGCAATTTTCACATCACAGTGTGGGGCGGCCTTCTGATAAATAAAAAAAACTAAAATTAGCTTCACGCTGTATCCCGCATACAGCATGGTAGGCAGAGGGAACCTAGTGTTAAGGCAATCTGTTCCCCACTTTCAGCCGAATTCTGGAGGCATTGCGTGGCAGAACTCAACGCCGCGCAAGCGAAAAAATGGAAATATAAATTTAAGTAAATATTTCGTCTCCTCGAGTGGGGATCGAACCCATAACCAGTCAGTCAAACTTTGTGCCAATGCGCCACGACTGGCCTCTTTCTAATAAATGTCTACCAATATAATATAAAATGTATAACCATATTTATATAGACGTTATATAGACGTTATATCGTCTATTTTGAAAATTAAAGATTATTTAAAAAGTGACTGTTGTATACATGGAAAATTACATTCTAGAGATTTTTAACTATATGTATCAAGAAATAAAAGATATAGATTAGACATATGGATAAAAGAAGACTAAAAGGGCGATAAGGGGAAACTGACAAAAGTGTAGGGTGTTGTAGGGTCGTGCTTTTTGTCACGTATAGTATCTAATAATATAAAATATTATTTAAATATATCTTACCTTAACTTCCTCAAGGAGTTTCTTAGAAACGGCGCTGCCTAGTATTAAGCAGCATTGAAGCGACGACATATCGAACTGTATGTCCGATTTAAGTAACGATATTATAAACGGTGGACTCATCATTGTGTAATGTGGCTGAAATGTGCATATACATACATATATATTATTGAATCTATAATGGACTTTTTTTAAATTCAAGCTGCATCCCGGCTACAGTAGGATTGGCAGAGGGAACCTGGAAACTTTGTGTTAAGACACTCCATTTCCATTAATACTTCTCCGTTTCTCACTTTTACGCAGAAATCTGGAGGATTTGCGTGTTGAGTAGCGAATCTCAGAACCGCGCTTGGACTTATTACCAAAGAAAAGAATTAAAATATTAAATATTTTATTAGTTTGAGTGGAACACAACCTGTAGCGTTTACAGTCGCATGCTTAGGCCCTTGTGCTACTTCTGGATTCAAATATTTTATGGACTTTTTTTTAGACATTTCCGCGTAAAAAAATGCATACGCTTGCTTATTATAGGTAAATAATTTATTAATTCAATTGATTTTGAAATATTCCATCCATAAAAATAATTAGTGTAAATTAATGAGTGTATTTTAAACGCACATTACTGGTCACCTACACTATCAGAGCTCCCCTGGACACCAACAACAAATTCAAAGTGCCGCTATCGAAGCACGTTTTAGATCTAAATTGAATTTGAGATCGGCTGATAAGTTTGAAGTGAACTGTCGGGAGATTTCACAGTTAAACCTCACGCATAACTGTCACATTTCATGATCATAAGAAAAAAAAGTGGTTGACGTTAAGATTCTTAAAATTTATTAAACAATTATTATATACATATATAATAATCAAGTCATCGTTTCAACTGAATATACGCTGTTCATAATTCAATTTAGATTCTATGTATTAAATAAGTAAACATTATTTCTAAATTTTAGCTTATTACTTCAAATAAGACAGAGGAGTAAAAATATACATATATTTCCTGGTTACCTTATATTTTTTAAATAACATAGAAACATGTGTCACAGTAAGTGGAGCTGAAGACTGTAACCTCGTGTATTTCATAATAGGCGATAATATGTTCTGAAACATTGACCCTGTCCAATGAATAGGGGATAGAACTAGGCCAACTTCAAATGGTGTTGGAAATTTTAAACCGCTGCATCTGAAATAGAAATAGGCTTATTACTTAGGTGTTTTTAAAAATCAAATCAGCTTCAGGTAGGCAGAGGGAACCTAGTGTTCAGACACTATATTCTCATTTTCCGCCGAATTCTGGGGGCATTGCGTTTTGAATGGCGGACATTAACGCCGCGCTGTGCCTCAACACCAGTCTAATCCACAACCAGTCGCGTTTACTGTCACACTTTGTGCCCCTCTTTTATATTCAAGATTACATCATTAAATAAAAAATTAAAATTAAAGTATCCCGCACACAGCAGGGTAGGCAGAGGGAACCTAGTGTTAAGACACTCCGTTCCCCACTTTCTGCCAAATTCTGGAGACATTGCGTGTTGAGAGGCAGAACTTTATCGCCGCGCTTAACCTCGATATCAGAGCGAAGAAATGGAAATATAAATTTAAGTAAATATTTCATCTCTTCGAGTGGGGATCGAACCTACAACCAGTCGGTTTTGCAGTCACACCTAAAGTAAACCCAGTAAAATGCTTTTGGACAGTTTCCAAAGAGGCGCGAGTTCAAATATCGCTACGGTAATTTTTTTATACGTTTTCTCATTGAGAAAACGTATAAAAAAATTACCGTAGCGATATTTGTTAAGTATTTTTATTTCCTAAGTGTGGAATAACACATGTAGCATAGGAAAGAAGGCCTCAACGTAATACTTTGCCTTATTAGATGAGAAAAATGAAAATAGTTCATTTGTCCGATTGGAGACAGCACCAACAAAATATAATGAATATATAGTAATTATATGATAATATATATTTTATTTATGAGGCCGGTCGTGGCGCAGCGGCACGAGGTGTGACTGCAAATCGACTGGTTGTGGGTTCGATCCCCACTCGAGGAGATGAAATATTTACTTAAATTTATATTTCCATTTCTTCGCTCTGGTGTCGAGGTTAAGAGCGGCGTTGAGTTCTGCCACTCAACACGCAATGCCTCCAGAAATCGGCAGAAAGTGGGGAACGGAGTGTCTTAACACTAGGTTCCCTCTGCCTACCCTGCTGTGTGCAGGATACAGCGTGAAGCTAATAAAAAATATATATATATATTTTATTTATGTAACACTAAGTAAGGAAATCCGATAAATATATTCTCGTGTGTCAGTGCTGCTAATTTTGGCATGCCTGTAGACCCACTTGTCAATACTAGAAGGGCGTTAGTTGAAGTTGGGTCGAAATCGGCAGGTCTGCAAAAAATTATATATTATTTAATTTGTAACTGGAAAATAATTAAATGAAACTTATTAATAAAAAATATAAAATAAAATCAGCTTTACGCTGTATCCCGCACACAGCAGGGTAGGCAGAGGGAACCTAGTGTTAAGACACACCGTTCCCCATTTTCCGCCGAGTTCTGGAGGCATTGCGTGTTGAGTGGTGGAACTCAACGTCGCACTTTGCCTCGACACCAGAGCGAAGAAATGAAAATATAAATGTAAGTAAATATTTCATGTCCTCGAGTGGGGATAGAACCCACAACCAATCGATTTTGCAGTTACACTCTGTGCCCCTGCGCCACGACGGGCCTAAAAAAAATTATGAAGAAGGTTATTTCCATTCTTTTCAAAACAAATTATATTTATAGTTCTTTTCATTTTTCATACTTACTTGTAACTTTCTATTGGACTATTGTCACTATGTTTTTCTATTAATTCTGCAAAACTTAGATATTCTTCGTTTTTGCCAAATGTAATAATATCCGTCGATAAATTTAAAATTTGTAAAGCCTCTGTAATATTTTTGACGCATGAATTCTCACAAAAGACGATTTTGGGAACAACAAATTTCAGTATATGTCGGAGTTCACCTAAAATTAATATTAATAATAAAAAAAACAGTAACTCATACTAGCGCCGTCATGACTCAGTAGTGGCTGTAAATGTTTGTAAGCATCGTCACTCGAGGAAAATTATTTTTAATTCCTTGTTCGGGTAAAATAAAACTTGGTGTAAGTAACACCACTCCACTTACCGCCAGAGTTCGAGACAATACATTGGTCTCGAACTCTGGCGGTAAGTGGAGTATACTAGTTGCTTTCTGCCTACCTCGCTATGCGCAAGTTAGAAAAAAACTTATACTATATAATGTTGCTTAATTGCATCTAAGCTTATTTCATAATTTAAGCTGAATATAAATGAAAGTTAATAAAAAAATCAGTACTACTATACTTTTTAGTAAGGACTTGTCTCGATTAAATAAAATAGATAAAAATTAAAAAAAATAATAAAATTGCCTTTTCCAGTTTTTATAATTTTCGTAATATAATAATTTACTACATAATACGTACATCTAAAAAATATAAAAGTGTCTATAAAACTTGTACATTACTAAACATACGTACAAGTCCTATACTAATAGAGGTAAAGTTTGCACCTTTGATTGTTTGTTTGTTTGTAAGGGCCAACCTTTGGAAATACTAAACCGATCATGAAAATTCTTACACTATCAGAAAACAACACTATTAAGGAGTGCTATAGATTATATTTCATTATGATTGAAAAAAAAATTCAAAGAAAAATAATAAGCGAGCGGAAATTGGGCAAGATGTGACGCTTTACCGGTGTGCGCTGACTAAACGGTTCGGTGCAGACGAATATAATGCTCGTCAAAAATGTTGGTCTCTATAAGTTCTATAAAAAAACTGTGGTAGTTTATAACTATCTTTTATATCTGAATCACTAGAAAAGCTCTCTAATTAAATGAAAGATTTTTTATGTGAGATATCTTTTTCATGGATAAAACATGAATCTATATCAAACTAAATGATTTTGTAATCAAGATAATTTTATGAAAATAAAATTAGTTGTTAAAAATATGTTATTTGGTTATGTAATGATCAATATATTAAATTTTTTTTTGTCTTGTTGTACGAATTTCGTTGTTTTAAGAAAAGGTCTCCTAAAATGAGTTTCTTGAACGCTCACATGTTACACTTTTAAAATATTTTTTTAAAGGACAACAATATTGTCCTTTATGGCCGTCTCATTTCCATTTTAAGTTTTGACTAAGATCACATGCCTCTATTGCTTTTGTTTTCGATATTATTTTTGTGTGCTTTATCTTCTATATTTTTAATTTTTGATTTTTCTGGAATAGCACCATGATAAACTTTGGTCAATATTTGTTGATTAATTCAAAAAAATCGTTTAAACATAAAAACTTTTAGCTCTTCTTAAGGTTTAACATACTTACTGACGCGGTAATTTACATCAAATCCCACGACGCTTATTCCCAAAAACAAGGCAGCATACATCGGGATAGTAATGTCAAGGTGGTTGGGTCCCATTAAAATGATCACATCATGTTGCTTCAAGCCCAATTTACTTAGAGCTGTAGCACAGCGGATTGATCTTTTCATTACTGATCTAAATGTCTCTTCTTCGCCAGTAGCTCCATCTATCTACAATTTGTATATTTAAAAACATTATCATAAATATAATAATATTAAATTCAAGCAGGAGACCTACACATATACACGCATACAAATTGAAAACGTCATACAACAATTTAATTTAATTAGACTTTATTTTTAATCTCTTCTCTACCTCTATATGCAGAGTGTTTTTGTCAGCACCACTACTTTAAATGACACCATAGTCTTAATTGTTCTATAAAAGCCTAATAATTACTTTTTTCCCAAAAACGAAAGTGATTTTTCAAACAAAATAAATAATAAAATTATCGTTGTAAATGTAGTCAAGAACGACGCACGCAGGCATAAATCTCTCATTTAGAAATCGAGTCGTAGATACTAGCGGCAAGGTTCAAAGTTGTTTAACCTTTAGTAGTATTTTTGTAGTAGTATGTATTTACGTTATTGGTATCTATGAGTAACTGCGACAAGCGTATTCAGGTACGGATAAAGATCGTGAAATGAAAAAAAAATCCTAGTCTAAATTGTTGAGTTTATAGATTTTTAGAGATTTTTTTCAAGATACCTCAACAGGTGTCTTGAATAATTTCTTTAGGTATGGGTTTAAAATATTTTTCCCTGTATGCTGTTCCTGTAAAAGGAGCGCTGACGCTTCCACCCTGTATAATAAAAGTATAGAAAAGTTAATTCTGAGCGTCGGTTAATGTATTATAGAAGAATTATTATAAAAGATAAATTGCATCGGTATCTATTAAAAAAATCCTATAAATATAAAATATAAAATGTTCACGATATAATATGTGATTGTAATTTTTATCCTAATATTTAGTATTTTGTTCAAATTAATTCTCGATAATGCAAAGTGCATAAAAAAGTGATTATATCACTATGAAGATATAAATAAACTCTTATTAAGGCGTCATTACTAAATTAATTATTTAATTCAAGTGATTAAATAAAATAGGAAGATGAGTCACTCATTCGACTTAATTAACAATTTTGATTAAAATTATATAATTTGGCTTCACTTGCGAGGCCAGTCGTGGCGCAGTGGCACGGGTATACCCGTGACGACGGACTTATCCGGTAAAAATTCCGGTTATTTCTACTAGGTTCCCCTGGTATGCGGGAAAAAACATAAAGCCTATAAAAAAACAATTATGACAACTACCTGCATTATCATGTCGGGAACATCTTTCAAGCACTGAATTATTATTTTGCCGAGATGATATCTGTCGTTAGGATTGCCGGTTTGGGCGACTACTCGCGATGTTAACTCATGAAGATACCACCATACCGCGTTAGAAGTTCCGGAAACCATTTCTAAATATAACTTTAGAAAATAAATACACATATTAAAATTTATATTTATATATATGTATATATAGTTAAAATATCATAGTAGGTACACACCCCAATACTTTAAAAGCAAAAAATATATATTTTTTTGGCCTATACCGAACTGAACTACAATTTGCAAAGTAAATTTAATCTTTGAAAACTTTCACTTTTATATACTCGTATTTACGTTATATATTATAACTAGCGACCAGCTCGCGGCTTCGTCCGCTTAAATTTGTGAATTATTTGTTTGCTTAAGTACAGGGAATTAATTATGTTTCTGTTTTAACAAATAATGTATGCTTGCAGCGCACTTAAGATTTCTAAAGTGACATTTATGAAAGCATAGGCATTTTCGATTTTCATTAATAAAAACTATTATTGGGGGCATTTAACTAAGTAACAGAACCAGAAACAATATTAAATATATTAAAAATAAAAAATATATGTTAAAAAAATGTTGTCTGTTTGTTGGTTTTTCTGTTTGTCGACTTATCTCAGAAACGACTTAACCGATTAAAGGAGCGAAGATGCGGTCGCGGTGCGGGAGCGGTAAAATCATTTTCATTCTTTGTATATATTTCTTATTGTAACTATCGTCATGTATGGTGTAATAATTAAATAACTGACTTATTATAAGAGTTTAGAATTTGATCAAAATACATTTATTTTAAGAAACACATTTATTTTAAGATTTTGAACCGATTTTGATGAAACAAACTTTAATTGTTAAGTTGAGTTAAAACAAAGCTATTAGCGAACTTTTTAAGTAAATCAGTTCAGTATTTTCAGAGAAAAATGTGACCATACATATCGACAAACAGACAAGAAATTCAAAAAAATATTTTTGATTTCTATTATTTTTTTTCTTTCTCTATCCATTTCAGTCTAAATTACTAAATGTACAGACAAAATATTTTTACTGTCCTATTATATATAGAGATAACGTATAATATATTTATATAAATAAGAATGTATTTTTTTGTTTAATAGCTTCTAATACATGTAATAATTATTAGCGCATCCAAGATAAGAACATTTTAGAAAGTTGTTTAATTCAGTAAAAATTATGGAAACTACCAGTATTTTTATACTTTATAAAATATTTACTCAAATTAAAAAATTGTCTATGTTTTCCACCTGAAAAACACTAAATGGTGAAAAAATATTAAATATATATAAATATGTAGATACCACATTAGTATCGATACTGTACTGGTAATAATAATTGAAAAACAAATAGATATACTACGGGATACGTTTGTATGCAACGTTTAAAGCTGTTAATTATGAAAGAATATAAAACAGTATATCTATAAAAGAATAGCATACTCTTTTTATTCTTTGACACTAGTATATATATATATTTTTTGATGCCCCTCTGTTCTACGATAGCGGCTCTGTTCTAGTGAGTTTGCACATTTTCTTTTGAAAATTAGTTCTGCTGGTATAACTATAACAGTTACACATGGTATCGTAAACTTTTTTGCAATGGTGTCTTCTATAAAATTGTAGTATATGCTCTATTGTCAATAATTTCCACAGCGTACGCGTTATAAGGTTTTTTTGGTATTCTTTTACACGTTAATCGTCTTATTGTAAGAGAATTTTCCAAATCTGTCTCGTAGTTTCGGGCCCTATCAATTCAAATAAAGAAACAAAGAATCTAAACGGTTGTCTTCATAGTGATATCGATGCATCTCCCTCCCACCCCCGTAGAGTCACGCCACATATTCCGCATTTTTTATTATTACATCATTTTCTTTAGATTGATATTTTTAAATTCGTTATATCTTTTGAATGGAATGTCCGATTTTATTAATGTTAAAATTATTTTACACGTATTGAAATTATGTTTAATAAAATATTATACATTGAATGGGATAAACATCAATGCAGAGCTATGAATAATATGGTTTAATTATTGTCGGCACTTTCATCAACCTACAAAATATAAAAAAGTAGTTATATTGTCATAACTATAGTAGTTGAACATATAGTATCGCGGACTTTTTTTATAGATATTGATGCGTTCTATAATATTGTAGAACATTGTTTTGTTCTATTATCAATAGTTTTCGCGGCGCACGCGATGATAGAATTTTTAAAATCAATTTCTCCACATTGGGTTATATTATTGCATTTTTATTACGGATCCCTATTTTTTTAAAAAACGTAATATTGCCTATATTGGTCAGTAAAGATGCTGCTTTTTAATAGTGAAAGAATTATTAATATCGGTCCGATAGTTTTTATGTGAAAACAATACAAACATACATACAAAAATAACAAATATTTCCTTTTTATAATATTGATATAGAAGTATAGATACATAAAGTTAATTATTTATTTCTATTTATTACGTTCTTTTTACCTATGTTATGTTTTTTAAAACTCTGTTCAGAAACAGCCTTAAATGTAAAATTATTGATTTGGGTAAGGACTCATAATATTCTTCGTAAAATAACTGTAATGATTCCATATTTACTCCTGTACAGTTTTTAAATTAGTTACATATATTATTAGCTAAATGTATCATTGGTAAATATGTAGTTTTCAGTGTACACGTAGATAGGATGTTTTTAGGCATTTTTATATAGATTTATTTCAAACGAACGAACGAACCAAAAAATCTACGTATTTACTTGATATTTCCTTGAAGATCAAATTGTTATTTATCGCTGTGTTGAATTTATTACGACTTAAACTAAACTGTTATGATTTATGAAGATAATCTCCACTAACAATTCATTTTTTTTTACTTTATTGTATAAAATATTGTATAATAGTGCTTCAAAAATATATATTTTTATCAACACTCATATAACCAAGACGCTTAGAATGTCACTCTTTAGCCAGAAATCTTACCAGCGCGATTGCTATATAACATTCGCAGGCAAACTAATGCTTTGAGTTCATTCAAATGACGATAACTTTTTTTTAATCAACCGATTTTGATGAAACAAACTTTAATTGTTGAGTTAAATTTGTTTTAAACAATTGAATTAATTGGCAATTGGCAATTTTTAAGTAAATCGGTTCAGTACTTTCAGAGAAATATGTCACCACCATACATATCGACAGACAGACAGACAAGAAATTAAAAAAAATATTTTTGATTTCTTTTATTCTCTTTAAGTGCCCCTCTATCCATTTCAGCCAAAATTACTAAATGTACAGACAAAATATTTTTCTGTCTTATTATATAATAGAGATAGAGATATTATATATTGTATTTGAAAAATTAAGCAATAAGTTAAGATATATTTGTAATCTTATCACAAACTGCTATTTACGCAGGTAGCGAATTTATAAAACCAAGATTTTGATAGCAAAATAATTTGACTTTTATAATTTTTAAAGTATAGACAAACTGTAACAATATTGATATAATAGTTAATATCGTATAATCATGTGTTATTTCAAACAACAAAATCTACCCACTTTTATTCGATGTGAAATGGAAATAACATAAGATACTGGTACTGAGATTGCACAGTTTTCATGTAGTTAAGTCAAAATAATTTATGTGATGTAATGTGCCAGACGTGGCGCAGCGACACAAAGTGTGACTGTAAAACCGACTGGTTATGGGTTCGATCCCCACTCGAGGAGATGAAATATTTACTTAAATTTGGTGTGTCTGGAGCTGGTTCACACAAAGTTAAAACCAGATCCTCACCGTATCCCGTCTTTACCAGGGTAGGCAGAGGGAACTTAGTGTTAAGATACTGCGTATGATATGTGACTGGTGTGCGAAATGAATCTATTATTAAATTATAATTCAATCCTCCAAGTGGGGATCGAACCCACAACAGTCGCGTTACAGTCACAACTTTGTGCCCCTGTGCCGTGACGGCCATTAATATTTATACAAGGTGGAAGCGTCAGCGCTCCTTTTTCGAGAACAGCATATAGGGTAAAATAATTTAAACCCATACCTAAAGAATTTAATCAAGATACCGCAACAGCTTAGTCGTTTTGTTCATTTTACGATGTTTATCCATACCTGTATTTCGTGTGACACAGTTACGCATAGATAAAATCTTTAGAACTTTGAACTTTGCCACCAATACCTACGACTCAATTTCGGAATGTTGCGGCGATTTCCCTTTGACAGGTTTATGTCGGCGTGCTTCGTTTTTGACATTGCATTTTATTTTACAACGATAATTTTATTATTTATTTTGTTTGTAAAAATAACTCTACATTTTTGGGTTTTTTTTATAATTGTATTAGGCTTTTATAGAGTAGTTAAAACTGGTTTTATTTAAAGTGGTGCTGACGAAAACACTCTGTTTAATTGTGCATATTTAATATTTGTAGTGAATTTTTGGTAAATAGATAATATGGCCAATAGTTAATACAGCACTTGCGAAGAAAGCATATTTTAGGCAATTTTTAATATTTATACCTTTTGAAAAACTACCAACATTATTATAATGTTACCAACATTCTAATATAGTATGTAAGAATGTTAATAAATTATTTTTTCAAATTAAATAGTAATCAATGTTTTTCATCATAATGGCGGAAAAATGTTCAAAATTACACTGTAGTACCACTTTAGACTTTTATCGACATTGTAGTGTTGATAGTAATTGAAAATAGTTATACTACAGGAGGATACCTTCATATGTACTGTTTAAACCTGTTTTTATGATATAATATAGAATAATATATTCTATAGAGGAATCACACATTCTTTTTATTCTTTAACTATAACACGTAAATACATTTTTTAGAGGTTACTCTGTACTAAGATGGCAGTTCTGATCCCGCATCTACATCCCTGATATAAATCATAGAAATATAAATCATTGGAAAGAAAAGGAGAAACGCAATTATATTGCATTTCTTAGTTTGATCCATCTAAACACAATATAAACTTTTATAGACTCGGAACTCACTATCAGAATTTACTTTCCAAATACAAAATATATATACTTATTATTGTAGACATCGCCATTTGAGCTATTCCCGAAAAATATAGCTACATGCGTGGGGAAGGCAGTATCTTAACACTACGTTGCCTCTGCCTACCCTGCTAAAGACAGAATACGGCGTGAATATACTTTTCACTTTTTTATTTATGATACAATTAAAATAAAACAAAGACTTAATGTTAAGGGAAGTTTACTAAAATACAAAAGTGCATTTAAATCGGTTAAGCCGTTTCTAAGGTTAGCATGAACGAACGCACGGACATAGATATAAATTGATCAAGTTCTGTTACATTGTTAAATCCCCGTTATAATGTTTTCTCTAATTTAACTTCTATGTACAGATACCAGATACGATTATATTGTAGGTAGCGATAAGTTCTTTTTTTTTTTCAAACATTCGATTGAATATTCTTATGGGAATTACGACCTGAAATGCAACTTAAGGTTTTAATAATTTTTACATTATAAATTTTAAGTGCGCCGCAAACATACCTACATTATACATTAAAACAAGAACTTAATTGAGTGTACTAAATAACAATTCAGTAGTTTAAGCGAGCAAAGCCGCGAGCGGGTCGCTAGTATATAATGTAAGCACATCAATCTCTTTTCAATGTCATCGCAAGCTTCTTTAGTTGGGATCTATCAACTTTAGACGTTGAAGTTGTTGGAAGCTCTTTAACAAATATCACTCCGCCTCTCAATTGCTTTGTATCTGAAAGCGAATCTGTAATAAAAATAATATGAATAGGAATTTTGTTCGTTGGTAGTAATTTTACTAAATATAAAATGACTATTTAATTTTACGTTATAAATTAATAAATATTTTATAACATTAAATTAGACAATAATTTAATAAATCAGCTTCACGCTGTATCCCGCACACAGCAGGGAACCTAGTGTTAAGACACTCTGTTCCCCACTTTCCGCCGAGTTCTGGAGGCATTGCGTGGTGAATGCCAGAACTTAATAAACTTAGATATTGATCATAACTATTAGAAATGCCACATTATGTGGAATTCAAGTTAAAAGATGCTAGTTTGGTAGATTATATATTTTTTAAACTAAACTAAAACTTAATAAGTTTAATAAAGAGTATATATCTTACGTACAGAGCAGCGTAGGCAGAGGGAACCTAATATTAAAAAAAAACAGTAAATTTGTGGGTTCTAACCTCACTAGTTGCAATGATTATATTACAATTGTGCCTATAATCGCGACTGTTTGTGGGTTCGATTCCTACTCGAGGAAATAAAATATTGATTTAAATGTATATTTACATTTCTTCGCTTTGATATCGAGTGCAAAGTGCGCCGTTGAGTTCCGACGCTCATCACTCAATGCTTCCAGAATTCGGCAGAAAGTGGGAAAAGGAGTGTCTTAACACTAGGTCCCCTCTGCCTACCCTGCTGTGGGCGGGATACAACGTGAAGCTAAAATAAGCATACATAAATTTATGGTTGTCCAGGCGTCGTGGAACGGTGTCGTTTCTGTCCCCACTCGACCGAATAATCATATTTAAAATATTTACAGTCTAAAACTTACTCTTGACTAAATCCTTGATTTCTTGTGCTGTAACAGTAACATTATTACGTGGGATCACGATTGCAACAGGTAAATCTCCACAAACCGGGTCAGGAACACCAGTGACTGCTGCGTTTAATACTCTCGGATGTTTTAAGATCACTGTTTCTATTTCTATTGGTGATACCTGATAGAAAAACAAACTAGTCAAGTGCTCAGACTCGTTCGCCGAGAATTCCATATAAATTTAATGAATGTAGGTCAATTATACAGATTGGAAGTGTCAGAGCTCCTTTTACGGAAACAGCATATTGGAGAAAATATTTTAAGCCCATACCTAAAGAAATTAATCGAGATACCTCAACAGCTAAGACGTAGGATTTTTTTTTCATTTTACGATGCTTATCCATACCTGTATTTCGTGTGACGCAGTTACGTATAGATAGCAATAACGTAAACACATACTACTACAAAAATACTACTAAAGGTAAATCAACTTTGAACTTTGCCGCTAATACCTACGACTCGATTTCGGAATGAAGCGTGTGCGGCGGTTTCCCTTTGATAGGTTTATGTGCGCGTGCGTCATTCTTGACAAATGGCGTTGTTCACATTATTTCATTTTTGGAAAAAAAAATAATAATATTAGGCTTTTATGGAGTAGTTAAAACTATGGTTTCATTTAAAGTGGTGCTGACACTTCCACCTGTATAATAAGCATAAGTTACAAAAGTAAAGAGACTTATATTTGCGGGCGTACTCAAAAATTTTATATGAAATGAACTACCAATTTTTTGATATTTTCTTTTGTTTTCAATATCCTAGAGTGTAAAGATTACGCGGTGAATTTTTAAATGTGTCGATGTGGTGATCGATCGTGAGTGTGTGTGTAAGAGTTGTGTTTGTGATTTTTTGTTACTCATGGTCATATACGTTTTTCCAGTTCCATAACAATGATCGTTCCAATTTTACCTTTCACTTTTTATCAAACACAAAATTAAAATATTAAGAATTAAATATGTGACGCTGATATCAGTACAAAGGCGTCCCATAATATAATTTACATACATAGGTATATTTAATTTATTTTATGCGATATATCCTTAATTAGGTTTATAACAATTACCTGATGATTATTGTACTTAAGTAATAATTTCAAACGGTCTACAAAATAAAAGTTGTAGTTGCTATCTCTGTACACGAGGTCACCTGATTTAAACCAACCATCTTCATCAAAAGCTACAGCATTCATTTCCGGATTATTATAGTATCCCTATAAGAAAAGATCAGTTAGTTAATAATACTGTTAATGTACTAAAATAATATTTTTGTTTAATTATTTTATCAAGAAAATAAGATAAAATAGTATACCTTAGTAACGGATGGCCCTTTTAAAAGCAATTCTCCAGTCACGTTTGGTTCAGATATTATTTCATTTGTGTCTGGGTTAACTATCTGAAAATAGAGGCTAATAAGAAGTATACAGAAGTATCCTTATAAGGAAGGTGAATATTTTGCTATAGGAGTGATGTATTGCTATGCTTTTATTTTTAACTGTATCCCAATCCCGGTAAGCAGAGGGAACTTGGATGCATAGTATTGAGACACTCCCTTCCAATTTAAGCACTTCCATTCCCTAATATCTGCCGAATTCTACTTAATGTTGAATCGCAAAACTCAAGACCGCGTTTTGTTATGTTACCAGAGCGAAGAAATAAAAATATTAAATATTTCATTTGTTGGAGTTGGGATTGAACTCTTAGTTCTTTATAATTTTTTTTCTATATATCTATAATATATCATGATTGATGACGCAAATGATGTGTGATTTGCACCAAGTTGTTAATCTATAGATACACCAGATACGAAAGTATCGTATTACTTCTATTAGTTTTTCAAAAAAAAAATGTATGAAGTAATTAATGGTAAGGTATTTACTTTCCACTGTAAATGGTTAAGTGGCATTCCAACAGAGCCAGGAGGAGAGTACATGGGATCGCTGAATATCCCTGATATTTCACTCATTCCGTAACCGTTTTGCACATAGGCATTTGGGACCACTTTCTGAAAAAAGAAAAGATGAGAAAGAGATGAGTGTAATTATGATGAGAAAACAGTTCATTTTATTTTTTTATAGCTTCACGCTTTATCCCGTACATAGGAGGGTGGACAGTGGGAATCTGGACACCTAGTGTTAACACACTTCATTCTCACTAATAGACTTCCGTTCTCTATATACCATATTACTTACGCATTACTCCATAAATTCCATACATTGAGACATAAAATATATTTAATAAAAATAATATAATAATTATATTTAATCGCTGTCTATTATAATTTAAAATAAATAACAACATAATTAATATTTTAATTATTGTAAAATATCATGTTGGCTAAATAAGCTACTGTCAACGTCAAAGTCAAGAAAAAAGGAAAGAAAGAGAAGGGAGATGACGGACGCGACTGGAAGGATAGTGATTCCAAATGTTTAGAGAAGTTTTAATTTATAATTGATATATATTTAGTTACATCTTATAAATAAAAGGCATGTAAGTTAGTACATGATATGTAATAGTGATATAATTTATATTCGAAGCTGGTAAGATTAGTTATAAGTACTTATTAGGTATTTACGGTTGTTTGTTTTGAAATACTTCGTCGGTAAGTTTTTAATAGCTTATTATTAAAACAAAGAAGAGTAATATTAATGCACATAATGCCGTCAATATCCAGAGATAATTATTATTTATTTAATAAATGGAAATAAATACATGAATATGTTTTATGAGGTATGTAAAATTACAATTATATTAATGAACGCAGAATGCCTGCCGCCATCTTTGTTAGATGCGTGTATGTGAATCGTGAAATAAGAGTTATATAGGTTTGGTGAATTATAATTACTTATAAATGTAATGTCTGTATATTATGTTAGTAAATATTTAATATGTTACTATAAAAGGAAATATAAATATAATAGTATCATCTATAATATGAAAATTATTATATCAAAATACGTATTTACAATTTATAAATATTATATAATATGGGTATAAACTATTTGTACGATTGTCGGAGTTCATTGACCCTATGCTATACTAATAACTGATATTGGAGT
Organism: Heliconius himera; assembly: GCA_021202915.1. Classification (NCBI taxonomy): domain Eukaryota; kingdom Metazoa; phylum Arthropoda; class Insecta; order Lepidoptera; family Nymphalidae; genus Heliconius; species Heliconius himera. The sequence goes on from JAJHJA010000424.1 coordinate 220,268, forward strand.
CACAACCGACTGCTACTTGGCTTCGCTGTTACTAATACGCTTGGTTAGGCTATGGTTAAATTGCTATGGCCTTCTATTGTTAAACTGCGATCGACGTTGTCTCGCGGTGCGCTTACGATGCATAAGCGATGCTTGTATGGTATTTTACATACAACTATGTAAAACAGTTTCTACAGTTGTTCTATAACTCTTTGTATGATGAGTAGGTAGGAAAGCAAAACAATTGCCAATATATTATATAAAAATATAAATAAGAAAATTACCTTAATTTCTATATAAAACTCCTTGGAAATGGCACTGCCTGCTACTCCGAAAAATTGAAGTGAGGAAAAGTCACACTGTGCATCAGATTTTAATAATGATATTAAAAAAGGAGGACTCATGATCGTGAAGTGAGGCTGAAAAGGAAAACATTTTTGAATAGCTTATTAAAGACGATATTTTCTTTAGGTCTAGCTTTATGTATCCAAAGACCACGGTATCCATATACCTCTTTCGCCTCGGCCACTGTCATCAACCTCTTCATTCATGCCCTCTGATGAGGACCCCTCATGCGTTTTACGTGACCTTTCTCCAGTATCTTTGATACTATTGTTTTTGAAGCTCAAGCGAAGCCTGTCCCCTTACCTCTCTTACCAGTCACTTTTTCATCATAAATCTTTTTTGCCATTCTTTCATTATACATTCTTTCGACTTGCCAAAATCAGCTTATCATTAGTTTTAATCTCGTTATCATTTATGCAATAGTACAAACTTATACACACATATTGGATCACTTTGTTGCCCTTTTATCTGTCAAGATTATTTATATTGAAATTGCATGGAGATATCAAGCTGAAATTAATTTCCAGTACTCAGGTCTACGGTTCCTTGGAACATAGAAAAATCAATCTTCTTAGTGAACGAGGCAATCAAAAGATACATGCATCGCTGCTGCATTTGGTATGAAATTTAAAATTTTAAATCAAAATTTATAGAGTACTTCCCGTGGACCTTAAGTTATGAAATTTGGCACAAAATGAGAACTTCCAAAACAAATAAAGGGAAAATTTGAAAAATGAAATTTTATAGGTAATGTAATATCTTATATGTGGAAAAAAAAATTATAAACTTATGTTTGCCGAGATTTGAATTGAGATTTGAGTGCATAACCGTCCGCTAACTTAAATTAAATTTTATAATTTGTACTTCCCGTTGAAACGAAACCTTCACTGGGCGAATCTGTCTCGCATTAAACATTTTTTTTATTATTAAATAAAAAAAATATAACTATTTCTAAGAAAGAATACAAAATTTTATACGTTCAAATCACAGCAACGCTTTTCAATATTCACCCTATTTGTAAGACTGTATTGTGAACAGTAAAAAAACGATAACAATATGGGCAAACTCAAAACTAACTGGCCTCAAAATTATTATAATATGGATAAACTTATTTGCATCACTGTATCCTACACACAGAAATATCGAATATCATAAGAAAACAAGCCGAGGCCGGTCGTGGCGTAGCGGCACAAGGTGTGACTGTAAAACCGACTGGTTATGGGTTCGATCCTCACTCGAGGAGATGAAATATTTACTTAAATTTATATTTCCATTTCTTCGCTCTGGTGTCGTGGTTAAGCGCGGCGTTGAGTTCTGCCACTCAACACGCAATGCCTCCAGAATTCGGCAGAAAGTGGGGAACGGAGTGTCTTAACACTAGGTTCCCTCTGACTACCCTGCTGTGTGCGGGATACAGCGTGAAGCTGATTTATTTATTTATTTATAATAAAACAAGCAGTTCCAACTGTCTCTATATACAGCCTCCCCAAGTTAAGAAATAATAATAAATAATAGTTATGGGCCAAACTTGGTGCCGCCGCTGTATCCCACGCACCGTATCGTTGAATACCAGGATAACATCATAACAGAACAGGTGGCTTAAATCATATTTACGTACAGTCATACTAACGTGGATTATACTAAAAAAAAATGAAATAGATGTGACAAAACTTTCTTTTTTTTTGTCTGCCGTTAGCCGAAACGTTGAATACTGGGAATTCATCATAACATAAGAGGTGGTCAAAAATGTCTCTACAATCCTTCCCAATGTGAAGTTTACTAGAAATGGCCAGTACAAATATGGCATGACAAAACTTTTTGAGCCACTGTACTCCACACCTCAAAACAAACGATACTAGGGAATCATAATTCAAAAGATGGTTCAATATACGTTCGCGTACAGGACTCCAAATGTACTGTTTAGTATAGAAACCTATTCAGTTTAATTAGGAACATGGACGATAACTTCTATCATCACCCTATCCCTCAACTCAAAACATTGGATACTAGGAAATCATAATGGAAGAGGTGGTTTAATAAAAAAAAACGTAAAAAAAGTACTTGTTCTATGTCAATATGACAAACATTCATTATCACCGTATCCACCAACTCGAAACATTGGATACTAGGGCATCATAAATTTGTAGGTACTTCGATCAAATTGCTTTCACACACACAAACGAACGAATAGTATAGGGAACGACTGTTTATACTCTCATCTCATCTACTTCATAAAATGTGTACTTATTTTAGTAATTGTATTAAAAAAAAGTAAAACACACACTATCATATATTAGTATAAAAATATATTAGTATATTTATGTAAGTATTTTAAAATATGTTAGTATTTTTATCCATTAAGAAAAACGGCCAAGTGCAAGTCGAAATAATAAAAAGAACGGTGAAATGCGGTTCAGACTTCCCACCAAATGTTGCGTTCCAATTTCACGATTGTAGTTTGCATATGTACAATTTTTTTATTATATTATACTATACTAGCTTATAAAAATAAATATAAATTTGTAATATTTTTTGTCTGTGACATACCTATAAATCTTCACTTTTAGAATCATATAAGTTTTATGCCAAATTTCATAACTGTAGGTCCACAGGAAGTACTGTATAAGATTTGATTACGTGGCGATTTAAATGAAATGCGGAAAAAACGATATATAAATGCTCGTATCCTTTGATTGTGTTTAATGCCTTAAGAGACGCTAGACATATTTTATGTAAATTTCAACTTGACACATGAGGTCACTCATCTCTCGAAGACAACAACATGATCATATATGGGTTCCGGTTTTTAGTTATGAAACCTTAAAAATATTATCATTATGCCCTCCTTATCTGTATTAAACATACTGTGCCAAGTTTCGTACTCCTCCGTCCGCACAATTTTCGTAAAGAGGGTTCGTAAATTTTTTTTAGGGTTACAAAAGTGTATAATATAAAATATACGACATTAATCTAATTTAATAGTTTCTTTTAAAATGCATGCAGTAACCGTAGCGTTTGGCGCTCCGTTCTCTCTGACTACCCCGCCAGGGATAAAGCGTGAAGTTAGTTTAGTTTAGTTTTGTTTGAAATGCAGGAAAATCGCGATAACTCAAAACGTAATTAGCCTTCATTATGTTTGTTATATATAATTATATATTTTAAATCACGAGTTATTTAAAAACGAACAAAATTTTATAGTCAATGTAATGTAAAACATGAAAAGGGTTTAACATATTTACGTTCAGATCTCAGGCTACACTATTCTGCGTCCCCTTCGATGAAACCGCCTATTGGGCGGAGTCACTGACATTTTCCTGAACTACAGCAGTTCTGCCGCCATTTTAGACACAATATTTAGATCGATAAATGAAGATTGAAATTCATTATTATTTTGAAATAAATAATAAAAATTTTCACAAACAAGAATATGGAACTATATATAGTCTGTTTTATTAATGTTTAATTATTTTTAACTAAATGAATATACCAATTGTACGTGCATTTCAGCTATATATTTTGATTTAACTTAGTTTTTAAGGTTTCGTACCTTGAAAGGAAAAAAGGAACGCTTAAAGGATCACTTTGTTGTCCGTCTGTCAAAATTATTTTTCTCAGGAATGCAAGAACTTATCGTATCGACATATAAGGTAGCTGAAATTTATATCTAATACTCAGTTCTACTGTCCCTTGGAACTGTGAAAAAATTAAACTATTAAGGCAACGCAATCAAAAAATACAGCCGTTTATGCCGCAAATTTCCTACAGACTTCTACTTCCCGTGAACTTCGAATCTTATAATTTAGTACGAAGCAACGTTTTACAGCACAGATAAAATAAAGTGAAAATAAATATGTATTGCATAGAAAAAAAATAATTAAAAACTTATATTTGTAGGTTATTTCTTAGGAAATGACTGCAAAGTTAAGTTTGTCAACTTTTATAAGTTGTACTTCTCACGATTCCTTAATTCCGTAATTGGTACAGAAACCTCGGCGAGCGACACCAATTCTTACTTAACCGGTTTTTTTTCTTTTTACTACACTTTGACTTCATCATAATAGTTCTAATGAAAAAGAGGAAAAAAATATTTTATTCTAACTTAAAATAGCATCCATTCAAACATCTAATAATATTGAATTTCCTTACCTTATACCTTTTAAAAAGGAAAGCGACATGTGCTGGTGTCGAAGTGGCCGAGGACTGCACTCGTGTGTATTTTACAATAGGAGATAATACGATTTGAAACATTGCTGTGATCCATTGAACAGATGAAATAACCAAACCGATATCGAAGGGCGTTGGGAATTTTATGCGGCTGTACCTGAATTAATAATTTATACAATAAATGTATTTTATTTTTATTTTTTTTATGGAAAAGACAAGGCAAACGAGCGTTCGGGTCACCTGATCGTAAGTGATTACCGCCGCCCACGACCCCGTGCAACACCAGAGGAGCTACAGGTGCGTTGCCTGCCTGTAAGGTGGGTTGGACGCCGGAGCCCGGCATTATCTAATACAAAACGCAGTGGTATAAAGCCACTACTTCACGCCGGTCTTAAATGCCGGGGGTGGTAATGATCCGGTCGAGTCTGCCCATGCGTGTTGCCATTGCTGGCGACGTGACTCTACCACACGTAATTTAGTCACCTCTTACGACACCACCAGTACCAGGATGATCCTATTCTAGGCCGAGATCACACGGCCATTTTATATATTTTTTATTCTATATATTTTTGATAATTTTAAATTGTTATTCCTTTCTTACGTTCCCATCTACGCTACGCTACGACGACGATTCTAATGAATAAGTTGAAAATGAAAATAATTAATAACTATATAACGACTTCTAATATAACGCTGTTGAAAAATTTAATGTTACAATAAAAAATAAATCAGCTTCACGCTGTATCCCTCACATAGCAGGGTACGCAGACGGAACCTAGTGTTAAGACACTCCGTTCCCCACTTTTCGCCGGATTCTGGAGGCGTTGAGTGGCGGAACTCAATGCGAAGAAACGGAAATATACATTAAAATAAATATTTCATCTCCTCGAGTGGGGATCAAACCCACAACCAGTCGGTTTTACAGTCACACTTTGTGCCCCTGCGCCACGACTAGCCTCATTATAAATCAGCAATAAATACCCTAAAATTATTATCTTTTTAACGCGTTAATGTTTCAAGCTTTCTTAAGGTGTTGAATTTTATATTGAACCATACTAAAGGTAAGTATATGAATAAACTGATAGCAAGTAAACATACAGTCGTAAAAATTAAATCTATTTCAATTAATAAAATATTTTAGCAATACCACTAAGATATAACTAAAATTGAAAACTTATAAAAGCAATATTAAGTACATTACATTAGACATGGAAATGCAATCATAATGTTCTCGTGTGTCAACGCTGTTGATTTCGGCGTGCCCGTGGACCCACTCGTTGAGACGAGGAGGGCGTTCGTTGTTTTTGGATCGAAATCGGCAGGTCTGTAATTATAAAAATTTTATTTATTTATTTATGGAAAAGACAAGGCAAACGAGCGTTCGGGTCACCTGATGGTAAGTGATCACCGCCGCCTACGACCCCGTGCAACACCAGAGGAGCTGCAGGTGCGTTGCCTGCCTGTAAGGTGGTTTGGGCTCCGGAGCCCGGCATTATCTGATGCGAAACGCAGTTGTATAAAGCCACTACTTCACGCCGGTTTTAAATGCCGGGGGTGGTAATGATCCGGTCGAGTCTGCCCATGCGTGTTGCCATTGCTGGCGACGTGACTCTACCACACGTACTTTAGTCGCCTCTTACGACACCACCAGTACCAGGATGATCCTATTCTAGGCCGAGATCACACGGTATAATATTTATAATATATTTATAATAGCACTCGTGTAAAAAAGGGTAGATGTTGGTGAAAAAGATGATAAAAGTAGTGGAATTGGGTCAATCAGGGGCAGTTGCTTATAGCAACGGCAAACTCGTGTGAAGTATTGTTAGTAGGTGATACATAACACTTATTGCAATTACGTAGTATCCCTTTCCTAATAGTTTAGAAACATATGGACGATGTGTGTGTGTGTTTTTATCGTATAAAAACTATAACCGCTTCCGATTTCTAACAATATACATATATATTTAACTATTGGGCGCGCGCAGCTTCGCCCGCTTATTTGCACTCTTAGGGGTGAATTCTAAAAAAACCACGAAACATGTGTTCAATAAAATATTTTTAAGAGTCTGAATTTCAAATTTTTTTAAAATCGATGCCGATTATAAAATTTCTCCATACAAACTTTCAACCCCTATTTCATCCCTTTAGGGTTAAAATTTTTCAAAATCCCTTCATAGTGGATGTCCAGATTACGAAAATAAATAAAAAAATATTTTATTACTATAACTCTACATAGACTCTCTATCTACTACTTTTTGATATACACAATTAATAATTATTATAAGAAAATATATATTTTATGTGAGTATTACTGAGAACCAAGATAATATCTAAGTGACTTTTCATATTAATACTCTATACTAAGTTAACTTTCCTGAGTGTGGAATAACACTTTAAAAATGTTTAAAAATAAGAGGTACATGTTATTTTTCAGGACCAAATTTGAAAAGTTTATAAAACTAAAGATAGATAGAGAGCTTTTCAAGTTTTCTATATTATAGAAGTATTAAACAATAATGAAACTTTACTACTTTAAAGGTTTAATTTTTTTCAGCTTCACACTGTAGACAGAGGGACCCCGGGAACCTAGATCCGATTTCCATCCTATTTCCGTTCTCCACTTTCTGCCGATTTCTGAAGTTAAGTGAAATTGCGGAACTCAACGCCACAATTATATATTAGAATTGTTTATAATATGCACCTTGTAAATACTTACTTGTAATCGTCTACTGATACATTATCACCATATTTATTCATAAAATTTTCAAATGTCAATTGATCCTTCGTTTCACTAAAAGTAATGACATGGGCTGATATATTTAAAAGTTGTAAAGCTTCGACAACATTTTTAACATTGGAATTTTCACAGAAAACGGCCTTGGGAACCACGAACTTCATCATGTCTCTGAGCTCATCTAAAATTATGTATGTATTTATTACAATTACGTTAAAATATTTTTTTTAAGCTTCACGCTGTATCCCGCACACAGCAGGGTGGGCAGTGAGAAACTTAGTGTTAAGACACTCGGTTCCTCATTTTCCGCCAAATTCTAGAGGTATTGCGTGTTGAGTAACGAAACTCCACGCCACGCTATAATGATTGAAATATTAAATATTTAATTTACCCGAATAAGGATTGAATCTACAACCTGTCGCGTTTACACACTTATGCGCCTGCGCCATTACTGGCCTTATAAATATATTTCTACACATGTAACATCAAGAAAATACTAACGGACGCCGAGGTTCATATCAAATCCTGCCACACTAATTCCCATGAAAAAGGCTGCATAAATCGGGATTGTTAAATCAAGATGGTTAGGAGCCATTAAGATGATCACGTCGTTCTGCTTCAAGCCTAAGTTGGTTAAAGCTGTAGCACAGCGTATCGATCTTTGTTGAACTGATTTGAATGTCTCTTCCTCGCCGGTAGCTCCATCTATCTGAAAATTACGATCGGCTAATTTCAATTGCAGTTCCGTACCATAATGTATTTACTATAAATATATATTATGAGGTCATTGTATAGTAGGACGGTACCTAAATGTACACCCTATGACTGTGGGTTCGATCGCCACTCAGGGTAATATTTTTTTTTTGCCACGCTGTATCTGCGAGAAATAGAAAGCATATGGGAATCAAGTGTCAACGCACTCCGTTCCCATTAAGACACTTCCGTTCTCCATTTTCCGCCGAATTCTGGAGGCATTATGTGTTCAGTGGCGGAACTCAATATTAAACTTTGCCTCGACACCAGAGTGAAGAAATGAAAATATTCAATATTTCATTTCCTCGAGTGGAAATTGAACCTACAACCTGATGCGTCAACAGTCGCGCCACGACTGGCCTCAAATAATATTATTTCAATTTTTTTGCATCTACTTGCTCTAAAGAGACATAAAACGACGTTACTATTGTTTAAAAGATTATACACATTTATTTAGCTTTTTTTATAACTAATCTCAATTAATAAATATCAATATCTTTATTTTTTATAGACTATAGATATAAGAAGCAAGAACTTTACCTGCATTATCATATTGGGAACATCTTTAAAGCACTGCAGTAATATTTTACCAAGGTGATACCTGTCGCTGGATGTGCCGCTTTGAGCAACAACTCGCGATGACAACTCGTGTAAGTACCACCATACTGCATTTGATGTTCCGGAACTCATTGCTAATAAGAAATATATATTTTTAAATACTATTTTATTGTAAAACTTTAAAAAATCTCTCTCTCTATTTTTCGCTCTCCGCGCTAACCATATATTGGCCACATCAATAACATTATATATATAAATATATAAAGTTAATTTGTAGTTCGACAGTGAAAATATGAGGCACTTTCTGCCCCGAGGCATTGAGTGCTAAGGAACGGAAGTCAATGCCGCGCTATGCTTTGTTACCAGAGTGAAAGAATTATTATTTTTTTTTTTGTTCCTTGTTGATCCGCAATCAGTGTGAACACTATGAGCGGATGTTTTGATGGTGGATGTCATGCGAGTTTGGCCTTCACCAAGGCCACAACTCCTGGAAGAAGGAGTCATGACAGTAACTCCATATATGTGATTAGCTAGAGTATTTCTTATCCAGCTCCAAGATGTGTGCCCGTTTTAGACGGGTAGGTGTTTCAGTTTGTAGTAGCTTCTGGGCTAGCTCATTTGGGTGGTTTTTGAGGCGAAGCTTGTAGTTTGTGCAGTGTTTTGCAATCTCTTCTCTTACAGTGGGAAGATTCGAGTGTTCATGGACCTCGGCATTGGTGATGAACCATGGTGCCTTGAGAATTGTCTTTAGGATTGAATTCTGTGATCTTTGAAGAATTTCAATGTTCGAATGACTTGCACTTCCCCAGAGTTGAATGCCGTATGTCCAGATTGGTTTGACAGCCACCTTATAGACAAGAAGTTTATTCTCGGTCGATAAATTTGAAGTCCTTCCCAGTAACCAGAGTAAGTGCCGAAATTTGAGGTTCATGGCATCTCTTTTTGCTTTAAGGTGTGTTCTCCAGGTTAGCCGTCGATCCAGATGGAAACTGAGGTATTTTATGTGCTCTGCATGCGGTAGGGTTTCATTGGCTAAGGTAACAGGTGGGCAGTCACCCCGACGTAGTGCGAAAGTTATATGAGCAGATTTGGTCGTGCTTACAGCTATACGCCATGTTTTCAGCCATGTAGCGATTTCATCCAGTTGAGTTTGAAGCCTTTTCGAGGCAGTTTCAGGGTTAGAATGTCTTGCTAGGATGGCGGTGTCATCCGCATAAGTGGCTGTAGTGACCCCATCAGTGTTAGGCAGATCAGCAGGAAAAAAAGTGGCTGGAAGTTGTGATTTTATTTTGTAGAGAAGTCCTTTGTGCCACACTCGATCAAACGCTTGCTGGATATCTAGGAAAACAGCAGAGCAATATTCCTTTTGTTCTAGAGAGTAACGTATCGTATTGTAGACTCTGTGCACTTGTTCGATGGTGGAGTGGTGTTGACGGAAGCCGAACTGGTGGTTAGGAATAATTTTTAGTTCGTCGAGTACCGGAACCAATCTTGACAGCAAAATTTTCTCACAGACTTTGGATAACACTGGCAGTAGGCTAATTGGCCGATAGGATGTGGCTAAGTTGGCCGGTTTACCTATTTTATGGACCATAACTATCTGCGATACTTTCCAGTTGTACGGGTAGTAGGAAATCCGCATGATAGCGTTAATGATAAATGTAATAAGTACTACTGCTTTTCTAGGAAGTTCTTTGAGGATTCTGGGGGTTATTAAATCATATCCAGGTGCAGATTTGTCTTTTAGATCTTGGATAACTCTATGTACCTCTCGTGGAGAAGCAAGCTTTAATTGGGGGCTTAAATTTGGTAGGTCTTGTTCCAACAGTTGATCAATTGACTTTTCATCAGTGTCAGGCGCGGCATCGTTTGGGGAAAATACGGCTTCCAAGTGTTTAGCAAATGTATCAGCTTTTTCTTTACTAGACCGAGCCCAATTGTTGTCCAGAGTTTTTATGGGTGGTTTTGGAACTTGAGGCTGATTGAGATGTTTAGTAGCCTTCCATAGAGAGTAGTGGGTCACCTTATGTGCGCTTAGTGATTCAACATGCATTTGGAACTTTTTCTCCTGAGACTCTTTAATTGCTTTCTTTAGTTCTAGGCACGCCTTATTGAAAGCCGTTTTGTCCGACGGATGTCGACTAGTGTGCCATTTACTGCGAAGTCTCCTTTTTTCTTCGATCTGAAGTTTTAGTTCCGTAGTGGGTGTGTTATTGTATGACCTCATATAACTAAGCTCAGGGGTGCATTTCCACGCTGCTTCTTGGATAAGCCATGAAAGATTTTTAGTTGCGTCCTCAACATCATAAGGGGATTTAAGAGGAATTTTTAAGTTTATATTGTCGTTTATGTAGTCTCTAAACGATGCCCAATCAGTTTCCCATTATGTAATGTCAAATTGCTTTGCTTGACAAAAGCAGATGTGGCGATTGTTAGAAGAACTGGAGAATGGTCAGAGCTGCTGTCTAGGCACGATCTTATATCAAGGTACGTGGTTGATATTCCTTTTACTACAAAGAAGTCAAGCACATCCGGTATCCTAAGACGATCTGTTGGCCAATAGGTTGGTTCACTTGTGGATATTGTTGTGAGCTTTAGGCTATCAAGGCTCTTTTTGAGCTCCCTCCCTCTGGTTGTAATTAGTCTGGAACCCCATTGAGTATGTTTGCAATTCCAGTCCCCTGCAGACACAAATCGGCTGCCCAATGATCCCAGGTAATTGGAGAACATTTCTTCCTTTACAGCATGTTTAGGGGGGCAGTAAACAGCAGATATAGAAAAGTTGCCAATTTTGCTCGCAACGGTTACTGTAGTAGCTTGTATGCAGCTAGAGATGAATGCTGGTTCTAAATGGTGGTGTATTGATTCTTTAACTATAACAGCAGACCCTCCGTGTGCTACGCCATCTGGATGATTGGTTGTGTAAATCGCAAAACCAGGTATATTGACCTTGCTTCTGTCGGTAAGGTGTGTTTCGGATATGAGGACAATGTCAAGTTTATGTAACTCAATAAGCAATTGGAGATCTTGTATACTGGAAGGTAAACCATTTATATTCCACGTGGCTAGACGTAATAAGTCCATGAGTTATGGAGAAAGTCTTTCAACGAGCTTTACTATAAGACTCATCATTGAGCTTATTTGTTGAAGGAGAGCTTCGATTTTTTCGGACTGGTTGAACAGCAGTTCTTCGATTGACTTACTGCAAGTCGACGGTTGAGAGTGTTGTCTTTTTGTAACTTCAGCATAGGAGTCAGAGTTGCGGGTAGTTTGTGGGGTATTTTGATCAGTTTTCAGAGTATTTTGGTCAGTATTCGGAGATTTAGGTGTGGTGAATTGGACTTTACCTGTTGTAAGCTTAGGAGTTTGATGTTTAGGTCTCGTGTTAAATTTCCTTTCATGGATTTCTCGGTAGACTTGGCAGCCCTTGAAATTTGCTGGGTGACTACCCAGGCAAAGAGCACATTTTGCTGGTGTGTTGCGGTCTTTTTTTGGACATTCGCTGGTCTTATGGTTAAGTGCGCATTTCACGCATCGAAATGGTCTTGAGCAGTTATTTTTTGTGTGCCCATACTGTTGACACCTAGTACATTGAGGAACTACCTGTCGTTTTTTAGGATCTTCTATTATTACAGCTGTGTGGTATATGTATTTGATGTCCTTTACTTTTCTGTTATTTGGACTCGGCTCTAAGTTAACAAAGAAAGTTGAAGTTGGTATTTTCTCGGGACCTATGCGTGCATTGATTATTTCACCCACAACTTTGTTTCCTGTGGCAGCTATTTCATCTTTAATCACTTGATGGGGTGTTGAGTGATGAAGGTTTCGGATTACTATCCTACAACACCTCTCCTCTTTGCGAGTGAAAGTGTGTCCTATAAGACCTTTTTCCCTAACTATAGTCATGAGTTTTCTGTACGGCTCTGACGCCTTACAATTTACTCTCAGCTGGTTTTTTGTAACAATTTTAAGATTGTAATCCATTGGGTCCAAGACTGATTCCAATGTTTCTGTTAGTTTCGTGACGTCATTTATCCCATATAGGATAAGCGGGGGAGGTTTGTTAAGTGCTTTGGGTTGTACGATGTCTCCCTCAGCATCTATAGATAGCTTATCATATCTATTACTTGTGGCTGTCGCTCCACTATGTGGAGATACGGTTTCAGATATCTTCCTTTTCTTCGCGATCCTGTTGCGGGGAACTGTTTGCCATTCAGGAGGCTTGGCTGCATGTTGGGATTCGTTGCTGATAGCTTTCGCCGTATTCTTTTCGGTGAGAATTTGAGGGTTGATATTCATGGGTATGCTTCCCAGTGAACCACTTCTTGGTCTTAAGAAGAGACCAGGATGAAAGGCCTGTTGCACAAGCTTCTTGTTACCAGTAACATTACCCGTGACGGGAGCCTGGTCGCCCACTCCCGAGGGGTCTTCGGTGGCATATTTCACACTCTCCAGCCCGGATACCGGAGAGCGCCGGGGGTTAGCCGGTTCGCATGACAAAATACATTCATTATTATCCGACATTTCCATTTTACATTTTAGGAGAGTACTCTCCGTGCTTTCCTAAGGCACGGAGGTCACTATTTTTGAGGTTTTTTAGTCTCTCAGGGCCCGTGATGGCCAGTGGGACGGGTTAATTGACCGCCGCCCGTTGTTCGGCGTTGACGTCTTTTGCGGCTGCCTGACCCTAGGTTCTTGATGTGGGTCGTGTAGAATATGACGTCGTTCGCAGCCAACCCTCCTCTTTTCTCATCCGGGCTTGGGACCGTCAATGGCAGAGTGAAAGAATGAAAAAATTTAATATTTCTTTGCCCTGAGTGAGAATCCAACCTACAATCGTTACGCCTACAGTCGCATATTTGGGCCACTGTGCCATGAAGGCATCTAGTGCTGTATTTGTAATTGTGGTTGTTAAATAATCCACGAATTATACGTTCCCTGGTTTTTACCAACTTTGCTTTGATATTAATGATGTCTACAGTAGATTATAGAGATAAGAGATAATTGTATTTGTCCATAAAAACCAGTCAAAACCTAGAACATGTACATATCTCACATATTTTTTTTATACTTTAATAATATTTATATGAATATTAAGAAAAAGGGCTAATATAAATATTAGATAATGAAAATATATCTTTTATAATTAATTTTGCGTTTCTTAAGTTACGACATCAAAAAGACATTTCATTTATTTTTATAATAAGAGTATACGTGACGTATTATGAAATTTGTGATTTTGACACCAAATATTTATTAATAGTAATAGATCAAATCAAATCAACTTCACGCTGTATCCAGCACGCAACAGGGTAGGTAGAGGGAACATAGCGTTAGGACACTCCGTTCCCCACTTTCCGCCAAGTTCTGGAGGCATTGCATGTTGAGTGGCGGAACTCAATGCCGCACTTAACCCCGACACCAGAGCGAAGAAATGAGAATATAAATTAAAGTAAATATTTTATCTCCTCGAGTGGGAATCGAACCCACAATCAGTCGACTTTACAGTCACACTTTGTGCCCCTGCGCCACGACTGGCCTCATTAATAGTAAAAGAATAATAATTATTATTAAATATTGTAAATTTTTACCTTACACAAATATTAAATTTTAACACGTTGTCCTACAATCACTTACTCTATCAAACAATAAACATTTCATAATCTCCACGTTACATAAAGATATTAGAATACTGATATAATAGAAACGGATATGCCATATCGTATTTTATTACAAAATTGCTTCCAATTCTCGTCTCTATTCTAGTTTTGCCAATTGACTATGATCGTTGTCGCAAATAGAGCACAAACTGTAACGATATGTACCTTTGTATATTATGATGAATAAAAATAAAAATAATAGAGTAAAATAGATAAAATAGAATTCGGTAGAAAATGGGGAACGGAGTGTCTTAACACTAGGTTCCCTCTGCCTACCCTGCTGTGTGCGGGATACAGCGTGAAGCTTTTTTTTTTTTTTTTTAAATTAATTAATTTTTTAATAGAAAAATTACATTTTTAGTTTTTATTATCAAATTATGAAGATAGGTTTCTTTCGTTAGAGTTCTGGAGGCATTGCGTGTTAAGTGGCGGAACACAACTCCACGTTTTGCCTCGACACCAGAGTGAAGAAATAAAAATATTAATACTAAATAAATATTTCATTTCCCGAGTGGGGATCGAACCCACAACCATTCGATTTTGCAATCACCCTTCGTGCCCACGACTGGCCTCTTCATGTTACACGCAATTTGCGTAATTTTATTAAATATGTATTTAATTTCTACTAACTTTTCAAATATAATTTATTATTATCTTTTAATCCGGTCGTGGCGCAGCGGCACGAGGTGTGACTGCAAAACCGACTGGTTGTGGGTTCGATCCCCACTCGAGGAGATGAAATATTTACTTAAATTTATATTTCCATTTCTTCGCTCTGGTGTCGAGGTTAAGCGCGGCGTTGAGTTCTGCCACTCAACACGCAATGCCTCCAGAATCCGGCAGAAAGTGGGGAACGGAATGTCTTAACACTAGGTTCCCTCTGCCTACCCTGCTGTGTGCGGGATACAGCGTGAAGCTAATTTAATTTAATTTATTATCTTTTAATTATGCGTGACTAACTTAAAGATCACTAACTTAACAACAGTTGGCCCCTCATTTTTGACAAAGCTCTTTAAGGCTCGTATTTATTAATCGCTCTCAACTCCAGATCGCGATCTTGAGATGCCGTTTTCATTTATAGATTGTATTTATGATTATATATATGTTGTTCTTAGACAATATTTTGATATATATAATTCTTTTTGCAATTTCATAGCCAGATGTTTTAAATTCCACCTTAAGAGTGGTAATCATTGAAAGGTTCTAACCAAAAATGACAAAATCGTGTATCGGGCGAATCCGTGGGCGGGCCACTAGTTCTAATATAAAAGTAAATGTTGCAACACTTTACAGTTGACTTCAGTTTCTTTGTTGACACTTAAAGTGGTGGCATAAGATTAGATTTCAAAATCATTTAAAAACTGTATAATGAATAATATTAAACAAGTGATAGAGATACATATTGTGAAATATAATTTAACGATGGCTTCGAAAGATAGGAACTCTTGTTTTATCTTAGTACGAAATGCCTCACACCAAAACCTAAGTTTTGTTTTTTATATATATAATAAATAAAATTAATTTATTATAAGTACGTTTATTATAAGTAAGTAGTGTAGGTACTTTTAATAGTTTTAGATTTAGATAAATTATAAACTATTCAAATATGTCCCTAAAATATTGGTTAAATAGTGTGAATTTCACTGTGAAATTATATAAAGACACGCTTAGGTGTCACCCTAATTCTAAGTAAAAATTTATAAATATAATGTGAAAATAATATATATATAAAAAAATGAGATAAAATGGGGACGGATCAAGTGTCTGTAGCGGTAGGTATACAATTAATAAAAAACCGTTTAAGTGCAACTGAGACTCGCCCACCGAAGTTTCCGTACCAATTTCAGAAAGGTAGGTCAAAGGGACGTACACTGCAGTCGTAAAAGTTGACAAACTTAAATTTGCAAGCATATGCACTCATTGTGTATGAAATTAACTGCAAATAACCATAAATTTACACATTTCGGATTTTTTCCTTTATGTGTTTTGTAAGTTCTCACTTTGTGTCAAATTTCATAACTGTAGGTGCATGGGAAGTGCCTTATAGATTTTTATTGCACGGTGAGTATCATAAGTACAAACTTAAATAAAAATTATATATAAATGCTCGTATCTTTTGATTGCGTTAACTAAGAAACTTGATTTTTGTGCTTCAAGGTGCCATAGACCTGAATATTTAATATTAATTTCAGTTCGACAACCGAGTGTTTCTGTAGGTATATAGGTTTCGTTTTTTTCCGTTGGATGTATGGATCAAAAATATTAAAAAATCTTTATTTCTTTGTTATAACAGCTTACACATTAAACAACCTTAATTGTTTAAACGAAATTAAATAACAAACTTTGTTTGTTTTTTCTTTATTTAATTTAAATTTTTCTCTCTTCATTCTTTATTCTCTTCCCACTGTCATAGCGAGTTGTTTCAATTTAGGTCTATCTATTTTAGACGTGGCTGTCATAGGAAATTCTTTTACAAATATAACTCCTCCTCTTAACTGCTTTGTATCTGTTAACGAATCTGTAAAGTTTTAATTAAATATAGATTATGATATTTATGTTATAATCTTGTAACTATGCGAAATAAAAACAATTATATCATCGTAGCACGGTTGAAATTGAGTTGTTTTTTTCATATTGTTGTATATTTTCGACTATCCATAGCTTAAATATTTACAGTGTAATTAAGCAATATAGATATAATTTCGTAAGGCAGAAAATCGAGGATCAGATCGATATTGAAGCTTTAGTGCAGGGTTTTATCTACAAAAACTATTGTTTTTATTTTTAATTGTTTTTTATCATTCTCTAGTAAGTACGTACTTTTGACTAGATCTTTAATATCTAATGCAGTAACTTTAGAATCATCCTTTGCTATTACAACAGCTACTGGCAGATCTCCACATTCTTCATCGGGTATACCAGTCACCGCCACATCTACTACGTCTGGATGCTTAATAATAACACTTTCCAATTCTGTAGGAGATACCTGAAATGATTTAGATTTTTAGAAATTATATATAAATACTACTATTTCTCGTAATTATACGTATGTGTTAATACGTTTATACATCTCATCAAGAAAATTATGGTCACAAGTGTCTTCTGTAAGGGCTCATGTGACAATGAAATTGAAAGAAACTGTGGCTAACATTTTTATTTATACCTGGTGATTTTTGTACTTTAGTAGTAACTTCAAGCGACCAGCAAAGTAGAAGTTAAAATATTCATCTCTGTATACAATGTCTCCTGTTTTAAACCATCCATCTTCATCGAAAGCCACTTTTGTCATTTCTGGATTATTGTAATATCCCTTAAAGGCGAAAACTATTATATTTTTTTACATTGTAATAAAATTTAATATAATACATACTAGAGCCAAACAAGCAAGATTTTAACTTATCTCTTCATATTCATTGTAAAGAAGTGCTATCAACTTAGATCCACTTACCTTGCTAACAGTAGGTCCTTTCACCCACAATTCACCAGACTTATGTGGTTGGCTAATATTTTCGTTTGTTTCCACATCGACAATCTATAAAAAAAATAAATGAAACAGATTTGTTCTAGAGGAAATATGTTATTAAATTTTCCAAAAAATACATATTCATTACAGTCAATATATTTATAAATGTGTATTTCTGGAAAACCTAATAACATTTTTGTTTAATTTTTTTACACGATTCATATTTATTATATAACATCATAAAATAATGTCACTAACTTTATATTCTAAATGACATAGAGGTTTCCCAATAGAATTACGAGGTGAAGATGCTGGTAGGGCAGTCAATCCAGATGTTTCTGTAATGCCGTATCCAATCTGAATATTCGCTTGCGGAGTTTCTCTCTACAATTATAAAAGTATAAAATAAAAGTTATAGTTATATATATATTTTTTTTATTTTTTTACTCAGATATATCAGTATAATCAGTATGCACATAATATTTTTAAGAATAAACCAAAGAACAGAATGTGTTTGAAGGATGAAAAATCACCATTATTTTTCTCACAATACCTTAATAAACTTGTTAGGAACGTTGGGCTTATTATAACAAACTCAGGCTGCAAAATACAAGAGGACATTGAAGATAGAGAAAAAGATTTTATGCTATGGTTTTATTGACTTTGGTAGGGGTCAAATTAAAGGTCTATTATTAAGCATTACATTCCAGTCATGATGTTAATCCGAAGAATGTTCATGTTCTTCATTATTTGATAAAATAAACACAAATCATCTTAAATTGATCCACATTATTTCTGTGGATTTCAAAAGTTTTTTCTATTTCCCTAGGTATTTGTAGAAATCCATTCTCCGAATAACTCGTATATAAAATTGTAAGTTTCTCCGCTCAGTAGTTTCGGCTGTGCACTGTCTGACAGTCATTCGTAATGGAAAAGTTTTATTATATTATGTAGATAAATAAAATCAGCTTCATGCTGTATCCCGCACACAACAGGGTAGGCAGAGAGAACCTAGTGTTAAGACACTCCGTTCCCCACTTTCTGCCAAATTCTGGAGACATTGCGTGTTGAGTGGCAGAACTCAACGCCGCGCTTAACCTCGACACCAGAGCGAAGAAATGGAAATACAAATTTAAGTATATATGTCATCTCCTCGAGTGGGGATCGAATCCACAACCAGTCGGTTTTACAGTCACACCTCGTGCCACTGCGCCACGACTGGCCTCAATGTATGTAGATATTGAATATAAAACATAAACTAATAAAGCTTTAGATAACAGAAAATTGTTAAAATTGTTTTTTTTTTACACTACAGATTTATGATACAGAAAATAGGTAAGAAATCTTACTTTATACTTTTTTACAATAAAATTAACATGCTCAGGCGTTGTTGGAGCTGATGTCTGCACTCGGGTATATTTCACTATTGGTGACATAACAAACTGAAATACCGCCGTTATCCACTGAAGTGGCGATACGATCAAGCAAGAATTGATTGATCCCGGAAATTTATTGTGACAGTAACTGAAAAAAATATATTATTATATACACACTTCCTTAGCTTCACGCTGTTTCCCGCACACAGCAGAGTAGGCAGAGGGAACCTAGTGTTAAGACACTCCGTTGCCCACTTTCCGCCGAATTCTGGAGGCATTGCATGCTGAGTGGCGGAACTCAACGCCGCGCTTTGCCTCGACACCAGAGCGAAGAAATGAAAATATAAATGTAAATAAATATTTCACTTCCTCGAGTGGGGATCGAACCCGCAACCAGTCGATTAGGTTTTAAATGTTTAGTGTATATTAAATATTGGTCACCTCTACATATTTTTGTCACATCTAAATTGTATGCAATTTTTTAAACCTTTTTTCATACAGAATCGATACTTACAATACACCAGGGACATTTATTAATATATTTTCATGTGTTAACATAACCGATTTAGGTACTCCAGTAGATCCACTAGTAGCACCCAATATTATGTTCGTTTCTTTTGGGTCAAAGTCTGCTGGTCTAAAATTTAAATATTAATAAAAATCATTTAAAGTTTTTAGGCAAAGATTTATATTATCATAATTTTAAAGTTATACATTTTTTTTCTGCCACTTTCAAACAATGTAAGAAATTTTCTGAGGTAATTTTATTTTTTACTTTTACTTATTCATTTTAATATTTAATAGGTACATGTAAACAACGGAGAAATGACTGCTATGATTTTTTAAATTTCGTCAAATTATTTCCAATTATATTATATTAATTGCATTAACTAAGACCATACCTGAACGCTTCTACTGTAGTATCGTCAGAATGTTTGTCCAAAAATTCAGAAAAACTCAGATTATTATTTTTTTCTCCGAATGTTACAATATGGGCTGTCATATCCAGCAGTCTCAAAGCCTCCTCGACGTCCTTCACATTGAAATTTTCACAGAATATTATTTTAGGTTTAACGCATTTTAATGTCTCTTTCAGCTCATCTAAAATTAGAATATCTATAAATATACATATATTTTTACGTCCGGATGATAATTTGGTTACCCTTAAATCAGCTTCACGCTGTATTCCGCACACAGCAGGGTAGGCAGAGGGAACCTAGTGTTAAGACACTCCGTTCCCCACTTTCTTTTTTACTTTTTCTTTCTTAAATGTATATTTCCATTTCTTCGCTCTGGTGTCGAGGCAAAGCGCGGTGTCGAGTTCCGCCACTCATGCTCATGCCTCCAGAATTTGGCGAAAAGTGGGGAACGGAGTGTCTCAACATTAGGTTCCCTTTACCTGTGTGCGGAATACAGCTTAATTTAATTTAATTTAATTACATATGTATATACATTAATGGCACAAGATTCACAAGTGACTTATTAAATTTAATTTTTGTAAAAAGTTTTAAAGAAATTATTTTCGCCTTATTTATAAGAATTTTCAGCAGTAAGCGGTGTTATCCTGATAATGTTAGGACTCTTTAACATTACCAAGATTTCCATTAATGGATCTCACACTCGCATATAATTTTTAATAAAAAATATTTTTAAGTTAAGTGTATAATGGATACTTGGGAACCTTAGGGTGTGAAATGTATTTTTTGCACATTGGCAGTATTACTTATTGGCTGTCATATTAAATATGATTCGAATTTTAATATCTATAAGCTTAGGTTTTACAAACACAATATTTTTTTTCATAAATACTTTATGTAAGTTTGTTTGTCCCCTGTGTTAGCATGTATAGTAATAGTTGTATTTTTTTCTTTAATATACACTTATTGTAATCTGCAGTAAAATGACATTTGTATGTAGCGTACTGTTTCGTCAATATACAGTTCAGAGAAGTCATCATCGTATCTTATGAGTTACGAAATATAACTGATTGTTTCCCAAGTTATTTTATAGTTAAGTTATAGCTAATTAATAGTATACTATTAAGAAGAATATAATTCCTAAGAATTATAATTCTTAGCATATATTGTTTTGTTGCATCTAGCAATTCATAAATAAATCTTTAATTCCTTATAATATTCCAAAAAATATGAAAACCTATATATTAATGAGACTATGGATAGTAATGTTGATTTTCATTTTCATATTTATCTTACACAAATCTTTTAAGATACATATGAAAATGAAAATGAAATCAACGATTACTATGATAAGACTTACGATTTATCTTAGAGAGATCGTGAAAATAAACCTTCCTCTTCAGGAATACAAGGATGACAGAAATATACTTAAATTATATATATTTTTAACTGTAATTAAGTCATAAAATTTAATTAAAGTGAATAAATTGTATAATATTTAAAGTATTTAATATTTAAGCAGCATCACCAGTTTAAACTTATCGTTGTAGTAGTTTTTGTGTAAAAGCGAAACAAATATCCTCACAAATTTTCACATTTATAATATTAATAGGATAAGTAGGATAGAATACTTACAAAATACATCATGTAAAAAAATATTTTTTTATGTATGACTAATACTTACATACTCCTAAATTCATATCTATTCCTGCCACATTGAGACCTAAGTAGAAAGCAGCGTAGATGGGTATACAGATGTCAAGATGATTGGGTGCCATGATGACGACGACGTCTTGATACTTCAAGCCCACATTCCTAAAGGCTGTAGCACATCGGACTGACCTTTCCAGGGTTGATTTAAATGTTTCCTTTTTGTCTGTTGCTCCGTCTATCTGTTAATATCAGTCTCAAATATATTAAATTGCCGTAGAAATATTTCGGCATGATGATATTTGACCTCCTGTCCTTGGACATTAATGTCCAAAGTACAAGTATTATATTATTAATAAATCTTTTTTTTTCAGCTTCACGCTGTATGCCGCGAATAGCTGGGTAAACAGAGGGGACGTAGTGTTCAGACACTCCACACTATCTGCCGCTCGAGGCATTACGTGTCAGGTAATCGCGTGGAACTCAACGCCGCGCTTTTCCTTGTGACCAGAGCGAAGAAATGGCAATATTAAATATTTCAGTTCCCGAGTGGGCATTGAATACTACCACTGCGCCACGATGGTCTTCATAACCTTAATGGATGATAATCATTTAAAATGCCATTAGTAAAATCGATTTTAGTCAATGTACGACATTAACACTAATCCTCGTTAGTTGTAATGTTAAATTAAGAGCAATGATTTTATTTTTCGAAAAAAAAGGAGGTGCCGGAGGCCTGACGCAGGGGTGCGACTGTAAACGTGACAGGCCGTGAGTTCGATTCCGACCCGAGGAAATGAAATATTTAATATTTTCATTTCTTCGCTCTGGTGTAAAGGGAATGCACGACATTAAGCTCCGACACTCAACACGAAATGCCTCCAAGAATTGGGCGAAAAGTGAGGAACGGGAACGGAGTCTCTTAGTACTACTCCATACCCTGCTATGTGCAAAATACAGTGTGATGCTAAAAACAAAGTTATATTGAGTTCTATAAAATTTTATGATCTTTATTTAGGTACCTAATAAAAAAAATCAAATCAGCTTCACGCTGTAATCCCGCATGCAGCAGGGTAGGCAGAGGGAACCTAGTGTTAAGACACTTCGTTCCCCACTTTCAGCCGAATTCTGGAGGCATTGCGTGTTGAGTGGCAGAACTCAACGCCGCGCTTAACCTCGACACCAGAGCGAAGAAATGGAAATATAAATTAAAGTAAATATTTAATCTCCTCGAGTGGGGATCGAACCCACAACCAGTCGGTTTTACAGTCACACCTCGTGATGCTGCGCCACGACTGGCCTCAAGGTATCTAATGTAAGTTAAAAACGCACTGACAAAATTAAACTAGCGACAGTAGCGGATAATTTAATCATGAAGAACCGATGAAAATATTTTACTTTCATGGCTTGTAACAAAATTTATTTTACTTCCTTCCTTTTTTATTTTTTTTCCATTCAAAAATGGCGGGGGAAAAAAATTGTTACACTTCACTTTAGTAAAAATCAAATCACATAATAACATGAAAAAAAAAATTGGTTCAATGTAATATAAAACATGAAAAAAAAACGTTACCTGCATAATTAAATCTGGAGCATCTTGCAAGCTTCTGAGTATTATTTTTCCCACATGGTATCTATCACTTGCTATACCTGATTGGGCCACCACTCTTGATGCTAGTTCATGAAGATAAAACAGTATTGCGTTGGACATCATTTCAGCGATTTCCTTGGAATAAGAGTTGTTTCCAATTTAACATATTTTTCTTTTTTTTTTGGCTTTACACTGTATTCCGAACCTAGCAGAGTAGGCAATGGGAGCATCGTGTCAAGACACTACGCCTCCCACTTTCCACCGAATTCTACAGGCATTGCGTGTTGAGTGGCGGAACTCAACGCCACGCTTTGCCTGGATACCAGAGCGAAGGAATGAAAATATTAAATATTTGATTTCCTCGATAGGGAATTGCACCCCTAACCTCGAACAGTCAAACGTACGTAGTAGAACCTGCGCCCCGACAGACCTCTTCAACTCAGTGCTTAAACATCAATTTTCATTTATTTTAAAATAATTAAAACTGTTATGGATCATTTTTTAAATATTTGTCTGCGGCTCGTTTATTAATTGTTTTTTTATTAAATACATTAATAATAAGTAAATACAGAAGCACAGTATAGTACACTTAATGACATGACGTTACTGAACTTCGATAGTGATTCGCATTTTTTTTTAATTTAATTTTAATTATGATGTATTAAAAAGCCATTTAATATTTCATTAATTTTACCACAAGAAAAATATTTATTTCAAAAAATATTTATGATAATACATACCGTTTTAACCATATTATTATTATATTTAAATAAAAGTCACATTCATTAAAAAAATACTAAGTATTTTTTTTTAATTATTTATAATAATTAAAAAGTGAATAGCGTTAGAAACTCATAGAGATACTGATAGCAGCCGTTATAACTTATAGTAAACAAAAACGAACTGATAATAGATCTTGAACTAGATGCGTCACACGTACAAAAAATTGTTTATAATAAAAATTTAAAGCTATTGTTTATAATAAAAAAATTAAGACACTCCGTTCCCCACTTTCTGCCGAATTCTGGAGGCATGTTGAGTGGCAGGACTCAACGCCGCACTTTGGTTCGACACCAGAGCGAAGAAATGGAAATATAAATTTAAGTAAATATTTCATCTCCTCGAGTGGGGATCGAACCCACAACCAGTCGGTTTTGCAGTCACACCTCGTGCCGCTGCGCCACGACCGGCCTCACGTTAGAAGTTAAGTTAATAAATTAATAAGATTTATTGATTTCAGGTACCTTAGTAATGCTTGGTCCTTTTAAAAGTAATTCTCCAGGCAAGTTTGGTTCAGATATTGTTTCATTCGTTTCTGGATCAACTATCTAAAAGAGTATATATATATTTATATCAATCATAAGGAATACAATAAAAACAAAAAAATAAAGTCCATAAGTCCTGTGTTGACTAATATATTTAGCAAAAACTTCTTAATATTGATCAGATCTCAGCCATCTACTATTAGGTGAATAGATATGTTCAGAGTGGTGTGACACACGACTCATAAACAAAATGTTTTCTTATTTATAATTATGACGTAAAGATTTATAGCTTGTCGGCTTTTATAGGGTTTGAAGCATAAATATTTATTCGTAAAACATAAACACACATACTCTTTTGGTGTAAGCAATGATATATTTTGATGTTTCATTTTTATTATATAAGAAATATTTATTCTCGGTTCATTACCTTCCACTGTAGATGATTAAGCGGCAACCCAATAGAACCCAGAGGCGAGAACATATCGCCATTGAATAGTCCTGCAATTTCGCTCATTCCGTAGGCAATTTTCACATCACAGTGTGGGGCGGCTTTCTGATAAATAAAAAAAAAAACTAAAATTAGCTTCACGCTGTATCCCGCATACAGTATGGTAGGCAGAGGGAACCTAGTGTTAAGGCAAACTGTTCCCCACTTTCTGACGTATTCTGAAGGCATTGCGTGTTGAGTGGCAGAACTTAACGCCGCGCTGTACCTCGACACCAGAGCGAAGAAATGGAAATATAAATTTAAGTAAATATTTCATCTCCTCGAGTGGAGATCGAACCCATAACCAGTCAGTCACATTTTGTGCCAATGCGCCACGACTGGCCTCTTTCTGATAAATGTCTACCAAATCTATATATATAAAAGGACTTGTGCTGACTGACTGAGGTAAGACGCACGCAGAGCCGTAACCGCTGATGGTAGAAACGTGAAACTTGGGCAGATGTTTATTTTCATATTCTGGACATCCACTAAGAAGGGAATTTCAAAAATTTTAACACTAAAGGTATGAAATAGGGGTTGAAAGTTTGTATGGGAAAAAAATTTTATCTGCACCGATTTTTATAAAATTTGAAACTCAGACTCTTAAAAATATTTCATTGAACACGTGTTTCATGGTTTTTAAGAATTCACCCCCTAAGGGTTCAAATAAGGGGTTGAAAGTTTATATGGAAAAATCTTTAAATTGCCACCGATTTTTATAAAAATTTTAATTCAGACTGTTAAAAATATTTTATTGAACACGTGTTTCGTGGTTTTTTTAGAATTCACTCCTAAGAAGCGGGCGAAGCCGCGCGCGCCCTCTAGTATAATATAAAATGTATAACCATATTGATATAACGTCTATTTTGAAAATTAAAGATTATTTAAAAAGTGACTATACAACATGGAAGAAAATTACATTCTAGAGATTTTTAACTATATGTATCAAGAAATAAAAGATATAGATTAGACATATGGATAAAAGAAGACTAAAAGGACGACAAGGGGAAACTGAAAAAAAGTGTAGGGTGTTGTAGGGTCGTGCTTTTTGTCACGTATAGTATCCAATAATATAAAATATTATTTAAATATATCTTACTTTAACTTCCTCAAGGAGTTTCTTAGAAACCGCGCTGCCTAGTATTAAGCAGCATTGAAGCGACGACATATCTAACTGTATGTCCGATTTAAGTAATGATATTATAAACGGTGGACTCATCATTGTGTAATGTGGCTGAAATGTGCATATACATATATATTATTGAATCTATAATGAACTTTTTTTAATTTCACGCTGCATCCCGGCCACAGTAGGATTGGCAGAGGGAACCTGGAAACTTTGTGTTAAGACACTCCATTTCCATTAATGCTTTACCGTTCCTCATTTTCACGTAGAAATCTGAAGGCATTGCGTGTTGAATAGCGAAACTCAGCACTGCGCTTGGACTTATTACCAAAGCGAAGAATTAAAATATTAAATATTTTATTACTTTGAGTGAAAATCGAATCCGCAACCTGTAGCGTTTACAGTCGCACGCTTGTGCCCTTGCACCACTACTGGCCTCAAATATTTTATGGACTTTTTTAGACATTTCTACGTAAAAAATGTATACGCTTGCTTATTATAGGTAAATAAATTATTAATTCAATTGAAAATTTGAAATGAAAATATTCGATTCATGAAAATAATTAGAAAAACTATGAAATGAAAATTTTATATGTTTCAAATATGAAAAACATGCTTAGAAACTTTTAAGTTTCATTATAACGTCTTTCTCACCAATAGAACTAAAAAAATATATGTAAACTAAAATCTAACTAGTCCTAAACTCTATGGTTATACAAAAACTTCCCAGAACTTCCATCGTCAGACCTACTCGATGGTACCACATGAGAACTTAGCATTGTATGGATTTACCGTGTGGATATGGAGATGTTTCGTTGGAGAGTGAGGAGCTCAGGACAGTGCCTGGTAATTCCATCACAAGTGTAGGTTTAATGGGTGTATTTTAAACGCGTATTACTGGTCACCTACACTATCATAGCTTCCCTGGACACCAACGAACAATTCAAAGAGTTTTAGAACTAAATTGATTATAATTCGAGATCAGCTGAGAAGTTTTAGTGAACTGTAGAGAGATTTCACAGTTAAATCTCTCGCTCTCATATCAAGCGCTTGTGGTATGGTTTATTCTACGCATAGCTGTCACATTTCATGATCATAAGAAAAGAAAAAGTGGTTGAAGTTAAGCTTCTTAAAATTTATTAAACAATTATTATATGAGGCCAGTCATGGCGCAGCGGCACGAAGTGTGACTGTAAAACCGACTGGTTGTAGGTTCGATCCCCACTTGAGGAGATGAAATATTTATTTAAATTTACATTTCCATTTCTTCGCTCTGGTGTCGAGGTTAAGCGCGGCGTTGAATTCTGCCACTCAACACGCAATGCTCCAGAATTCGGCAGGAAGTGGGGAACGGAGTCTTAACACTAGGTTCCCTCTGCCTACCCTGCTGTGTGCGGGATACAGCGTGAAGCTGATTATTATATATATATATATATATATATATATATATATATATATATATATATATATATATATATATATATATATATAAGTCATCGTTTCAACTCAATATAAGCTTGTTCATAATTCAATTTAGAATCTTTCAGTAAGTATTAAATAAGTAAACATTATTTCTAAATTTTAACTTTTACATTTCTTGGTTACCTTATATTTTTTAAATAACATAGAAACATGTGTCACACTAAGTGAAGCTGAAGACTGTAACCTCGTGTATTTCATAATAGGCGATAATATGTTCTGAAACATTGAACCTGTCCAATGAATAGGGGATAGAACGAGGCCAACTTCAAATGGTGTTGGAAATTTTAACCGGCTGCATCTGAAATGGAAATAGGCTTTTATTTTTTATATTTTTAAAAATCAAAATCAAAAAAACAAATTCAGGTAGGTATAGGGAACCTAGTGTTCATACACTCCATTCCTCATTTTCCGCCGAATTCTGGGGGCATTGCGTTTTGAATGGCGGAAGTCAACGCCGCGCTGTGCCTCAACACCAGTCTAATCCACAACTAGTCGCGCTTACTGTCACACTTTGTGCTCCTCATTTCCTCATTTATATTCAAGATTACATCATTAACTTAAATGAAAGTAAAATGCGCTTGGACAGTTTCCAAAGAGGCGCGGGTTCAAATATTGCTACGGTAAATTTTTTATACGTTTTCTTAATAAGTATTTTTATTTCCTAAATGTGGAATAACAAAATTTTTAAAATATTCACGCTTTATACTACATGTAGCTTGGAAGCAGGCCTCAACGTAATACTTTGCCTTATTAGATGAGAAAAATGAAAATAGTTCGTTTGTCCGATTGGAGACAGCACCAACAAAATATAATGAATATATAGTAATTATATGATAATATATATTTTATTTATGTTACACTAAGTAAGGAAATCCGACAAATATATTCTCGTGCGTCAATGCTGCTAATTTAGGCATGCCTGTAGACCCACTTGTCAATACAAGAAGGGCGTTAGTTGAAGTTGGGTCGAAATCGGCAAGTCTGCAAAAAATAATATATTATTTAATTTGTAACTGGAAAATAGGTAAATGTAAGTATGTAAATTAATAGAAAAATTATGAAGAAATTTGAGGCCAGTCGTAGAGCAAACACAGTCACAAAGTGTGACTATAAAACCGACTGGTTGTGGGTTCGATCCTCGTTCGAGGAGATGAAATATTTACTTAAATTTATATTTTCATTTCTTCAATGGAATTATAAAAAACGCAATGCCTCCAAAATTCGGCAGAAAGTGTGGAAAGGAGTGTCTTAACGCTAGGTTCCCTCTGCCTACCCTGCTATGTGCGGGATTATTTCCATTCTTTTCTAAACAAATTATATTTATAATCTTTTCATTTGTCATACTTACTTGTAACTTTCTATTGGACTATCATCACTATATTTATCTATTAGTTCTGCAAAACATAGATGTTCTTCGTTTTTGCCAAATGTAATAATATTCGTTGATAAATTTAAAATTTGTAAAGCCGCTGTAATATTTTTGACGCATGAATTCTCACAAAAGACGATTTTGGGAACAACAAATTTCAGTATATGTCGGAGTTCACCTAAAATTAATAATACTAATAAAAAAAAACAAACAGTAACTCATACTAGCGCCGTCGTGATTCAGTGGTGGCTGTAAATGTTTGTAAGCATCGTCACTCGAGGAAAATATTTTTATTTCCTTGTTCAGGTAAGATAAAACTTGGTGTAAGTAACACCACTCAATGTATTGTCTCGAACTCTGGCTGTAAGTGGAGTATATAAGGTGCTCTCTGCCTACCTCGCTATGCGCAAGTTAGAAAAAAATCATATACTATATAATGTTGCTTAAAATTGCGTTTAAGCTTATTTCATAATTTAAGCTGAATATAAATGAAAGTTAATAAAAAAATCAGTACTACTATACTTTTTAGTTAGGACTTGTCTCGATTAAATAAAATAAAAAAAATTATAAAATAGCCTTTTCCAGTTTTTATCCTCCCAAAATGAGCTTTTTTAAAGTACAACAATATTGTCCTTTATTGACCACATGCCTTTATTGCTTTTGTTTTCGATATTATTTTTGTGTGCTTTATCTTCTATATTTTTAATTTTTGATTTTTCTGGAATAGCACGATATAATAACTCTGGTCCATATTTGTTGATTAATTAAAAAAAATCGTTTAAACATAAAAACTTTTAGCTCTTCTTAAGGTTTAACATACTTACTGACGCGGTAATTTACATCAAATCCTACTACGCTTATTCCCAAAAACAAGGCAGCATACATCGGGATAGTAATGTCAAGGTGGTTGGGTCCCATTAAAATGATCACATCATGTTGCTTCAAGCCTAATTTACTTAGAGCTGTAGCACAGCGGATTGATCTTTTCATTACTGATCTAAATGTCTCTTCTTCGCCAGTAGCTCCATCTATCTAGAGTTTGTATATTTAAAAACATTATTATTAATATAATAATATTAAATTTAAGCAGGCGACCTACACAGATACACACATACAAATTCAAAACGTCACACAACAATTTAATTTAATTAGACTTCATTTTTAATCTCTTCTCTACCTCTTTATGCAGAGTGTTATTGTCAGCACCACTTTAAATGACACCATAGTCTTAGTTATTCTATATAAGCCTGGTAATTACTTTTTTCCCAAAAATTAAAGTGATTTTTTCAAAGAAAATAAATATTAAATTAGTTGTAAATGTAGTCAAGAACGACGCACGCAGGCATAAATCTCTCATTTAGAAATCGAGTCGTAGATACTAGCGGCAAGGTTCAAAGTTGTTTAACCTTTAGTAGTATTTTTGTAGTAGTATGTATTTACGTTATTGGTATCTATGAGTAACTGCGACAAGCGTATTCAGGTACGGATAAAGATCGTGAAATGAAAAAAAAATCCTACGTCTAAACTGTTGAGTTTATAGATTTTTAGAGATTTTTTTCAAGATACCTCAACAGGTGTCTCGAATAATTTCTTTAGGTATGGGTTTAAAATATTTTTCCCTGTATGCTGTTCCTGTAAAAGGAGCGCTGACGCTTCCACCCTGTATAATAAAAGTATAGAAAAGTTAATTCTGATCGTCGGTTAATGTATTATAGAAGAATTATTATAAAAGATAAATTGCATCGGTATCTATTAAAAAAGTCCTATAAATATAAAATGTTCACGATATAATATGTGATTGTAATTTTTATCCTAATATTTAGTATTTTGTTCAAATTAATTCTCGATAATGCAAAGTGCATAAAAAAGTGATTATATCACTATGAAGATATAAATAAACTCTTATCAAGGCGTCATTACTAAATTAATTATTTAATTCAAGTGATTAAATAAAATAGGAAGATGAGTCACTCATTCGACTTAATTAACAATTTTGATTAAAATTATATAATTTGGCTTCACTTGCGAGGCCAGTCGTGGCGCAGTGGCACGGGTATACCCGTGACGACGGACTTATCCGGTAAAAATTCCGGTTATTTCTACTAGGTTCCCCTGGTATGCGGGAAAAAACATAAAGCCTATAAAAAAACCATTATGACAACTACCTGCATTATCATGTCGGGAACATCTTTCAAGCACTGAATTATTATTTTGCCGAGATGATATCTGTCGTTAGGATTGCCGGTTTGGGCGACTACTCGCGATGTTAACTCATGAAGATACCACCATACCGCGTTAGAAGTTCCGGAAACCATTTCTAAATATAACTTTAGAAAATAAATACACATATTAAAATTTATATTTATATATATGTATATATAGTTAAAATATCATAGTAGGTACACACCCCAATACTTTAAAAGCAAAAAATATATATTTTTTTGGCCTATACCGAACTGAACTACAATTTGCAAAGTAAATTTAATCTTTGAAAACTTTCACTTTTATATACTCGTATTTACGTTATATATTATAACTAGCGACCAGCTCGCGGCTTCGTCCGCTTAAATTTGTGAATTATTTGTTTGCTTAAGTACAGGGAATTAATTATGTTTCTGTTTTAACAAATAATGTATGCTTGCAGCGCACTTAAGATTTCTAAAGTGACATTTATGAAAGCATAGGCATTTTCGATTTTCATTAATAAAAACTATTATTGGGGGCATTTAACTAAGTAACAGAACCAGAAACAATATTAAATATATTAAAAATAAAAAATATATGTTAAAAAAATGTTGTCTGTTTGTTGGTTTTTCTGTTTGTCGACTTATCTCAGAAACGACTTAACCGATTAAAGGAGCGAAGATGCGGTCGCGGTGCGGGAGCGGTAAAATCATTTTCATTCTTTGTATATATTTCTTATTGTAACTATCGTCATGTATGGTGTAATAATTAAATAACTGACTTATTATAAGAGTTTAGAATTTGATCAAAATACATTTATTTTAAGAAACACATTTATTTTAAGATTTTGAACCGATTTTGATGAAACAAACTTTAATTGTTAAGTTGAGTTAAAACAAAGCTATTAGCGAACTTTTTAAGTAAATCAGTTCAGTATTTTCAGAGAAAAATGTGACCATACATATCGACAAATAGACAAGAAATTCAAAAAAATATTTTTGATTTCTATTATTTTTTTTCTTTCTCTATCCATTTCAGTCTAAATTACTAAATGTACAGACAAAATATTTTTACTGTCCTATTATATATAGAGATAACGTATAATATATTTATATAAATAAGAATGTATTTTTTTGTTTAATAGCTTCTAATACATGTAATAATTATTAGCGCATCCAAGATAAGAACATTTTAGAAAGTTGTTTAATTCAGTAAAAATTATGGAAACTACCAGTATTTTTATACTTTATAAAATATTTACTCAAATTAAAAAATTGTCTATGTTTTCCACCTGAAAAACACTAAATGGTGAAAAAATATTAAATATATATAAATATGTAGATACCACATTAGTATCGATACTGTACTGGTAATAATAATTGAAAAACAAATAGATATACTACGGGATACGTTTGTATGCAACGTTTAAAGCTGTTAATTATGAAAGAATATAAAACAGTATATCTATAAAAGAATAGCATACTCTTTTTATTCTTTGACACTAGTATATATATATATTTTTTGATGCCCCTCTGTTCTACGATAGCGGCTCTGTTCTAGTGAGTTTGCACATTTTTTTTTGAAAATTAGTTCTGCTGGTATAACTCTAACAGTTACACATGGTATCGTAAACTTTTTTGCAATGGTGTCTTCTATAAAATTGTAGTATATGCTCTATTGTCAATAACTTCCACAGCGTACGCGTTATAAGGTTTTTTTGGTATTCTTTTACACGTTAATCGTCTTATTGTAAGAGAATTTTCCAAATCCGTCTCGTAGTTTCGGGCCCTATCAATTCAAATAAAGAAACAAAGAATCTAAACGGTTGTCTTCATAGTGATATCGATGGAATTTGAATGGAATGTCCGATTTTATTAATGTTAAAATTATTTTACACGTATTGAAATTATGTTTAATCAAATATTATACATTTAATGGGATAAACATCAATGCAGAGCTATGAATAATATGGTTTGATTATTGTCGGCACTTTCATCAACCTACAAAATATAAAAAGGTAGTTATATTGTCATAACTATAGTAGTTGAACATATAGTATCGCGGACTTTTTTATAGATATTGATGCGTTCTATAATATTGTAGAACATTGTTTTGTTCTATTATCAATAGTTTTCGCGGCGCACGCGATGATAGAATTTTTAAAATCAATTTCTCCACATTGGGTTATATTATTGCATTTTTATTACGGATCCCTATTTTTTTAAAAAACGTAATATTGCCTATATTGGTCAGTAAAGATGCTGCTTTTTAATAGTGAAAGAATTATTAATATCGGTCCGATAGTTTTTATGTGAAAACAATACAAACATACATACAAAAATACAAATCTTTCCTTTTTATAATATAGGTATAGAAGTATAGATACATAAAGCTAATTATTTATTATACATATATTTTTTTGTAACATTACGTTCTTTTTACCTATGTTATGTTTTTTAAAACTGTGTTCGGAAACAGCTTTAAATGTAAAATTATTGATTTGGGTAAGGATTCATAATATTCTTTGTGAAATAACTGTAATGATTGCATATTTACTCCTGTACAGTTTTTAAATTAGTTACATATATTATTAGCTAAATGTATCATTGGTAAATATGTAGTTTTCAGTGTACACGTAGATCGGTTGTTTTAGGCATTTTTATATAGATTTATTTCAAACGAACGGACGAACCAAAAAATTTATGTATTTACTTGATATTTCCTTGAAGATCAAATTGCTATTTATGAAGGTAATCTCCATTAACAATTCATTTTTTTTTCTTTATTGTATAAAATATTATATGCTTCAAAAATATCAGTCATATAATCAAGACGTTTCGAATGTCATTTTTTGGCAAAGAATCTTACCAGCGCGATTGTTTCGCAAGCAAACTAATGATTCGCAGGCAAACTAATGCCTTGAGTTCATTCAAATGACGATAACTTTTTTTTTAATCAACCGATTTTGAAGAAACAAACTTTAATTGTTAAGTTTAGTTAATTGGCAATTGGCAATTTTTAAGTAAATCGGTTCACAAAGTGTGACTGTAAAACCGACTGGTTGTGGGTTCGATCCCTACTCGAGGAGATGAAATATTTACTTAAATTTATATTTCCATTTCTTCGCACTGGTGTTGAGGTCTGCCACTCAACACGCAATGCCTCCAGAATTCGGCAGAAAGTTGGGACAGAGTGTCTTAACATTAGGTTCCCTCTGCCTACTATGCTGTGTGCGGGATACAGCGTGAAGTTGAAGCTGGTTAACACAAAGTTAAAACCAGATCCTCACTGTATCCCGTCTTTACCATTGTAGATAAAGGGAATTTAGTGTTAAGATACTGCGTATGATATGTGACTGATGTGCGTAATCAATATATTATTAAATTATAATTCATAACAGTCGCGTTACAGTCACAACTTTGTGCCCCTGTGCCGCGACGGCCTTTAATATTTATACAAGGTGGAAGCGTCAGCGCTCCTTTTACGAGAACAGCATATAGGGTAAAATATTTTAAACCCATACCTAAAGAATTTAATCAAGATATCCCAACAGCTTAGACGTTTTGTTCATTTTACTATGTTTATCCATACCTGTATTTCGTGTGACACAGTTACGCATAGATAAAATCTTTAGAACTTTGAACTTTGCCACCAATACCTACGACTCAATTTCGGAATGTTGCGGCGGTTTCCCTTTGATAGGTTTATGTCACCGTGCTTCGTTTTTCACAAATTGCATTTTATTATACAACGATAATTTTATTATTTATTTTATTTGTAAAAATAACTTTTATTTTTGGGTTTTTTTTATAATTGTATTAGGCTTTTATAGAGTACTTAAAACTGGTTTTATTTAAAGTGGTGCTGACGAAACCACTGTATAATTGTGCATATTTAATATTTGTATTGAATTTTCGGTTAATAGATAATATGGCCAATACAGCACTTGCGAAGAAAGCATATTTTAGGCAATTTTTAATTTTTATACCTTTTGAAAAACTAAAAAATTATTATAATGTTACCAATATCTTATATATTATGTAAAGTTAATAAATTATTTTTCTCAAATTAAATAGTAGTCAATATTTTTCATCATAATGGCGGAAAAATGTTCAAAAGTACACTGTTGTACCACTTTAGTATCGACATTGTAGTGTTGATAGTAATTGAAAACAGTTATACCACATGAGGATACCTTCATATGTACTGTTTAAACCTGTTTTTTATGATATAATATAGAATAATATATTCTATAGAGGAATCACACATTCTTTTTATTCTTTAACTATAACACGTAAATACATTTTTTAGAGGTTACTCTGTACTAAGATGGCAGCTCTGATCCCGCATCTACGTCCCTGATATAAATCATAGAAATATAAATCATTGGAAAGAAAAGGAGAAACGCAATTATATTGTATTTCTTAGTTTGATCCATCTAAACACAATATAAACTTTTATAAACTCGGAACTCACTATCAGAATTTACTTTCCAAATACATAACATATATACCTACTTCTTATTGTAGACATCGCCATTTGAGCTATTCCCGAAAAATATAGCTACTTGCGTGGGGAACGCAGTATCTTAACACTAGGTTGCCTCTGCCTACCCTGCTAAAGGCAGAATACAGCGTGAACATGCATTTCACTTTTTTATTTATGATCCATTCGATTGAATATTCTTATCGGAATTACGACCTGAAATGCAACTTAAGGTTTTAATAATTTTTACATTATAAATTTTAAGTGCGCCGCAAACATACCTACATTATACATTAAAACAAGAACTTAATTGAGTGTACTAAATAACAATTCAGTAGTTTAAGCGGGCGAAGCTGCGAGCTGGCCGCTAGTATATAATGTAAGCACATCAATCTCTTTTCAATGTCATCGCAAACTTCTTTAGTTGAGATCTATCAACTTTTGACGTTGAAGTTGTTGGAAGCTCTTTAACAAATATCACTCCGCCTCTCAATTGCTTTGTATCTGAAAGCGAATCTGTAATAAAAATAATATGAATAGGAATTTTGTTCGTTGGTAGTAATTTTACTAAATATAAAATGACTATTTAATTTTACGTTATAAATTAATAAATATTTTATAACATTAAATTAGACAATAATTTAATAAATCAGCTTCACGCTGTATCCCGCACACAGCAGGGAACCTAGTGTTAAGACACTCTGTTCCCCACTTTCCGCCGAGTTCTGGAGGCATTGCGTGGTGAAAGCCAGAACTTAATAAACTTAGATAATGATCATAACTATTAGAAATGCCACATTATGTGGAATTCAAGTTAAAAGATGCTAGTTTGGTAGATTATATATTTTTTAAACTAAACTAAAACTTAATAAGTTTAATAAAGAGTATATATCTTACGTACAGAGCAGCGTAGGCAGAGGGAACCTAATATTAAAAAAAAACAGTAAATTTGTGGGTTCTGACCTCACTAGTTGCAATGATTATATTACAATTGTGCCTATAATCGCGACTGTTTGTGGGTTCGATTCCTACTCGAGGAAATAAAATATTGATTTAAATTTATATTTACATTTCTTCGCTTTGATATCGAGGCAAAGTGCGGCGTTGAGTTCCGCCACTCAGCACGCAATACTTCCCGAATACGGCAGACACCGGGCAAAGGAGTGTTTTACCACTAGATTCCCTCTGCCTACCATGCTGTGGGTATGGCGATACAGAGTAAAGCTGAAATAAGCTTACATAAATTTAAGGTCGTCTAGGAGTCGTGGAACGGTGTCGTTTCGGTCCCCACTCGACCGAATAATCATATTTAAAATATTTACAGTATTAAGTCTCTTATTACAGAAGAAGAATGAAAGAAAGATGAATGCTATGGAGATGCGATCTCTTCGTAGGATACGCGGAGTAAGCTTAGCTGATCGGATCGGTCGGATTTACAGTCACACTTTGTGCCACTGCGCCACGACTGGCTTCAGTTAAGTTTAACTTACCCTTAACTAAATCCTTGATTTCTTGTGCTGTAACAGTAACATTATCACGTGTGATCACGATTGCAACAGGTAAATCTCCACAAACCGGGTCAGGAACACCAGTGACTGCTGCGTTTAATACTCTCGGATGTTTTAAGATCACTGTTTCTATTTCTATTGGTGATACCTGATAGAAAAACAAACTAGTCAAGTGCTCAGACTCGTTCGCCGAGAATTCCATATAAATTTAATGAATGTAGGTCAATTATACAGAGTGGAAGTGTCAGAGCTCCTTTTACGGAAACAGCATATTGGAGAAAATATTTTAAGCCCATACCTAAAGAAATTAATCGAGATACCTCAACAGCTAAGACGTAGGATTTTTTTTTTTCATTTTACGATGCTTATCCATACCTGTATTTCGTGTGACGCAGTTACGTATAGATAGCAATAACGTAAACACATACTACTACAAAAATACTACTAAAGGTAAATCAACTTTGAACTTTGCCGCTAATACCTACGACTCGATTTCGGAATGAAGCGTGTGCGGCGGTTTCCCTTTGATAGGTTTATGTGCGCGTGCGTCATTCTTGACAAATGGCGTTGTTCACATTATTTCATTTTTGGAAAAAAAAATAATAATATTAGGCTTTTATGGAGTAGTTAAAACTATGGTTTCATTTAAAGTGGTGCTGACACTTCCACCTGTATAATAAGCATAAGTTACAAAAGTAAAGAGACTTATATTTGCGGGCGTACTCAAAAATTTTATATGAAATGAACTACCAATTTTTTGATATTTTCTTTTGTTTCAATATCCTAGAGTGTATAGATTACGCGGTGAATTTTTTAATGTGTCGATATATATGTGTGCGTGTGTGCGTGCGTGGGTGTGTGCGTGCGTGAGTGTGTGTGTAAGAGTTGTGTTTGTGATTTTTTGTTACTCATGGTCATATACGTTTTTCCAGTTCCATAACAATGATCGTTCCAATTTTACCTTTCACTTTTTATCAAACAAAAGACACAAAATTAAAATATTAAGAATTAAATATGCGACGCTGATATCAGTACAAAGGCGTCCCATAATATAATTTACATACATAGGTATATTTAATTTATTTTATGCGATATATCCTTAATTAGGTTTATAACAATTACCTGATGATTATTGTACTTAAGTAATAATTTCAAACGGTCTACAAAATAAAAGTTGTAGTTGCTATCTCTGTACACGAGGTCACCTGATTTAAACCAACCATCTTCATCAAAAGCTACAGCATTCATTTCCGGATTATTATAGTATCCCTATAAGAAAAGATCAGTTAGTTAATAATACTGTTAATGTACTAAAATAATATTTTTGTTTAATTATTTTATCAAGAAAATAAGATAAAATAGTATACCTTAGTAACGGATGGCCCTATTAAAAGCAATTCTCCAGTCACGTTTGGTTCAGATATTATTTCATTTGTGTCTGGGTTAACTATCTGAAAATAGAGGCTAATAAGAAGTATACAGAAGTATCCTTATAAGGAAGGTGAATATTTTGCTATAGGAGTGATGTATTGCTATGCTTTTATTTTTAACTTCACGCTGTATCCCAATCCCGGTAAGCAGAGGGAACCTGGATGCATAGTATTGAGACACTCCCTTCCAATTTAAGCACTTCCCTTCCCTAATATCTGCCGAATTCTATTTAATGTTGAATCGCAAAACTCAAGACCGCGTTTTGTTATGTTACCAGAGCGAAGAAATAAAAATATTAAATATTTCATTTGTTTGAGTTGGGATTGAACTCTTAGTTCTTTATAATTTTTTTTCTATATATCTATAATATATCATGATTGATGACGCAAATGATGTGTGATTTGCAAAAAGTTGTTAATCCATAGATACACCAGATACGAACGTATCGTATTATTTCTATATTAGTTTTTCAATAAAATTATGTATAAAATAATGGTAAGGTATTTACTTTCCATTGTAAATGGTTAAGTGGCATTCCAACAGAGCCAGGAGGAGAGTACATGGGATCGCTGAATATCCCTGATATTTCACTCATTCCGTAACCGTTTTGCACATAGGCATTTGGGACCACTTTCTGAAAAAAGAAAAGATGAGAAAGAGATGAGTGTAATTATGATGAGAAAACAGTTCATTTTATTTTTTTATAGCTTCACGCTTTATCCCGTACATAGGAGGGTGGACAGTGGGAATCTGGACACCTAGTGTTAACACACTTCATTCTCACTAATAGACTTCCGTTCTCTATATACCATATTACTTACGCATTACTCCATAAATTCCATACATTGAGACATAAAATATATTTAATAAAAATAATATAATGATTATATTTAATCGCTGTCTATTATAATTTAAAATAAATAACAACATAATTAATATTTTAATTATTGTAAAATATCATGTTGGCTAAATAAGCTACTGTCAACGTCAAAGTCAAGAAAAAAGGAAAGAAAGAGAAGGGAGATGACGGACGCGACTGGAAGGATAGTGATTCCAAATGTTTAGAGAAGTTTTAATTTATAATTGATATATATATTTAGTTACATCTTATAAATAAAAGGCATGTAAGTTAGTACATGATATGTAATAGTGATATAATTTATATTCGAAGCTGGTAAGATTAGTTATAAGTACTTATTAGGTATTTACGGTTGTTTGTTTTGAAATACTTCGTCGGTAAGTTTTTAATAGCTTATTATTAAAACAAAGAAGAGTAATATTAATGCACATAATGCCGTCAATATCCAGAGATAATTATTATTTATTTAATAAATGGAAATAAATACATGAATATGTTTTATGAGGTATGTAAAATTACAATTATATTAATGAACGCAGAATGCCTGCCGCCATCTTTGTTAGATGCGTGTATGTGAATCGTGAAATAAGAGTTATATAGGTTTGGTGAATTATAATTACTTATAAATGTAATGTCTGTATATTATGTTAGTAAATATTTAATATGTTACTATAAAAGGAAATATAAATATAATAGTATCATCTATAATATGAAAATTATTATATCAAAATACGTATTTACAATTTATAAATATTATATAATATGGGTATAAACTATTTGTACGATTGTCGGAGTTCATTGACCCTATGCTATACTAATAACTGATATTGGAGTCACAACCGACTGCTACTTGGCTTCGCTGTTACTAATACGCTTGGTTAGGCTATGGTTAAATTGCTATGGCCTTCTATTGTTAAACTGCGATCGACGTTGTCTCGCGGTGCGCTTACGATGCATAAGCGATGCTTGTATGGTATTTTACATACAACTATGTAAAACAGTTTCTACAGTTGTTCTATAACTCTTTGTATGATGAGTAGGTAGGAAAGCAAAACAATTGCCAATATATTATATAAAAATATAAATAAGAAAATTACCTTAATTTCTATATAAAACTCCTTGGAAATGGCACTGCCTGCTACTCCGAAAAATTGAAGTGAGGAAAAGTCACACTTTGCATC
The DNA here is from genome assembly GCA_021202915.1 of Heliconius himera. Taxonomy (NCBI): domain Eukaryota; kingdom Metazoa; phylum Arthropoda; class Insecta; order Lepidoptera; family Nymphalidae; genus Heliconius; species Heliconius himera. The sequence goes on from JAJHJA010000424.1 coordinate 260,838, forward strand.
AGATTTTAATAATGATATTAAAAAAGGAGGACTCATGATCGTGAAGTGAGGCTGAAAAGAAAACATTTTTGAATAGCTTATTAAAGACGATATTTTCTTTAGGTCTAGCTTTATGTATCCAAAGACCACGGTATCCATATACCTCTTTCGCCTCGGCCACTGTCATCAACCTCTTCATTCATGCCCTCTGATGAGGACCCCTCATGCGTTTTACGTGACCTTTCTCGAGTATCTTTGATACTATTGTTTTTGAAGCTCAAGCGAAGCCTGTCCCCTTACCTCTCTTACCAGTCACTTTTTCATCATAAATCTTTTTTGCCATTCTTTCATTATACATTCTTTCGACTTGCCAAAATCAGCTTATCATTAGTTTTAATCTCGTTATCATTTATGCAATAGTACAAACTTATACACACATATTGGATCACTTTGTTGCCCTTTTATCTGTCAAGATTATTTATATTGAAATTGCATGGAGATATCAAGCTGAAATTAATTTCCAGTACTCAGGTCTACGGTTCCTTGGAACATAGAAAAATCAATCTTCTTAGTGAACGAGGCAATCAAAAGATACATGCATCGCTGCTGCATTTGGTATGAAATTTAAAATTTTAAATCAAAATTTATAGAGTACTTCCCGTGGACCTTAAGTTATGAAATTTGGCACAAAATGAGAACTTCCAAAACAAATAAAGGGAAAATTTGAAAAATGAAATTTTATAGGTAATGTAATATCTTATATGTGGAAAAAAAAATTATAAACTTATGTTTGCCGAGATTTGAATTGAGATTTGAGTGCATAACCGTCCGCTAACTTAAATTAAATTTTATAATTTGTACTTCCCGTTGAAACGAAACCTTCACTGGGCGAATCTGTCTCGCATTAAACATTTTTTTTATTATTAAATAAAAAAAATATAACTATTTCTAAGAAAGAATACAAAATTTTATACGTTCAAATCACAGCAACGCTTTTCATTATTCACCCTATTTTTAAGACTGTATTGTGAACAGTAAAAAAACGATAACAATATGGGCAAACTCAAAACTAACTGGCCTCAAAATTATTATAATATGGATAAACTTATTTGCATCACTGTATCCTACACACAGAAATATCGAATATCATAAGAAAACAAGCCGAGGCCGGTCGTGGCGTAGCGGCACAAGGTGTGACTGTAAAACCGACTGGTTGTGGGTTCGATCCTCACTCGAGGAGATGAAATATTTACTTAAATTTATATTTCCATTTCTTCGCTCTGGTGTCGTGGTTAAGCGCGGCGTTGAGTTCTGCCACTCAACACGCAATGCCTCCAGAATTCGGCAGAAAGTGGGGAACGGAGTGACTTAACACTAGGTTCCCTCTGACTACCCTGCTGTGTGCGGGATACAGCGTGAAGCTGATTTATTTATTTATTTATAATAAAACAAGCAGTTCCAACTGTCTTTATATACAGCCTCCCCAAGTTAAGAAATAATAATAAATAATAGTTATGGGCCAAACTTGGTGTCGCCGCTGTATCCCACGCACCGTATCGTTGAATACCAGGATAACATCATAACAGAACAGGTGGCTTAAATCATATTTACGTACAGTCATACTAACGTGGATTATACTAAAAAAAAATGAAATAGATGTGACAAAACTTTCTTTTTTTTTGTCTGCCGTTAGCCGAAACGTTGAATACTGGGAATTCATCATAACATAAGAGGTGGTCAAAAATGTCTCTACAATCCTTCCCAATGTGAAGTTTACTAGAAATGGCCAGTACAAATATGGCATGACAAAACTTTTTGAGCCACTGTACTCCACACCTCAAAACAAACGATACTAGGGAATCATAATTCAAAAGATGGTTCAATATACGTTCGCGTACAGGACTCCAAATGTACTGTTTAGTATAGAAACCTATTCAGTTTAATTAGGAACATGGACGATAACTTCTATCATCACCCTATCCCTCAACTCAAAACATTGGATACTAGGAAATCATAATGGAAGAGGTGGTTTAATAAAAAAAAACGTAAAAAAAGTACTTGTTCTATGTCAATATGACAAACATTCATTATCACCGTATCCACCAACTCGAAACATTGGATACTAGGGCATCATAAATTTGTAGGTACTTCGATCAAATTGCTTTCACACACACAAACGAACGAATAGTATAGGGAACGACTGTTTATACTCTCATCTCATCTACTTCATAAAATGTGTACTTATTTTAGTAATTGTATTAAAAAAAAGTAAAACACACACTATCATATATTAGTATAAAAATATATTAGTATATTTATGTAAGTATTTTAAAATATGTTAGTATTTTTATCCATTAAGAAAAACGGCCAAGTGCAAGTCGAAATAATAAAAAGAACGGTGAAATGCGGTTCAGACTTCCCACCAAATGTTGCGTTCCAATTTCACGATTGTAGTTTGCATATGTACAATTTTTTTATTATATTATACTATACTAGCTTATAAAAATAAATATAAATTTGTAATATTTTTTGTCTGTGACATACCTATAAATCTTCACTTTTAGAATCATATAAGTTTTATGCCAAATTTCATAACTGTAGGTCCACAGGAAGTACTGTATAAGATTTGATTACGTGGCGATTTAAATGAAATGCGGAAAAAACGATATATAAATGCTCGTATCCTTTGATTGTGTTTAATGCCTTAAGAGACGCTAGACATATTTTATGTAAATTTCAACTTGACACATGAGGTCACTCATCTCTCGAAGACAACAACATGATCATATATGGGTTCCGGTTTTTAGTTATGAAACCTTAAAAATATTATCATTATGCCCTCCTTATCTGTATTAAACATACTGTGCCAAGTTTCGTACTCCTCCGTCCGCACAACTTTCGTAAAGAGGGTTCGTAAATTTTTTTTAGGGTTACAAAAGTGTATAATATAAAATATACGACATTAATCTAATTTAATAGTTTCTTTTAAAATGCATGCAGTAACCGTAGCGTTTGGCGCTCCGTTCTCTCTGACTACCCCGCCAGGGATAAAGCGTGAAGTTAGTTTAGTTTAGTTTTGTTTGAAATGCAGGAAAATCGCGATAACTCAAAACGTAATTAGCCTTTATTATGTTTGTTATATATAATTATATATTTTAAATCACGAGTTATTTAAAAACGAACAAAATTTTATAGTCAATGTAATGTAAAACATGAAAAGGGTTTAACATATTTACGTTCAGATCTCAGGCTACACTATTCTGCGTCCCCTTCGATGAAACCGCCTATTGGGCGGAGTCACTGACATTTTCCTGAACTACAGCAGTTCTGCCGCCATTTTAGACACAATATTTAGATCGATAAAAGAAGATTGAAATTCATTATTATTTTGAAATAAATAATAAAAATTTTCACAAACAAGAATATGGAACTATATATAGTCTGTTTTATTAATGTTTAATTATTTTTAACTAAATGAATATACCAATTGTACGTGCATTTCAGCTATATATTTTGATTTAACTTAGTTTTTAAGGTTTCGTACCTTGAAAGGAAAAAAGGAACGCTTAAAGGATCACTTTGTTGTCCGTCTGTCAAAATTATTTTTCTCAGGAATGCAAGAACTTATCGTATCGACATATAAGGTAGCTGAAATTTATATCTAATACTCAGTTCTACTGTCCCTTGGAACTGTGAAAAAATTAAACTATTAAGGCAACGCAATCAAAAAATACAGCCGTTTATGCCGCAAATTTCCTACAGACTTCCACTTCCCGTGAACTCAGAATCTAATAATTTAGTACGAAGCAACGTTTTACAGCACAGATAAAATAAAGTGAAAATAAATATGTATTGCATAGAAAAAAAATAATTAAAAACTTATATTTGTAGGTTATTTCTTAGGAAATGACTGCAAAGTTAAGTTTGTCAACTTTTATAAGTTGTACTTCTCATGATTCCTTAATTCCGTAATTGGTACAGAAACCTCGGCGAGCGACACCAATTCTTACTTAACCGGTTTTTTTTCTTTTTACTACACTTTGACTTCATCATAATAGTTCTAATGAAAAAAAGAAAAAAATATTTTATTCTAACTTAAAATAGCATCCATTCAAACATCTAATAATATTGAATTTCCTTACCTTATACCTTTTAAAAAGGAAAGCGACATGTGCTGGTGTCGAAGTGGCCGAGGACTGCACTCGTGTGTATTTTACAATAGGAGATAATACGATTTGAAACATTGCTGTGATCCATTGAACAGGTGAAATAACCAAACCGATATCGAAGGGCGTTGGGAATTTTATGCGGCTGTACCTGAATTAATAATTTATACAATAAATTTATTTTATATATTTTTTATTTTTTATTCCACATATTTTTGATAATTTTAAATTGTTATTCATTTCTTACGTTCTTATCAAGCTACGTGGAAATGAATTCTAATAAATAAGTTGAAAATGAAAATAAGTAAAAACTATATAACGACTTCTAATATAACGCTGTTGAAAAATTAAATGTTACAATAAAAAATAAATCAGCTTCATGCTGTATCCCTCACATAGCAGGGTACGCAGACGGGACCTAGTGTTAAGACACTCCGTTCCCCACTTTTCGCCGGATTCTGGAGGCGTTGAGTGGAGGAACTCAATGCGAAGAAACGAAAATATACATTAAAATAAATATTTCATCTCCTCGAGTGGGGATCAAACCCACAACCAGTCGGTTTTACAGTCACACTTTGTGCCCCTGCGCCACGACTAGCCTCATTATAAATCAGCAATAAATACCTTAAAATTATTATCTTTTTAACGCGTTGATGTTTCAAGCTTTCTTAAGGTGTTGAATTTTATATTGAACCATACTAAAAGTAAGTATATGAATAAACTGATAGCATATAAACATATAGTCGTAGAAATTAAATCTATATCAATTAATAAAATATTTTAGCAATATCACTAAGATATAACTAAAAATGGAAGCTTGCATAATAAGTACATTACATTAGACATGGAAATGCAATCATAATGTTCTCGTGTGTCAACGCTGTTGATTTCGGCGTGCCCGTGGACCCACTCGTTGAGACGAGGAGGGCGTTCGTTGTTTTTGGATCGAAATCGGCAGGTCTGTAATAATAAAAAAAATATTTATTTATTTATTTTTATGGAAAAGACAAGGCAAACGAGCGTTCGGGTCACCTGATGGTAAGTGATCACCGCCGCCCACGACCTCGTGCAACACCAGAGGAGCTGCAGGTGCGTTGCCTGCCTGTAAGGTGGTTTGGGTTCCGGAGCCTGGCATTACCTGATGCGAAACGCAGTGGCATAAAGCCACTACTTCACACCGATTCTAAATGCCGAGGTTGGTAATAATCCGATCGAGTGACTCTACCACACGAACTTTAGTCGCCTCTTACGACACCACCAGTACCAGGATGATCCTATTCTAGGCCGGGATGACATGGCATAATATTTATAATATATTTATAGTAATAAATTAGCTTCACGCTGTATCCCGCACACAGCAGGGTAGGCAGAGGGAACCTAGTGTTAAGACACTCCGTTCCCCACTTTCTGCCGAATTCTGGAGGCATTGCGTGTTGAGTGGCAGAACTCAACGCCGCGCTTAATCTCGACACCAGAGCGAAGAAATGGAAATATAAATTTAAGTAAATATTTCATCTCCTCGAGTGGGGATCGAACCCACAACCAGTCGGTTCCACAGCCACACTTTGTGCCGCTGCGCCACGGCCGGCCTCAATAAAAAAATTCAATTGCAGTTCCGTACCATAATGTATTTTCTATAAATATATATTATGCGGTCATTGTGGTATGGTAGAACGGTATCTAAATGTACACCCGATGACTGTGGGTTCGATCGCCACTCAGGGTAATATTTTTTTTTTTGCCACGCTGTATCTGCGAGAAATAGAAAGCATATGGGAATCTAGTGTCAAGGCACTCCGTTCCCATTAAGACACTTCCGTTCCCCAAGTCGCGCCACGACTGGCCTCAAATAATATTATTTCAATTATTTCCATCTCCTTGCTCTAAAGAGACATAAAACGACGTTACTATAGCGGTTTTTGTGAAATACGCTATTTAATAATATTTTATATTTTTAATTATGGAGTGAAATTAAATTTCCAAAATTTTGTGGAATAATTGTCCAAATTTATTAACACTTAAGAAGATATACAAAGAAAATAATTTTACACAATCACAGAAGGAAATAAAGAAATTTAAAGAAATACTAAAAGAAATAGATAAGCGAAACAGATACGTATTAGCAAGAAGATAAGGCTTAAAATTGAATACAAGCAATGAGTACAATATTAAAACAAGTGAACGTCGCAAGCGATAGTAGCCGACTCTTTACTCGTAGCTAGCAAGCAGGCTACGTCACGCACAGCAAAAAAACTCGAAACAAGTTTGTCATGCGAATGCGCTGCGTGCGGATGATTTTAATAAATATAAATATTAACACTTTAGTTTTAAGTAAATTTGAAAATAGAATGTAGTGTAAGTATATAATATTAATATCGAATGAAATAGGAATTTACATGTATTATTATTATTATTATTTATTTAATTTTATAAAAGATAATATTCACTACAGTACTCCCCCCCAGAGACCTGGTTAAGGGCGATAGTAGTCTGGAAATCTAACTGTTCTTCCGCTGCGTGTCCGCTTCTCAGGTTTCTGCTCCACATCGGACTGAGAGACTGCCTTTGGAGCAGTAACTGGTCGGTTTAATACAGGAACGGCCTCTCGCGTAACATATGCGGGCTTGAGCCTGTCCACACTCACGTTGTTAGGCTTACCAGATATGTCTATCTGAAAATATTTAGGCGTCCTTTTAAGAACCTTGTACGGGCCTGCATATGGTGGTTCCAGTGGTTTGCGGACGTGGTCCTGCCGTAAAAAAACATGTGTCGAGTCTGCAAGGTCGGCCGGCATATGAAAAGGACCTGTCCTATGCCATGACGTGGGCTTTGGCGAGAGTCGTGCCATACCAGCACGAAGACGAGTAACCAGATTTGTGATATCACCTGTCTTGTAATCTTCAGAGGGTGCGAGAAATTGCCCTGGAAGACGAAGGGGCTCCCCGTAGACCAGCTCAGCTGCTGAAGCCTGAATGTCGTCCTTCCAGGCGCTACGGATGCCCAGCAGCACTAACGGCAGTGCTTCCGTCCAGGTTGAAGAGGGATGGCACATGATAGCTGCTTTTAGCTGCCGATGGAGTCTCTCGATCAAGCCGTTGGAAGCTGGGTGATATGAAGTGGTTCTAAAATGATGTGCACCAATCATGGCTGATAGTGCCCTGAAGAGATGCGACTCGAATTGACGTCCCCTATCGGTTGTAATTCGAAGAGGGCAACCAAATCTTGCTATCCAACCAGAGAGAAGGGCGGCAGCACAGGAATCAGCTGTGATGTCTTTGAGTGGGTATGCCTCAGGCCATCGTGTGAAACGATCGATGACTGTAAGGCAATACCTGAAATCAGACGAAATGGTTAAAGGTCCGATAATGTCGAGGTGGATGTGTGCAAACCTCGACGTAGGAGTTGGGATTGAGGATAAGGGAGCAAGGGTATGACGGTGAACTTTGCTCTTTTGACAAAGTATACACTCTCGTGTCCACTCTCTACAGTCCTTGCGAATCCCTGGCCATACGAATCTTTGTGTTACCAGCCGCACTGTAGCTGTCCTACCAGGATGGCTCAAGCTGTGTAACGCTTCAAAAACTTGTCGGCGAAATTTCTCAGTAATGAACGGGCGTGGAGAAGACATTGATACGTCACAGTAGATCTTCTGGTTAGAGTCTGGCAAATCTACCTTAACCAGTTTTAACGATGAGCCTTTTTGAAGCAGACCTAGCAGTTCAGGATCAGTATCTTGAGCAAATGCCAGAGCCTGGTAATCAATGAAATGACTCACCTCCTCCAGTCGTGACAGTGTATCAGCCACTACGTTCAAACGTCCTGGTAAGTATTGAATGCTGGTTGTAAACTGTGAAATATAGTCAAAGTATCGATACTGACGCGGTGAGCATTTCTCCCTATTAATGTTGAATGCATAGGTGAGAGGTTTATGATCAGTGTGAATCACAAAGTTTCTAGCCTCAACCATGTGTCGAAAATATTTAATGGCTTCATAAATAGCTAAAAGCTCTCGGTCGTAAGGACTATATTTCTTTTGTGCAGATGTTAGTTTTTTAGAAAAGAAACCAAGAGGTTGCCATACGTTGTTGACACGTTGTTGAAGTACTGCTCCAATACCGACATCAGATGCATCAGTGGCAATAGCTAGCTCTGCAGATGAATCTGGATGAGCTAATAACGTGGCTTGAGATAAACAAGTCTTGCATTTATCAAAAGCTTCCATCATCTCTGGTGTCATTGTGATCGGCCTAGCTCCTTTCATCTTGGGTCCTAAAAGCGCAGAGTCTAATGGTGCTTGAATGTTTGCGGCGCCGGGAATAAAACGACGATAAAAGTTAAACATACCAAGGAAACGTCTTAATTCCTTAGCAGTTTTAGGCACGCTGCACTCCTGTATGCTCTTTACGTTCGTTTCTAAAGGTTGAGTCCCAGAACCTGACACTAGGTAACCAAGAAATTTTACCTGTCGCTGCCCAAAGACACATTTGGATGTGTTTATCAAAACACCATACTCCTTGAGCCTGGTGAAGAGTAGTCTGAGATGGCGCTGATGTTGCTCTTCAGAACTGGAAAATACCAAAATGTCGTCTAAGTAACCAAAACAAAACTCATCAAAGTCACGTAGTACTTCATCCATGAACCTTTGAAAGGTTTGTGCTGCATTGCGCAGTCCGAAGGTCATGTACGGGAACTCAAAAAGTCCAAAAGGAGTTGTAATGGCTGTTTTGTGGATATCACCGACGTGTACTAGTATCTGATTGTACGCCTTAACCAAGTCGATCGTTGAAAATACTGAACAACCAGAGAGTTGGTAGGAAAAATCTTGAATATGGCGAATAGGATACCTGTCAGGTACTGTGCGAGCATTGAGTGCTCTATAATCACCACATGGTCTCCATCCGTCGTCCTTCTTTTTAACCAAGTGCAGAGCGGAAGACCACGAACTGTTAGACGAGCGGGCAGTTCCCTGTGAGAGCATATCATCAAATTCTTTTTTGGCCGCTTTCAGTCTAACTGGGTCTAAACGACGAGGTCTACTGGTAACTGGCGATCCGGGTATGGTTTTGATGTAATGTACAGTATTATGCTTAGGTAGGGAAGACGTACCTGATGGTCTCGTTACCTCTGGGAACTCATGAAGCAGCTGATGGTATTTTGATTCTCCTGAGATGGCTTTGACTGACGCAAGGTCATCGGAGATATTTTCTTGTAGTGCTTGCACTGATAGAGTAGTAGTTCCATCGACGAGGCGCTGATATCTGCAATCTACAAGAAGATTGTAAAATATCAGAAAATCTACGCCGATAATCGGCTTTGAAACATCAGCGATGGTAAATTTCCAGGTGAAAGTACGTCGCAGTCCTAGGTCCAAGTGTAATAATGTAGGACCATAAGTGTGAATGACTGTACCGTTGGCTGCCATAAGTTCATACTTCGTCTTGGTACAGGGCGCCTTGGTAGCCAACCGTGGAAAAACGCAGAGATCAGAACCAGTATCTATGAGGAAAAGCATTTTTGAAATACGGTCGGTAATGAAAAGACGGCCTGTAGGTAAAGGGCAGACGTTGGCCGCTACTTCCGGCTGCCCAGAGAGTTTTCCGACTCTCCGTAAGTACATGGCAGTACACATTTTTTTGCGTTGGAACCAAATTTAAAATGGTACCAACATTTTTGGTGGGAAGTTAACTTCCGACGATGCCTGGAATGGCTCCGGGAACGCTCTCTGAACTTGAATGGTATCGAGTTGAGACGTACCTGGGTCGAGAGTTCAGATACCTGTTTGGTCAGGAGTTGGATCTGCTTGGCCATTTCTTCCAACATGGAGGGTGCAGGGGATGTGGCTATCGCAGACGTGCTTGCGACTTGTGGTGATGAGGGTGCTACTTCGTGCACCTTGTCTGCCAGGTCAGCTAATTTTTCTATAGGTAGATCAGGCTGCGAAGCTTCAATTTGTGAAAACCAAAGGGCTGGTTCTTCCGGCCAGAATGGTGGAATACGCACGCCAATCCTACAAACGTTGGATGTAGTCGCGTCCTCCATCGTGTACTAGAGGTCACCTTGCAAAGGTCGTCAATATGGCCTCTTGCCGTTTTCAATCTTCTCGTCAGCAGAAAACGTAGATATTTAATGTAGTGTTCACTAATTTCGGGGTCACCAATATAGCGGTTTTTGTGAAATACGCTATTTAATAATATTTTATATTTTTAATTATGGAGTGAAATTAAATTTCCAAAATTTTGTGGAATAATTGTCCAAATTTATTAACACTTAAGAAGATATACAAAGAAAATAATTTTACACAATCACAGAAGGAAATAAAGAAATTTAAAGAAATACTAAAAGAAATAGATAAGCGAAACAGATACGTATTAGCAAGAAGATAAGGCTTAAAATTGAATACAAGCAATGAGTACAATATTAAAACAAGTGAACGTCGCAAGCGATAGTAGCCGACTCTTTACTCGTAGCTAGCAAGCAGGCTACGTCACGCACAGCAAAAAAACTCGAAACAAGTTTGTCATGCGAATGCGCTGCGTGCGGATGATTTTAATAAATATAAATATTAACACTTTAGTTTTAAGTAAATTTGAAAATAGAATGTAGTGTAAGTATATAATATTAATATCGAATGAAATAGGAATTTACATGTATTATTATTATTATTATTTATTTAATTTTATAAAAGATAATATTCACTACATTACTATTGTTTAAAAGATTATACACATTTATTTAGCTTTTTTTATAACTAATCTCAATTAATAAATATCAATATCTTTATTTTTTATAGACTATAGATATAAGAAGCAAGAACTTTACCTGCATTATCATATTGGGAACATCTTTAAAGCACTGCAGTAATATTTTACCGAGATGATACCTGTCGCTGGATGTGCCGGTTTGAGCAACAACTCGCGATGACAACTCGTGTAAGTACCACCATACTGCATTTGATGTTCCGGAACTCATTGCTAATAAGAAATATATATTTTTAAATACTATTTTATTATAAAACTTTAAAAAATCTACTTATTTAGAAAACGTATAAAAATTTGAACGCAGCGGGACTCGAACCCGCGCCTCCTGGAAACCGACCAGGCGCTCTGACCACTAAGCCATGCGTTCTCGCCAGGCTACGTCGAAATTTTTATACGCTTGTTACAACTTATTTATGTTGTTAGCATCTCTGTAGGGAGATTTTTACAAATTTCCGCTACCCAAAGATAATTACTAAGAATTATCGTTTGGCAAGAGAGAGAAAAAAAAATTTAAAAAATCTCTCTCTCTATTTTTCTCTCTCCGCGCTAACCACGTATTGGCCACATCAATAACATTATATATATATAAATATATAAAGTCAATTTGTAGTTCGACAGTCACCTTTTGGGTTCCCCGAAGAAATACAACAATTTTAACGATAAACAAAGCCAGGCCTGGGAAGTTAAGCTCAACATGTAAGGCACTTTCTGCCCCGAGGCATTGAGTGTTAAGGAACGGAAGTCAACGCCGCGCTATGCTTTATTATTAGAGTGAAAAAATGAAAATATTAAAAATTTCAGTGCCAGATAATATTAAAAGTTTCAGTTTCCTGAGTGAGAATCCAACCTACAATCGTTACGCCTACAGTCACATATTTGGGCCTCTGTGCCATGACGGTACCTAGTGCTGTATTTGTACTTGTGGTTGTTAAATAATCCACGAACTCTACGTTCCCTGGTTTTTACCAACTTTGCTTTGATATTAATGATGATGTCTACAGTAGATTATAGAGATAAGAGATAATTGTATTTGTCCGTAAAAACCAGTCAAAACCTAGAAAATGTACATATCTCACATACTTTTTTTATACTTTAATAATATTTATATGAATATTAAGAAAAAGGGCTAATATAAATATTAGATTATGAAAATATATATTTTATAATTAATTTTGCGTTTCTTAAGTTACGACATTAAAATGACATTTGATTTATTTTTATAATAAGAGCTGAATACGTTTTGTATTATGAAATTAGTGATTAAAATTAAATTAAATTAGCTTCACGCTGTATTAGTGATTTTGATACTAAATATTTTTTTTATCATCTTCACGTTTTTATCAACATCCCGCACACAGCAGGGTAGGCAGAGGGAACCTAGTGTTAAGACACTCCTTTCCCCATTTTCTGCCGAATTCTGGGGGCATTGAGTGTTGAGTGACAGAACTCAACGCCGCGCTTTGCCTCGACACCAGAGCGAAGAAATGGAAATATAAATTTAAGTCAATATTTCACTCGAGTGGGGATCGAACCCACAATCAGTCGACTTTACAGTCACACTTTGTGCCACTGCGCCACGACTGGCCTCATTAAAAGTAAAATAATAATAATTATTATTAAATATTGTAAATTTTTACCTTATACAAACACTAAATTTTAACACGTTGTCCTACAATCACTTACTCTATCAAACAATAAACATTTCATAATCTCCACGTTACATAAAGATATTAGAATACTGATATAATAGAAACGGATATGCCATATCGTATTTTATTACAAAATTGCTTCCAATTCTCGTCTCTATTCTAGTTTTGCCAATTGACTATGATCGTTGTCGCAAATAGAGCACAAACTGTAACGATATGTACCTTTGTATATTATGATGAATAAAAATAAAAATAATAGAAATATTTGTTTGTCAATATATAACATAACTAACACTTTTAGTTTTTATTATCAAATTATGAAGTAAGGTTTCTTTCGTTAGAGTTCTGGAGGCATTGCGTGTTGAGTGGCGAAACACAACTCCACGCTTTGCCTCGACACCAGAGTGAAGAAATAAAAATATAAATCTAAATAAATATTTCATTTCCCGAGTGGGGATCGAACCCACAACCAGTCGATTTTGCAATCACCCTTCGTGCCCACGACTGGCCTCTTCATGTTAGACGCAATTTTATTAAATATGTATTTAATTTCTACTAACTTTTCAAATATAATTTATTATTATCTTTTAATTATGCGTGACTAACTTAAAGATCACTAACTTAACAACAGTTGGCCCCTCATTTTTGACAAAGCTCTTTAAGGTTCGTATTTATTAATCGCTCTCAACTCCAGATCGCGATCTTGAGATGCCGTTTTCATTTATACATTATATTTATGATTATATATATGTTGTTCTTAGACAATATTTTGATATATATAATTATTTTTGCAATTTCATAGCCAGATGTTTTAAATTCCACCTTAAGAGTGGTAATCATTGAAAGCTTCTAACCAAAAATGACAAAATCGTGTAGCGGGCGAATCCGTGGGCGGGCCACTAGTTCTAATATAAAAGTAAATGTTGCAATACTTTACAGTTGACTTCAGTTTCTTTGTTGACACTTAAAAGTGGTGTGAAATAGTAAAAATAAATAGCAAAAAGTAAAAAATAGTAAAAGTGATAGAGATACATATTGTGAAATATAATTTAACGATGGCTTCGAAAGATAGAAACTCTTGTTTTATCTTAGTACGAAATGCCTCACACCAAAAACTAAGTTTTGTTTTTTATATATATAATAAATAAAATTAATTTATTATAAGTACGTTTATTATAAGTAAGTAGTGTAGGTACTTTTAATAGTTTTAGATTTAGATAAATTATAAACTATTCAAATATGTCCCTAAAATATTAGTTAAATAGTGTGAATTTCACTGTGAAATTATATAAAGACACGCTTAGGTGTCACCCTAATTCTAAGTAAAAATTTATAAATATAATGTGAAAATAATATATATATAAAAAAATGAGATAAAATGGGGACGGATCAAGTGTCTGTAGCGGTAGGTATACAATTAATAAAAAACCGTTTAAGTGCAACTGAGACTCGCCCACCGAAGTTTCCGTACCAATTTCAGAAAGGTAGGTCAAAGGGACGTACACTGCAGTCGTAAAAGTTGACAAACTTAAATTTGCAAGCATATGCACTCATTGTGTATGAAATTAACTGCAAATAACCATAAATTTACACATTTCGGATTTTTTCCTTTATGTGTTTTGTAAGTTCTCATTTTGTGCCCAATTTCATAACTGTAGGTGCATGGGAAGTAAGTACCTTATAAATTTTTATTGCACGGTGAGTATCATATAAAGTTAAATAAAAATTATATATAAATGCTCGTATCTTTTGATTGCGTTAACTAAGAAACTTGTTTTTTTTGTGCTTCAAGGTACCATAGACCTGAATATTTAATATTAACTTCAGTTCGACAACCGAGTGTTTATATAGGTATATAGGTTTCGTTTTTCCCCCTTGGATGTATGGAATCATAAATATTAAAAAAATCTTTATTTCTTTATTATAACAGTTTGCACATTAAACAACCTTAATTGCTTGAACGAAATTAAATAACAGTCTTTGTTTGATTTTTCTCTTTATTTAATAAAGATTTTTCTCTCTTCATTCTTTATTCTCTTCCCACTGTCATAGCGAGTTGTTTCAATTTAAGTCTATCTATTTTAGACGTGGCTGTCGTTGGAAATTCTTTTACAAATATAACTCCTCCTCTTAACTGCTTTGTATCTGTTAACGAATCTGCAAAGTTTTAATTAAATATAGATTATGATATTTATGTTTTAATCTTGTAACTATGCGAAATAAAAACAATTATATCATCGTAGTACGGTTGCAATTGAGTAGTTTTTTTCATATTGTTATGTATTTTCGACTGTCCATAGCTTTAATATTTACAGTATAATTAAGCAATATAAATATAATTTATTACGGCAGGCGGCAAATCGAAGATCAAATCGACATTGAAGCTTAAGTGCAGGTTATTATCTACAAGAACTATTGTTATTATTTTTAATTGCTTTTTATCATTCTCTGGTAAGTACGTACTTTTAACTAGATCTTTAATATCTAATGCAGTAACTTTAGAATCATCATTTGCTATTACAACAGCTACTGGCAAATCTCCACATTCTTCATCGGGTATACCAGTCACCGCCACATCTACTACACCTGGATGCTTAATAATAACACTTTCCAATTCTGTAGGAGATACCTGAAATAATTTAGATTTTTAGAAATTATATGTAAATACTACTACTTCTCTTATACGTATATGTTGATACGTTTATACATCTCATCAAGAAAGTTAGGGTCACAAAGGTTACTAAACTGCCTTCTGTAAAGGCTCATGTTACAATGAAATTGAAAGAAACTGTGGCTAATATTTTTATTTATACCTGGTGATTTTTGTACTTCAGTAGTAACTTCAAGCGACCAGCAAAATAGAAGTTACTATATTCATCTCTGTATACAATATCTCCTGTTTTAAACCATCCATCCTCATCGAAAGCCAGTTTTGTCATTTCTGGATTATTGTAATATCCCTAAAAGGCGAAAACTATTATATATTTTTACATTGTAATAAAATTTAATATAATACATACTAGAGCCAAACAAGCAAGATTTTAACTTATCTCTTCATATTCATTGTAAAGAAGTGCTATCAACTTAGATCCACTTACCTTGCTAACAGTAGGTCCTTTCACCCACAATTCACCAGACTTATGTGGTTGGCTAATATTTTCGTTTGTTTCCACATCGACGATCTATAAAAAAAATAAATGAAACAGATTTGTCTTAGAGCAAATATGTTATTAAATTTTCCAAAAAATACATATTCATTACAGTCAATATATTTATAAATGTATATTTCTGGAAAACCTAATAACATTTTTGTTTAATTTTTTTACACGATTCGTATTTATTATATAACATCATAAAATAATGTCACTAACTTTATATTCTAAATGGCATAGAGGTTTCCCAATAGAATTACGAGGTGAAGATGCTGGTTGGGCAGTCAATCCAGATGTTTCCGTCATGCCGTATCCAATTTGAATGTTCGCTTGCGGAGTTTCTCTCTACAATTATAAGAGTATAAAGTAAAAATTTGTTGATTATTTTTTGTTTTATTTTTTTTACTCAGATATATGAGTGTAATTAGTATGCACAATAACATTTTTAAGAATAAACCAAAGAACAGGATTATTGAAACAATTACTAATGTGGTAAGTGTGTAAGTATGTATTTTTTATGTGGTATATCCATTCAAATATAATATGCATAAAAGAAAACTTTTGGGCCAAAACGTAAACAATTGGGATGTGGTCTAAAAAAATATTTTTTTTTATTTTTAGAATAGCAAATAAATTAGTTGATAATATGGAAGTGGAGAAAAATGAAAAAGATAAATAATAGATCCTTAACCGATTAAAATCAACCATATTTTAAATGAGAGATGTGACAGCTGATTGACAATGACACCTTGTCTAATGATTTTTTGCTTTTCTCATTACGTTCGTGTCTGACTACTGCTTTATTTTTCTCGGATTTTGACTCTGCCTACTTTGTACGACCCTCGCTTCCCCACTGGACTCTGAAATCTATTGGATCTTACGACCGCCACGCTATGGATATGAATCGCTGTGTGAATTGTAGGATAGCCAATGGACACTGCAATACCCTAATCCGACGACCTTTAGGTGATGAAAACCACCACAACCTGGTTACTTAGAGGTGTGATATAATCCCGACATATAAGCAGGAAAATATATTTCTGTTACATTTTAGTTGACAGCTCTCGTAGAGCAAGCAAAAGTTATTGCTATGAAATACTACAATTGTAGGAAGACGAATGGTATAGGCTGCTGTGCTCGTGTTATTAATATTATATAGTACCTTAGTTGTAGCAAAATAATTTAGTCCCACCTGCACACTTCTTAGATGACATTTTAATAATAATAGAACAAGAATAAGTGTTTTATTTATAAATAATAAACATTAATGCTTAAACAACTCAGTAATCACATATTTCATAGAAGTTGATGTTCAAGAAATTGTGCTGCGAACTTAACCTCACTTTTATCAAATTTCTAATAACTCAGCTCTCAGATTGCCAAAATTTATACAGTTTTCAGGGAAGGAATGATGTACCTAAGTCTATTAAATCATACCATTTCCATCTCTTTACATTCTGGGCCCAAAAATGTATGGTAAATGTATGTATATAAATTGAATAAATAAACATAAGTTTAAAAAATCTTGGTATTATTCCTTTAATTTAGTTGTTCAGAAGTAGGTACTGTATTAAATTGTTGGAAGTTAAATAATAATATGTACGTACCCTAAGTTGATTCGTCAATTCTTCAGATACAGCACTGCCCCCTATCAGAAGGTGTTTGAAGGATGAAAAATCACCATTATTTTTCTCACAATACCTTAATAAACTTGTTAGGAACGTTGGGCTTATTATAACAAACTCAGGCTGCAAAATACAAATTTAGGACATTGGAGATAGAGAAAAGATTTTATGCTATGGTTTTATTGACTTTGGTAGGCGTCAAATTAAAAATTAAGCATCAAATTTTATTTATTCATGTTCTTCATTATTTTATAAATTAATCACAAAATATCTTAATTAGAGCTGTATCCCAAAATATTATTTTTGTGGATTTCAAAAGTTTTTTTTGTTCCCCTATATATTTGTAGAAATCCATTCTCCAAATAACTCGCGTTTAAAATTGTAATTTTCTCTGCTCAGTAGTTTTGGCTGTACGTTGTCTTACAGTCACTCAGTAATAGAAGAGTTTTATTATGTTATGTAGATATTGAATTTTAAAACACAATTCTAATAAAGCTTTAGATAACAGAAAATTGTTAAAATTGCTTTTTTTTCTAATACTACAGACTTATGATCCGTACATAAAATAGGTAAGAAATCTTACTTTATACTTTTTTACAATAATATTAACATGCTCAGGCGTTGTTGGAGCCGACGTCTGCACTCGAGTATATTTCACTATCGGTGACATAACAAACTGAAATACCGCCGTTATCCACTGAAGTGGCGATACGATCAAGCAAGAATTGATTGGTCCCGGAAATTTATTATAACTGTAACTGAAAAAATATATTGTTATATACACACTTACTTACTTAGCTTCACGCTGTATCCCGCACACAGCAGAGTAGGCAGAGGGAACCTAGTGTTAAGACACTCCGTTCCCCACTTTCCGCCGAATTCTGGAGGCATTGCATGCTGAGTGGCGGAACTCAACGCCGCGCTTTGCCTCCACACCTGAGCGAAGAAATGAAAATATAAACGTAAATAAATATTTAACTTTCTCGAGTGGGGATCGAACCCACAACCATGCGATTAGGTTTTAAATGTAGACTTAGTATATATTAAATATTGGTCGTATTGGTAAATATATATTAAATATGCAATTTTTTAAATCTTTTTTCATACAGAATCGATACTTACAAAACACCAGGGAAACTTATTAATATATTTTCATGTGTTAACATAACCGATTTAGGTACTCCAGTAGATCCACTAGTAGCACCCAATATTAGGTTCGTTTCTTTTGAGTCAAAGTCTGCTGGTCTAAAATTAAAATATTTATAAAAATCTTTTAAAGCTTTTTAGGCAAAGATTTAAATATTATCATAATTTTAAAGTTATGCAGTTTTTTTCTGCCACTTTCAAACAATGTAAGAATTTTTTTGAGGTAATTTTATTTTTTACTCTCGTTCTTAGGTATGCATTTTAATATTTAATACATGTAAAACAACGGAAAAACGACTGATGTGATTTTTTCAATTTCGTCAAATTATTTCCAATTATATTATATTAATTGCATTAACTAAGACCATACTTGAACGCTTCTACTGTAGTATCGTCAGAATGTTTGTCCAAAAATTCAGAAAAACTCATATTATCTTTTTTCTCTCCGAATGTTACAATATGGGCTGTCATATCCAGCAGTCTCAAAGCCTCCTCGACGTCTTTTACGTTGAAATTTTCACAGAATATTATTTTAGGTTCAACGCATTTTAATGTCTCTTTCAGCTCATCTAAAATTAGAAAATCTATCAATATACATATATTTTTACGTCCAGATGATAATTTGGGTATCCTTATTTATAAATCAGCTTCACAGACAGACTCTCTGTCTGTTGTTGAACCTAGTGTTAAGACACGCCGTTCCCCATTTTCTTTTTTACTTTTTCTTTCTTAAATTTATATTTCTTCGCTCTGGTGTCGGGGACAAAGCGCAGCGTCGAGTTCCGCCGCTCAACACGAAATGCCTTCAGAATTTGGCGGAAAGTGGGGAATAGAGTGTCTCAACACTAGGTTCCCTTTGCCTGTGTGCGGAATACAGCTTGAAATTTATTTTAATTGCATACGTATATGTTGATTACATTAATGGCACAAGTTTCACAAGGGACTTACCCTTGTGAAACTTGTGCCATTAATGTAACTTAAGTAATGTTAAGTTTAATTTTTGTAAAAAGTTTTAAAGAAATTATAATATTTTCGTCTTATCTATTAGAATTTTCAGAAGTAAGCCGTGTTATCCTGTTAATGTTAGAACCTCTAATATTACCAAGATCTCCATTAATGGACGTCGCACTGGATCTCACGCAAGTAATTTTAAGTAAAAAATTGCTCAAAATATTTTAAAGTTAAGTGTACAATGGATAATTGGGAACCTTACGGTGTGAAATATATTTTTTTTCACATTGACAGTATTACTTATTGGTCATATTAAAAACGATTCGAATTTTAATATCTATAATCTTAGGTTTTACAAACACAATATTTTTTTCATAAATTCGTATGTAAGTTTGTTTGTCCACTATGTTAGCTTGTAATAGCTAGTTTTCGATATTTGTGTTTTTTTCTTTAAAATATACTTATTGTAATCTGTATTAAAATGACATTTGTATGTAGCGTACTGTTTCGTCAATATACAGTTCAGAGAAGTCATTATCGTATCTTATGTGTTACGAAATAAACCTGATTATTTCCCAAGTTATTTTTATAAGATAGCTAACTAACAGTATAATTCTTAGCATATATTATTTTGCTGCATCTACCAATTCTTAAATAAATCTTTAATTCTTTACAATATTCCAAAAATTATGAAAACATATACGGGGTGGAAGAGGCAGCGCTCCATTTACGGAAACAGCATATAGGGTAAAATTTTTCAAACCTATACCTAAAGAAATCAATCAAGATGCCCCAACAGTTTGGACGTAGGATTTTTTTTTCATTTCACGATTTTTATCCATACCTGTATTTCGTGTGACGCGATTATGTATAGATCCCAAAAACATAAATACTTACTACTACAAAAATACTACTAAAACGGTATAAAAAGGTTAAACAACTTTGAACTTTATTGCCAATACATACGACTCGATTTCGAAATGAGGCGTGTGCGGCGGTGTTCCTTTTATAGGTTTATGTGTGCGTGCATCATCCTTACAAATGGCGTTTTGTTTTAAAATGACAATTTTATTATTTATTTTGTTTGAAAAAAAAACTTTTTCATTTTTGGGAAATTATTTTTTTCTGAATTATATTAGGCTTTTATAGAGTAGTTAAAACTGTGGTTTCATTTAATGTGGTGCTGACACTTCCACCCTGTATATTAATGAGCCTATAGATCGTACATAATCTTGAGTTTCATTTACGTATTTATCTTACACAGATAATATCGTGAAAATAAACCTTCCTCTTCAGGAATACAAAGATGACAGAAATATACTTAATTTTTTTTTTTTTTTACTGTAATTAAATTATAAAATTTAATTAAAGTGAATAAATTTAATAATATTTAAAGTATTTAATAATTAACACTAGAGACTCGCTTCGCCAGCTTAAACTTATCGTAATATTGTAGACAAATTATAAATAAATTGTAGCCTATGTGTTATTCTGATAAATAAGCTATAATACTGTTAAGTTTTATCTAAATCCGTTCAGTAGTTTGTGTAAAAGCGAAACAAATATCCTCACAAATTTTCACATTTATAACATTGGTAGGATAAGTAGAATACGATACTTAATTTTTTTTTTATTATTATTACTAATATTTTACTTACATACTCCTAAATTCATATCTATTCCTGCCACATTGAGACCTAAGTAGAAAGCAGCGTACATGGGTATACAGATGTCAAGATGATTGGGTGCCATGATGACGACGACGTCTTGATACTTCAAGCCCATATTCCTGAAGGCTGTAGCACATCGGACTGACCTTTCCAGGGTTGATTTAAATGTTTCCTTTTTGTCTGTTGCTCCATCTATCTGTTAATATCAGTCTTAAATATATTAAATTGCCGTAGAAATATTTCGGCATATTGGTCTTTGACCTCATGTCTTTGAAATTAATGTCCAAAGTACAAGTTTCATATTATGAATATTTTTTTTTCAGCTTCACGCTGTATGCCGCGAATAGCAGGGTAAGCAGAGGGAACCTAGTGTTCAGACACTCCGCACTATCTGCCGCTCGAGGCATTACGTGTTATGTAATCGCGTGGAACTCAACGTCGCGCTTTTCCTTGTGACCAGAGCGAAGAAATGACAATATTAAATATTTCAGTTCCCGAGTGGGCATTTACCACTGCGTCACGATGGTCTTCATAACCTTAATGGATGATAATCATTTACAACATTAACACTAATCCTCGTTAGTTAAAAAAAAAAAAAAAAATAGCTTCACGCTGTATTCCGCACACAGCAGGGTAGGCAGAGGGAACCTAGTACTAAGACACTCCGTTCCCCACTTTCTGCCGAATTCTGGAGGCATTGCGTGTTGAGTGGCAGAACTCAACGCCGCGCTTAACCTCGACACCAGAGCGAAGAAATGGAAATATAAATTTAAGTAAATATTTCATCTCCTCGAGTGGGGATCGAACCCACAACTAGTCGGTTTTGCAGTCACACGTCGTGCCGCTGCGCCACGACCGGCCTCGTTAGTTGTAATGTTAAATTAAGAACAATGATTTTATTTTTCGAAAAACAAGAGGCGCCGGAGACCTGACGCAGGGGTGTGGCTGTAAACGCAACAGGCCTTGGGTTCGATTCCAACTGGAGGCAATGAAATATTTAATGTATTCATTTCTTAGCTCTGGTGTCAAGGGAATGCACGACATTTAGTTCCGACAACACACAAAATAATTAATTGTTATACTTTACTTTAGTAAAAATCTACATAATAACATAAAGAAAAAATGGTTCAATATAATATAAAATATGAAAAAAAACGTTACCTGCATAATTAAATCTGGAGCATCTTGCAAGCTCCTGAGTATTATTTTTCCCACATGGTATCTATCACTTGCTATACCTGATTGGGCCACCACTCTTGATGCTAGTTCATGAAGATAAAACAGTATAGCGTTGGACATCATTTCAGCGATTCCCTTGGAATAAAAGTTATTTCTAATTTAACATATTTTTATTTTTTATGGTTTCACGCTGTATCCTGCATATAGCAGAGTAGGCCCCGCCGAATTCTAAAGACATTGCGTGTTGAGTGACGGAACTTAACGCCACGCTTTGCCTGGATAACAGAGCGAAGGAATTAAAATATTAAATATTTCATTTCCTCGATAGGGAATGGCACCCCTAACCTCGAACAGTCGAACGGAACCTGCGCCCCGACAGACCTCTTCATCTCAATGGTTAAACATTTATTTTCATTTTATTTTAAAATAAATAAAACTGTTATGGATCATTTTTTAAAAATTTGTCTGCGGCTCGTTTATTAATTGTTTTTTTATTAAATACATTAATAATAAGTAAATACAATAGCACAGTATAGTACACTTACGCCCAATATTAATAACCTATCTTCATCGTCAATCTTAGATCGTTTCATATATCTAGCCAATCTAGAGATTGGATAGATATATCAAACAATCTAAGATTGACGTTGGAGATAGGTTATTAATATTGGGCGTTAATGACATGACGTTACCGAACTTCGATAGTTTCGCATTTTTTTTTAATTTAATTTCAATTATGATGTATTAAAAATAAAAAACGCCATTTAATATTACACTAGAAAAATATTTATTTTATTATTAATACATACCGTTTTAACAAAATTATTATTATTATATTTAAATAAAAATCACATTCATAAAAAAAACCTAAGATTTTTTTTTAATTTTTAATAATAATTAAAAAGTGAACAACGTTAAAAACACATAGAGATACTGATAGCCGTCATAGCTTATAGTAAACGAAAACGAACTGATAATAGATCTTGAACTAGATGACGACACTCTTGTGTACTGTCACGTAACAAAAGTACAAAGAATATTAATAAAAAAACTGTAATATGGACTAGTTTTTAATTTAATATTGTAAATAGAATATCAATATAATAGAATAATAATAGAATAATATCAATTTATTACACATATCAAATAGAACCAGATAACCGGATTCATTACGTATATATTTTTATGGTTCACCCATGTAGAAGGGTAGGCAACAGAGAACCTGGGAACCTAATGTGTAGACAAGACACTGCATTCCTCATTGAGACACTTCTGTTTCGCACTTTCCAGCAAATTCTGAAGGCGTAGCGTGTTGAGTAGCGGAACTAACGCCACCCATGGCCTCGTTAGCAAAGTAAGAAAATGAAAATATTAATATTTCATTAATTCATCATTCGGGAATCGAACCCGTCGCTTATATAATCACACGCTTGTGCCTGTTGTGTATATTTTGATATTGTATAATTAAATTTTAAGAAAATTTGTAAGATTGATCTTAATAGCTATAAATTTTTATTATAAACAATCTTTTGAATAAAAATAATTTAAGTAAGGCATATTACATTAGACAAACGTATTTATCGTAAATAATCATATTTAGTAAACACTTAAACTTACATTAATTATGTACTTAATACAAATAAATGGACATCGAGTTCAAGAAATTTTGAGTTAAATAATGATATAATCAAGTAAATCTATCTATCTATATTTACTATATAAATTATATATACGCGATATTACTATTTTAATAATGTAAAGT
Organism: Heliconius himera; assembly: GCA_021202915.1. Classification (NCBI taxonomy): domain Eukaryota; kingdom Metazoa; phylum Arthropoda; class Insecta; order Lepidoptera; family Nymphalidae; genus Heliconius; species Heliconius himera. The sequence continues at coordinate 284,875 of JAJHJA010000424.1, forward strand.
CGTCATCAGCTGAACTATTAGATTAAAAGTTAATTAAACTGATTCTGTTTGATACTAAACTTCTTATTGAGTAATATTTCAATATTAATCTATTCTTATATATATACTAATATTATGAAGTGGAATAGTTTGTTTTGTTCGATTTGCAATGGTTGATTTAAATACTTTTTTTGTGTTGAATATACCAATTATTAAGAGAATATTGAGATCTATAGGAATAGAGAAATAAAACTAAAATAAAAAAATTGGAGAACTCGGTCTTCTCTGCGTGTGCTGCGTAAAACTGTCGTAACTAAGTAAAAGCCATGTAGGTATGTCGAAATTATTCCTTTTTGAAAGTCTTAAAAAGCATGCGATAGCATGTCTATCTCCTAAGGATTACCAATAATTTTTATTTTTTTTGAATTACAAAAAAAAGGCCGGTCGTGGCGCAGCGGCACGAGGTGTGACTGCAAAACCGGCTGGTTGTGGGTTCGAATCACAGTCGAGGAGATGAAATATTTACTTAAATTTATATTTCCATTTCTTCGCTCTGGTGTCGAGGTTAAGCGCGGCGTTGAGTTCTGCCACTCAACACGCAATGCCTCCAGTATTCGGCAGAAAGTGGGGAACGGTGTGTCTTAACACTAGGTTCCCTCTGCCTACCCTGCTGTGTGCCGGAATACAGCGTGAAGCTAATTTAGTTTAATTTATTTTTTTTACAAAAAAAAACAAAGAGATATATATTCGGTTTTGTTTTGCTTTTGTTTTATCACAATAATACAGTATTATTCCGATTCTATATATAGGGGAGAGGTGGCATGAAAGAGCCAGTTTACTAAACGAAGCAAAAAAATATACTTTTAATTAAAGAAATTAAGTTTTTTTTTCTCTCAAATTATTATTCATTTATTAAACTAGATCATTTCATACAAAATAAGCTTTAAATACAATAAAAAAGCAATAAAATATTCATTTAAAAAAAATGTGTCATTTGGCTCTTTCATAACATTTCGGTATTGAAAGAGCCACTAAAAGTTATGAAAGAGACAGTCTTATATTATGACATGTAATAGTGAAAATTATGCTAAATAATAACAGTGCACTATTAAATAAAAACAATTTATTAATCCTTATTAAAAAGTATTTTTTTTAAATTATTTTAGTCATTTTAAGTAAATAATTCTAATAATCTCATATTATTTAAACCAATTATATTATATTATTTTCTTTATATTCTTTTTTTTATATATTTTAGAGGCGGATAGTTCTTTTATTAATAAAAATCACGAAAATTAAACTAAATAATAAATAAATAATATCTTCTTAAAAACAACATACTTAAATTATGAGATCTTTTTTTTTAAATATTGCTCCATGCAATCATCACTATTTTTATTTGTATTGGACTTTGTTTTGCTTCAATCTACCTTTTTTTTTTACTTCACCCAATATGATAGAATCAATCATCTCTTTCAAGGCCCATCCACCTGGCTCTTTCATAATTTATTCTTTAAAAAAATATAATCTTCAAAATCACAACGATATCAAAACTTTTAAAATTCAGTTTTAATCCAGTTACAAGGCCAAATATATACATAAACTCGATCCACAATCCAAGTACCTATATTTGTTTAAAATGAAATACTTAAAAACAACTCAAATGAGGTAAAGAAGTTACTTTTGAGAGCCAAAAACTTCAACTCGACATATCGGCGTCCGTTGGTGACGAAAATCTGTAAAATGTTTGTGGGTGATGGGAAATCAGTGTTGCCGTTTAAAAATAAAATATTCTGTCGAGTCCGTTCCTAAACTACTATAATATTGCAGGTGGCTCTTTCAAAACCTGGCTCTTTCATGCCACTTCTCCCATACCATCCCCCATAACAGGATAGGTAGAAGGAGCCTAGAGTTAAGATACTCTGTTAATTACTTTCCATCCAGTTTTTGAGACATTGTGTGTTGAGTGGCGGTTTTCTACCAGCGCAGGAAAATTAAATTAATTTATCAAATTATCAAATATATTTTTCTGTGTACCTCTTCATTGCGGATTCGATCGGCAAAGCTGACTCCGAAGAGATCGCATCTCCATGGCATTCATCTTTCTTTCATTCTTCTTCTGTAATATCCACGTTCCGCTGCCGTGTAACAGCGGCGGTACCAACACTGCATTGTGTACGGCCAAACGCGTAGCTGTGCTGACATTTCGCGGTCTCAATCAAAAAATCTTCATCCAGTACAACAAAATAATATGCTGTTTTAAATCAATAATGAATCAATAATTTTTAAAGTTTAAACCTTTACAGGAATCTCTAAATTTATATAAATTTTAGACAACCTTTAGGTATTTTAATGAGTTAATTATCTACAAATATTAGCACAGTTAACCTCTAAAGTCATATAAGCATTTTAGTATTAGACAATCTTTACGTCACTCAATAAGTAAATAAACTACAAATGTTAATACTCAGGTTTCTTGTTATCATCTGGTAGCTGTTCAAAATAAATATTAACACATTTTACCAAATTATCTGATATCATGGCTTCTTGTCGTGAATTTAAAATTTTAACCGTTTATTTTTTATTTCGAACGGTTTTTTTATAATCCACTTTAATCAAAGCTCTCTCCGTTTTTTCTATACGTATTTAAACAGTGTCACGTGACAAGTACTGTATTCAGAAGCAATATCTCTAAATTTTCTGTTTTTTTTTTCCAAAACTTCTTTAGTTGCCAACTCAAATATTTCATGGGACGTATTGAGAGTCTTGTACTCTTTCTTATGTAATTTTTATTCTGTAAAGAAACATACTTATTGTAAAACACATTCGGTTACTACCACACACATACGTATTAACATGTTAATACTTACCCCATTCCTTTGTTACTTTTAGCATCAAGAACACTTGTTTTACTACATTAGTTACAGAAAATATAATAGCCAAAACAATCTGAAATTAATCTTGATTTAGTATAAGCTTTAATTAAAATAAACCCCGCTCTCCCGTATTTACCGTCTACCTAAATACCGTATAGTTAAATATTTTTCTTTAAATACAAAATTTTTTTCAAATTTCCTTATGAGGCCGTTGTGGAGCAGTGGAGAACTTCAAGCGCGACGGTTTAGTTTCTACCCGGAGAAATGAATTATAATTTATTAATATTTTCATTTCTTCGCTTTGGCATCAAGGCAAAAATCCGACGTTGAGTTCTGCCACTCAACACGTAATGCCTTAAAAAAATCGGCGTAAAATGGGGACCGGAGTATCTTAACACTAAGTTCTCTCTGCCTACCCGGCTGTATGCGGAATACAGCGTGATGCTGATTGAATTTAATTATATTTTTTTTTAGTATAAATAACCACACAAAAAAAATGTTTCCATTTCTAGGGTTTTGTACTACAAAAGGAAAAAAACGGAACCCTCATCATCACTTCGTTGTCTGTCAAGGCATTTTCCTTGAGATCGCGTTAAGGTATCAATCTGAAATTAATTTCAGATATTCAGGTATACCGTTCCATGAAACCCTTCTAATACAATGCAGTTAAAAGATATTAACATTTATGTACCATTTTTGCATCATTTTGATGAATTCGCGTAATCAGATCCTATAGTGTAGTTCCTGTAGACATACAGTTTAGGATGAATTAAGATCTTACAATACACATTAAGGGAAAAAACCTAAAATTAAAAATTTATAAATATTTAATAGAATAATCTTTACAAATTTATATGTGTAGTTCAGTAAATGTGTATGCGCGCAAACTTTTTGACTTTTTTTGTAGCATGATCAAATCCTATAAGGTATTTTCTAATCACCATTCTGAAATTGATACAGAACGCTCGGTGCGCGAGTTCGACTCGCGCTTGGCCGACTTTTTCTTAAATACATTTATAGAAACATTGGAATATTTCAAGCTGGCGCTGCCGCACGGGGGCCGCTAGTCCTCAGAATATTACTGTTAAATTAAATTTAAAAATTAGCTTCACGCTGTATCCCGCACACAGCAGGGTAGGCAGAGGGAACCTAGTGTTAAGACACTCCGTTCCCCACTTTCTGCCGAATTCTGGAGGCATTGCGTGTTGAGTGGCAGAACTCAACGCCGCGCTTAACCTCGACACCAGAGCGAAGAAATGGAAATATAAATTTAAGTAAATATTTCATCTCCTCGAGTGGGGATCGAACCCACAACCAGTCGGTTTTGCAGTCATACCTCGTGCCGCTATCTATGCGTAACTGCGTCACACGAAATACAGGATGAATAAACATGGTGCAATAAAAAAAAAACCTACGACTAAACTGTTGAGATATTATTAATTGTCCCATCCTTGTCAACCAACTTTTCATTTTATATTACTGTATGTTTTGCTTGGTGCAATAAAGAATACAGTAATTTCTTTAAGTAAAAAAAAGTAATATTAGTTTAAAATATTTTACCCTATATACTGTCCCCGTAAAAGGAGCGCTAACGCTTCCAGCCTGCATATGCTGTCGCCGAGTTTGTGTGCTTGAAGCGCAATTATAATGATTTGTACTATTATTTTTTTATTACTTTAGGCTAGTTTATTTCTAAACTTTTTTCAAATAAACACAACTTATGTCGATACTTGATATTTATACCAACTAATATACTTTGAGAATTAATATATCTCCTTCTTATTCTTTTTCTTCTTCTTCTTCTTCTTCTTCGTAGTATTACTCCCGGAATTGAGGGTCTGCCTTCCGATTCAATATTCTAATTTGATGCATATTCTTTAATTATTAAGAACAGATGTTTTAATGTTCTACATTATTACAAATGGCAAAGATTTCGGAAAGATTGCATTATTTTATTTCCCAAAACCAATAAAAAAATAGAGCAGATGAATATACTTTTTTGAGCGATGCTTTAATCCAGGGTGCAGATGTCATCTAGCCCTCATCAGTTATTGGGTCTCTGAGGTATCTTTACGATACGGTCTCATAATACTATGACATATGTGCTCTTATATAACTACGGAAGGTACTTAATACAGAATGGGAGGAAAGAAAGCACGCACTTTTTCACAGTCGACCATCTTTCGTTCGACATGATATCGTCACTAGAGTATTTCACTTAAAAATGAAAAAAAAGCGCGAATGATGTAATTTTTTGGCCGGTTAAATTATAAGTGATGATTGGTAAAAAAGAGGATTGCCTTGATATTTTGATATATTATTTTGACCGGACTCGAAAATACAGCCACATATTATTGTTTAAATAATAGTTGCAGAACTGCCCAATATAGATGAAGACCCAATATTACATTGTCTCCAGAATTCGTCGGAGAGAGGGGAACGGAAGTGTCATAACACTAGATTCTCAGGTTCCTTTTGCCTGCCCTGCTACGTGCAGGATACAGCATGAAGCTAATATATTGTAACGCTGAGCCGTATATATCAGCCAAAGCCGTGCCAGCCAAGCCAGTCATGCCCGCCAAAGAGACGAGCCAGCCAATAATGACATTGACAGCTGACGTTTTAATGCCAGAAGATGGGGAAAAGTGTTTAAATTAGGTGTACATTACATTTGGTTTTGTATCGTGTTTATCGAAGGCGAATATCTGTTGAAATCTATAAATAAATATAATAAATACTGATTCACCGCTGTTTGGTACTATTTTTTGCAACTTATTTACCTAATAACTGCCAAAGTAACCACCACCCAAGCTCCATATTCCCTAATAGTAATGCCCCTCTTTCTTCTCTTATGCTTCTGCATAAGAGAAGAAAAGGAGGTATTATAGGCCTAAGCGTTCGTTTTTGTGAAGCGTCTATACATTAATTGCTAATTTTAAATAAATATTACATCGTTATTTGTAACTAATTTGCATAATTACACGTTCGGTACATTGCACGTTCGGTAACAACTACACGATTTACCCAAAGAGATAAGGAAAACATCATAAATATCTTACGAGTGAGTCGTATATAATTATATAAGCTTATAATAATAATTGAAGAATAATAATTGAATAAGAATTATCGTGCTCGAAATGCAGTCATATAGCTTCGGTAATCTTAAAATAATGAAAGAAATGTGACTATTATAAATAAATATTTATAACTTTCATAAACATTTTATTCAATAAATATATTGTAATTACATAATAATATAATTTCTTTACAATATGTTAAACAAAAACTTCTAAATAAATTTATCAATTCATTCCTTTTTCATTGTCATGGCAAGTTCTTTTAACTTTTGCCTGTCTATCTTTGATGTGGAAGTTGTAGGAAATTCTTTTACAAATATCACACCTCCTCTCAACTGTTTCGTTTCGGCTAACGATCCTGCAATGTATAAAAACGATATTAACGTTTATGTTTAGTATCTTACATTCCGTTCCCATTACGACACTTCTGGTCCCCACTTTCCCCAGAATTCTGGAGGAATTTGTGTTGGCGGAACTCAACGCCGCGCTTTGCCTTGGCATATTTTATTTCCTCGAGTCGGAATCGAATCGACAACCTGTAGCATTTACAGTCGCACGCCACGTCCTTGTCCTTGCGCCACGACTGGCCTCTATATACTAAATATATGTAAATTCATAATTTTGAAATAGTAAATGCCTCATTGTCGATAGTCACCAGATTTTATACATGTAAGTAGTATTAGATAGTAAATGTCATTATAATTAACCTTAATTATCTAATATTGATAATTAATTTAAATAAATAAAAGTTATCTTTATTCTAGCACGAGATGTTGTTTTGTCCAATGGAACTGTATGTTATACAGTTCCATGGGACAAAACAACATCTCTTATATAAAAAATATCCCTTAATATCTTCTATGTATATGTTCTATATGGACACTCGCCAGCGTATCCAGCCAAGTTAAAATCTGGCAACGCGTAATGTGTATTTTACACGAACTCATTTAAGCTACTTTTGAGCCCGTCATAACTCGTAAACCAACTCGTCTACATGCATGGAATTTGGCACATGTTAAGCATTAGATTGTATATAAAATTTTAATAATTTAACTTAAACGGTTAAAGTGATATATTAACGTCTAAAAACCGCCATTTTTGCGACTAACTAACTCACTCATCAAAAACAATACACTTCTAGGTTTCCTAGAAACTTGATATTTGGTACCAAGGTAGACTATTATACAGGTGGAAGAGGCTGCCTAGTCCTTATACGGAAACAGCAAATAGGGTAAAATATTTCAAACCCATACCTAAAGAAATTAATCAAGATAATTCAACAGTTTAGACGCAAGATTTTTTTGTTCATTTCACAATATTTATCGATACCTGTATTTCGAGTAACGCGGTTACGCAAAGATGCGAGTAACGTAAACACATACTACTACAAAAATACTACTAAAGGTTAATCAGCTTTGAAATTTTCCGCCAATGCTTACGACCCTTCCTCTTGACCATTGGATTCACTTTGATAGGTTTATATGTGCATGCGTCGTTTTTGACAAATTTTGTTTTATTTTAAAACGACAATTTTATTCTTTATTTTGTTTGAAAAACAAAACTTTTTTTTAAATATTTTTTTATTTGCATTATTTTATGGAGAAGAGAGTGGCTTTTATGGAGAAGTTAAAACTATGGTTTCATTTAAAGTGGTGCTGACACTTCCATCCTGTATATTTGTCATGGAATTTCTAACTTCTGAAATAAATTATCAAAAATTATAAATATATGGGAAATTTATTAATCAAAATAATATAAAAATCTCATCCTGTCTAGCGTCAGATCAAAATCAGCCAATGTCTTGAACGTATTGCAAAGATGGCATCAGTAGGATATATTTTTTAAGAAAAGAGAGCGAAGATTTTTTATGATATATCGTAGATAGGTAAAGAGAGCCTAATGTCAAAACACTCCGCTCTTTGCCGCGTACGTTCATATGCCTATCGCGTATGTAATCCATTGTACCGCGGTGACTCACACCGCGTTACAATGGATTTAACAATGATTTCTTTTTCAATTCTCAATCAATTTATAAAAACTATAATCTATTTAAAAAAATGCGGAACCCGCGCTTTGCATAGAATTTCACGATGTTAGTTATTTATATTCTGCGTAATAATATATACTTTTTATTAAATCTTTAATATCCTGCGCCGATACTGTAAAACCATCGCGCGCAATCACGACGGCTACTGGCAAATCACCACTTTCTTCATCAGGTATGCCAGTCACAGCCACGTCTCGTACACCTGGATGCTTAATAATCACTTTTTCTAATTCTACCGGGGATATCTAAAAAAAATCAGTATATTGAAGAAATAAAAATATAAATTTTGTACATTAAAAATATAAAAACATCGCTGCAGTCCAGAGACATCAATTGAAATCACACTGCACCACAAAGGCAAATGAATTAAAAAGAATAATCGTGAGTTACCTTCAGCTGTTATGACAGCTAAACCTTCGTTATTTTATAAAACCTAAAAGTTTCTCTGAGCAAAAACACAGTACTGGTAAATACGATCCTAGACTGTGAAATAAGATACATAAAATTGTATCTCACTTTTGTTAAAATATAAAGCTCATTTTTATATTTTTTTATCTTTTGGGAATTATATTAGAAACTAGCGATTCGCCCGCGGCTTCGCTCACATAAACTACATAATTATTGATTTAATAAACAGAATTGACTGACAACTATAATGACGTCTAATATGATTTTTTTATTACTAAACTGTAATCTTCTAATATGATTTTTTTAACACATCGTAATTTCTATAAGGGTTTTTGATTGTTTTGAATTAAAAAAATACGACTAATGTTGATATTTCATATTTATAAAATGATGCTTTATGCACAGCGCCATCTATTGGGCTTAAAGTTAAACTGTAACTGTTTGAACTGTTAAAAAATCCCGTTTTTCTGTTAAATTTTACTTAATATATAATTAGTTTAATCGAAAACGACGTTTCACTAAATACATATTATACAGTTAAAAATACAGATTTATTAATATCTTTTTTTGTAATGAACCGATTTTGATTAAACAAAATCAAACAAAAACTTTAAATGTTATGCTGAGTTAAAACAAAGCAATTGGTGAAAGTTTTAAGTAAATCGGTTCAGTAGTTTCGAAGATAAGCGTGATCTAGCTCCTACAATAATTATCGGAAAAAATATTCGAAAAATTCGGTATTTGCGAACGGAAACTTTCAGGTTTTATAAAATAACATAAGGTCTGGCTGCCATAGAGTCTTTCTAAATAAATACCTGATGACTTTTATACTTAAGTAGTAACTTGCAGCGGTCAGCGAAATAGAAATTATATTGTTCATCTCTATATAATATATCTCCAGTTTTAAACCAGCCGTCTTCGTCAAAAACGGTTCTAGTTGCCTCAGAATCATTATAGTATCCCTGAAATCGTCATCATAAATAATTTACATACAAGTAATTTACATGAAAAATTCCCAATGTAATATTTTTAAGAATATAATGGCAATATACCTTGAAAACACTCCGTCCTTTCAGCAAAAGCTCACCAAGCACGTTTGGTTCATCAATTATTTCTTTTGTGTCTAAGTTTACTATCTGAAAAAGATTGTAAAATGTTAAATGGAACTCTTAAACCTGATTATTAATCGCGTATATTTCGCATTAGATATATTTTACCAATGTTTAGAACACGTTGCAGTTGGCTGAGTTAACATTAATCTGTCAATTGACACACTTATTATTTCAAACTACCACCAACGATTTCCTATTTGCACCACTCGACATCTGGGACTCACTCCTGGAGACGTTGAAGTTCTAAAATCCATGGTGCACCAGAGGGCAAGATACAGTCAGCTCCGTCTGTACAAGTCGCAAAAATCCATAGTGTGCATTTAAGAAATCGTCGGTTGTAGTTTTATATAATAATCATGTCAACTGTCCCATAAATAACATGACAAGCAGAGGGAAGTAGTTAGTGCTAAGATACGCCAGTGTGCCGCTGCGCCACGAAGGTTAACAAAATAATTTAATTAATAATTTAAAATCTTACAGGCACACTTACTTTGAATTGTAAATGACCAAGGGGTTTTCCAACAGAGTTGCGAGGTGAGTACGCCGCTTTCGTGAATATTCCTGATACTTCTGTCATACCATACCCAATTTGCACAAACGATTTGGGTGCTACTTCCTGGGAATAAAAAAATATGAAAGTGGCACATATTTCTCAAGTTCAAGTTAAATATTATTTTTAATTATATAAAAATTACATATCCATACAATTTTATATACAAAATTTATCCTTTTACACATTCAACTAACAATTTTACACTTCAAATTTATCATTTCATACATCAAATACGCTGATGCTGATGATTAAACCTCATCAATACTTTTAAAATTCAAAATCATATTTTTATGCTTCAAATTCATGCAAGTTACAAATATTTTTTTTTTTATTTGAAATTAAACTATTTACTATGTAATTAATGATTCTAAATTATTTTAAATTATAATTTATAATATTGCAAAATTAATTTGCTATACTAAATGGTGATAATAAGTAAGTATGAATATTTTTAACATTTTTAAGCTACTAAAAAACTAAAATGTCAAGTTATTCTACACTTAGAAAAGAAAAGTATTTCTCTTTCCTAAGTTCATTTCATACTGTTAACAAACCTACTATACAGGATGGAAACGTCAGCGATCCTTTTACGGGAACAGCATAGAAGATAAAATATTTTAAACCCATACTTAGAGAAATTAATCAAGATACCTCAACAGCTTAGGATTTTTTTTCTTAATGATGTTTATCAATACCTGTATTACGTGTAATGCAGTTACGCATAGATGCCAATAACGTAAACACATACTACTACAAAAACTTTTATAAGTAAAGGTTAAAGAACTTTGAACATTGCCGCCAATACCTACGACTCGATTTCGTATGGGGCGGTTTCCCTTTGATAGGTATATGGCTGCGTACGTCGTTCTTGACAAATGACCTTTTATTTTATAACGATGTAAAAATATCGTTATTTATTTTGTTTGAAAAAATCACTTTTTCATTTTTGTGAAAAAAAAATGTATAAAATTATGTTTTTATAGAGTACTTAAAACTGTGGTTTCATTTAACGTTGTGCTGACAAAAAAATCTGTATACATTCACTTATCTATTATAGTATTCTTGTATTATAATATTTTAATAGTAGATACCTATGTATTATTACTTTATAAATTGTAAAATACTAACACGGATATTATTCAACAGCTTCTCGGAGACAGTACTTCCACCAATAAGGATATGTTTCAATGAATTAAGGTCACTTCTCTCAATTTCACATTGTTTCAGTAAACTTGTCATAAATGTAGGACTCACAATTAAAAATTCTGGCTAGAAATCAATGGAAAATATATTAAAAATTCAACAGTAATTACTTCAAAGCATTTCATTCTGAAATTAAGCAATTTAAAACAAGAAAAATGTAGTGTCCATTTTGGAAAAATAGCGTTTTACTAGAAATATAATCTGCGAGGCCAGTCGTGGCGCAGGGGCACAAAGTGTGACTGTAAAATTGACTGTTTGTGGGTTCAATCCCCATTCGAGGAAATTAAATATTAAGAATTCGGCGGAATGTGAGACTCGAATTGCCTTAACACTATTTACCTACAAAAAACTTAAATATCAATAGGTATTTTTAACAAAAACACTTACCTACCTTATATTTCTTAATGAGATAATTAACGTGTTCGGGTGTTACAGTGGCAGAAGTTTGTAATCGTGTGTATACTATAATAGGCGACATAATAAACTGAAAAGTTGCTGAGACCCATTGTATAGGTGATATAACCAAACCCATTGTGAAGGGACACGGAAATGTTGTGCAGCCATATCTAAAATTATAATTAAATTTATTAAATGCACCAATTGCGGCTTCGTCTGCAACTTATTGTTATATTATAGTCAAATTCATAAGCATTGCTTAATTATATTGGAGACCTCGGTTGCCCTTCGAAAACTCCCTCCTCCACCTTCGATACTGGAGGAAGGTCACGTAAAAAGCAGAAGGACCCCCCCAACCTCCCCTCCCCGAGGTCATGTGTTGATGAACGTCCACTGGGACGAGGTGAAAGAGGTACGCAGAGACCGTAAGGTTAGGCAATCCGTTATATCTGGCTACCGCGCTAGGGAGATAGCGTGAAGCTGAATTAAGTTAAATTGTAGCTATATGTTATTGTGATGTATAGAGATTATATTAGTGTAAAGTTTCATGTTAATCCGTTTAGTAGTTTTTGCGTGAAAGTAGAACAAACATCCATTCTCACAAATTTCATATTTATTATAATAGTTCCTTATCTCTATTTCTAGATATAATAAAACAGTAAAAATATTTTATTTGTACATTTAGTAATTTAGGCTGAAATGGATAGAGGGACACTTAAAAGGAATAATAGAAAGCAATTTTTTTTTAATTTCTTGTCTGTCTATATCAGAATGATAAAAAAGTGGTCCTTAATCAAGAAAAGGTTCCCAAGCTTTTCTTGATTAAGGACCACTTTTTTATCGTTCTTGGTAGCAGGGACCACTATGTAGGTACAAGTCAGTCAGTCAGTGTCACAATCGTGTGATTGTATACGCGACGGTTGTGGGTTCGATTCGCAATATATCGACCATATTTAGGCCTCTGCGGACCACTGGTTGGGAACCACTGGTCTATATGGTCACGTTAATCTCCGAAAATACTAAACCGATTTACTTAAAACTTTCACCAATTGCTTTAGTTTAACTCAACTTAACATTTTAAGTTTGGAAGATAAAAAAATTGGATCATTAAAATAAAGTTATCGTCATTTGAATGAAAGGCATTAGTTTGCCTGCGAATGTTATATAGCAATCGCGCTGGTAAGATTCTTGGCTAAAGAGTGACATTCGAAACGTCTTGGTTATATGACTGTTGATAAAAATATATTTTTTAAAGCACTATTGTTCAAAGTACAAACAATAAAGTAAGCAAAATTTAATTGTTAGTAAAGGTTACCTTCATAAATCATAACAGTTAAGTTTAAGTCGTAATTAATTCAATACAGAGATAAAGATCTATTTGATCTTTAAAGAAATATTAAGTAAATACATAGATTAAGTAAATACATAGACGTTCGTTCGTTTGAAATAAATCTATATAAAAATGCCCAAAACCAGCCTTTCTACGTGTACTCTGTAATAACTACATATTTACCAATTGTACATTTAGCTAATAATATATGTAACTAATTTAAAAACTGTACAGGAGTTAGTTTGCAATCATTACAGTTATTTTACAAAGAATATTATGAATCCTTCAAATCAATAATTTAATATTTAAGGCTATTTCTGAAGGAGTAAATTTAATTATTTACTGACGTCAGCACATTTAACAGAGTTTTAAAATTATGATAAGACGTAAATAACATAGATAAAAAGAACGTAATGTTACAGAAATATATACATATAATAAATAATTCGTTTTATGTATATTTTTACAAATATTAAATATCAACATTAGTCGTACCTTTTTAATTTAAAACAATCAAAAATCAATCATATTAGAATATTACAAATTAAAGTAATAAAAATCATATTAGAAGTCATTATAGTTGTCAGTCAATTCTGTTAATTAAATCAATAATCATGTAGCTTAAGCGGGCGAAGCCGCGGGCGGGCCGCTAGTTTATAAAATAAATAAGTATATAATAATTAACCGACCCGCCAGCAAACTCATGTACGTAAATATATGAGTATAATGTTTTTTTAGATTCTTAGTAACATTTAATCACGGAAAAACTTAGAAGAAATATAATGAAATAAATGGAATCTAAGAACAATGGAATAATTATTTGGATTTATGGAAGTAAAATTATACTTAATTATAACATATTTTCTTATTATATAAGTGGAAACTGTTTATTTTACAAATTTAAATAATTAAATAAAAAATAACTAAAATAAAAAAAAAACAATACAGCTTAATAGCTAACACATACAAATAGATAAATCTTAATAATGCAAATCAACATTTTTTTTTAATTCTTTACGCTATGTTCAGCTATGTAAGTGTTTTTTAACATTTTTAAAGTGTTAATCCATACTTAGAAAACGTATAAAAATTTGAAACAGCAGAACTCGAACCCGCGCCTCCTTGAAACCGACCAGGCTCTGAACACTAAGCTATACGTTCTCTTCGAGCTACGTTGAAATTCTTATACGCTTGTTACAACTTATTTTATGTTATTAGCATCTCTGTAGGAAGATTTTTACAAATTTCCGCTACCCAAAGATAATTTACTAAGAATTGTCGTCTGGCAAGAGAGAATGCTATTCATTAAATATTTTTTAATCCACACTTAAGAAAGAAAAATACGTATTTAGAAAACGTATAAAAATTTGAACGTAGCGGGACTCGAACCCGCGCCTCCTGGAACCCGACCAGGCGCTCCACTGACCACTAAGCCATTCATGTCGAAATTACGCTTTTTACAACTTCCTTTATGTTATCTATATGAACTTATTGTATGTCGACGTTTTAGTAGATTAGTTAGATTTTTAATCTCCTGGTTAGGTAATAGTTAAGTACTTTCTTTTGTTTGAACGGAGTGTCTTAACACTAGGTTCCCTCTGTCTTCCTTGCTGTAGTTGGATACGGCGTGAAGCTGATTTAATTTTTTTTTATATAGAGGCTAGTCGGAGTGCAGTTATGGGTTCGATTCCCACTCGAGGAAATGAAATTGTTATTAGTTTCATTTTCCCGCTCAGATACCAAGGCAAAGCGCACCGTTGAGTTCCGCCACTTAACACGCAACGCTTCTAGATTCTACTTAATTCTTTTTTCTGGAAAGTGAGGGACAGGAGTGTCTTAAGTTATTCTTTTTTTTTCAATGTAAAATTTTCATGAAAGTTACGATAATGTAACCCAAGGTACTAAAACTTTCATATTAATAGTCTTTATAAGTAGATTACAGATACATATATAAAAAAAAAACACAAATATTATAGTGATTTGATTTTGCGGGCGAAGCCGCAATCGGCACGCTAGTAAACATGAAAATTACAAAGATAGAAATATTACTTACACAAAATAAGGAAATCCAATTATCAAATTTTCATGAGACAGAGAAACAAATTTAGGCTGTCCTGTAGATCCACTGGTAGCTGCCAGGAGTAAAATTGCTTCTTTAGGGTCGAAATCTGTTGGTCTGAAATAAATGTTAAATTTAAGTTATTTATTTAATACTAACAAATGTTCTATTCTATAAATATTTTAATCCAGAAAAGAAATGTTACAATGAAAAGTATATTAATTTATATTATATTTTTTTAAATACATTCCTATAGGGTAAGATCATAATGTATTTTATATAGTGTAATAATTGCCAGTATAAGGGATGTAATGAGTTAAGTGTTTACTTGTTTTTAAAATATAATAGTCGGTATAGTAGTTTAGTATTAGAATGTTAGTTTAGGTTAAAAATGTAATGAGCGCTTCTTGCCTACAAACTCACGAGTTTGGCAAGATTATACATGTATTTACAACTAGCGACCCGCTTGCGGCTTCGCCCGCTTTAACTACTGAATTATTTACGTAATGTAACTATGTTTGCGAAACACTTAAGATTACGAATGTGAAAATTATTTAAGCCTTAATGTAACCCGCATTTCCAATTGGAATTTCGTAGTTCCAATAAGGATGTTCCAATTGTTTAAAAAAAAACACCCAAACAAAAGAAAACTTTAACGAAAGAAATTATAAACAACATTCTACCTACTATTCTCTTACCCAAAAATACTACGAAAGATGTAACCAACTATGTCGCGTTGAAATACATTATAATTATTGGATAACTCCAAAATACGTGCCATCGCTTCTAAATTAACTTTGCTTTAGAGCCAGACGCAGAATTGAAGCATTCTCTCGTCCATCTCCGTAGTAGCTCCAAACGACATCTGGGCGTTGACACAGTATGAAATTGGAAGGATTATCAAATGCCATCTAGGCGGTCAACTCAGTCAGGAGAGACCCTCGGTTTCCTGAGGGAGCCCCATCTTAAACGACCAAGGTTCAATGCAAGGCTCAAGAGTCGGATTTGGAGGAGAATAGAAAGGCCCTCGGAAGTATACTTATTTAGAAAACGTATAAAAATTTGAACGCAGCAGGACTCGAACCCGCGCCTCCTGGAAACCGACCAGGCGCTCTGACCACTAAGCCATGCGTTCTCGCCAAGCTACGTCGAAATTTTTATACGCTTGTTACAACTTATTTATGTTGTTAGCATCTAAAGCGTACGTTTTCTAAATAAGTATTTTTCTTTCCTAAGTGTGGAATAACACTTTAAAAATGTTTAAAAGTCCCTCGGAAGTAGTCTTACGTCTGACCTCGGGCGGCCGGCTATGCCACGGAGTGCTGCTCCTTAGGTGCAGGTGATACATTGGCGCAGCGGAATGCGTTGGACGCGAGACGACCAATGTGTACCTCCAGGCTTTCTATTTTTATGTTGCGATGATGCGTGGTGTTCCTCACTTAGTATGGCGCCTGCGTCACTCGACGGAGGATGAGGTTCTGGACCACCTGCAGGATTTCTCGTTGAGTGATACTCGCTAAGACTACTATTGCACTCTCCTTTCGGTTGATCGCTGTTGCGGCGTAGTATAATCAGAGTGGTATACCCGCTTGCCAAACTGTTCGCTTCGCGGGTGGATGTGCGACTGGAGAAGTGAGAGGAATAACTTCTCGAACAGCTTGGCGGCCGTGCTAAGGAGGGTTATAGATCGGTATCCATCAGGCTGCGGGCTCTTCCCAGCCTTGGGCAACATGATGACCAGGCCTTCCTTCTATGCCCGGGGGAAAGAAGCCAGGCGGGTGCGGCGGATCCATTTCTATAAGCAAAAAAAGGGGCGCGGGGGGACGCGTGGTGGGCGGCGAGCCGTTCCACAGCAAGAATTTTTTAGTACCGTAATTTTAAATCTGTGCTACTAATCTTCTAAAGTACTTATTAAAATGAAAAACAGTAAACAACATTTTAATCTATATTAAATGGCCAAAAGGTAACTATTATACTTATATATATACTGAAAGTAAGGGTTAAACATGAGTCGATATAGCTTTTCTCTAAAACTTTTTGTAATTTCGAAATATTGTAAAGAGCTAAGTTTATCTTTGTTTAACGTAGAAAATTAAGAACTTATTTAAAAGGATAAAGATTAATATCATTATGGACACACATCCCTTACAATAAGAAAATATATTTAAATTACCGTCTAATTTCCGTCTCCTCTACGCTTTCATTAGTAAGACTTAAACGATTTTTATTTGCATTTCTTGTTCTACGACCTATGAACGACTTTATCGTGGCATAATTAAATTAAAAAAGGAAATGTTTAAAAAGGTAAAAAAAATTTATAAAAGAACAGAAGAAGAGTAAACAAAATAAACAACAGGATACTTAAACGAAAGAAAAGATAAACAAAAGACTACCTACTATTATATTAATCAAAAAAGATGAAACTAAATATATCGTGCTGAAATAATACATTAAACTCTAATTATCCAATACGTACAATCGCATCTAAATCTACTTCGCTACAGAGGCAGGCAGGGAGACGGGCGCGGCGGACGCGTCGCGGGGCGCAGGGGGACGCATGGCGCGTGGCGAGCCGTTTCGCAGCAAGGATTTTTTGATATTGTAACAACTTCTAAAGTACTTATTAAAATGAAAAACAGTAAAAGACAGTTTTGATCTCCATTAAATGGCCAACGTAAATAATATACTTATTTATATGCTGAGAGTAAGGTAATAAATGAAACTTGCGCTAAAACTGCGGTTTATAGCCGGCGTGATGTGTCAACAATTAAATGCGTTTTTCTCTAAAACTATTCGTAATTTCAAATTAGTGTAAAGAGCAAATTTTATCTTCGTTTAACGTAGAAAATTAATAAACTATTTAAAAGGATAAGGATTGATACTATTGTCGACAAACATCCCTCACAATAAAAAATATATTTAAATTACTATTTTTAGACAGAAATATGCTTACTGTATGTTATCCTCAGTAGATACAAATATGCTGTCGCTGACTTTTTTGGAGATCTTATTAAGAGGAATAATACTCTAGTACATTATTTTCATGTAAGACTTACCATTAAGGCAGCGCATGCGTGAAAGTGTCTCAACGGGTAGGACTTTATACACATTTATCATATTTATGTCAAATTACAATAAAATATACATATAATAAACTATATATAAACCTTCCCTGAGAAATACTCTACCTAATGGTGAAAACCTCATCAAAATTCGTTGGGTGGTTTAGAAGAAGATCGCTTAGAAAGGCCAGACAGAGACGAAATGCGTTCTTATTTTATAAGATATAGAGAAGAGATGTAAAAAATAGATAAATAAAAAATAAATAAAAATAAAAAAATAATAGATGGATCACTGGAATAGGCGCCCCCCTTTCTAAAAATCTTATTTATAAAAAATTTAATTTAGGAATACGTTTTTTTATTCTTCATGCGCATCTTTTGATTTTTTATATTTTTTTGAAAATCTTAGCTAGGAACATATCCCAATCTACAGGAAGAGTCACTTCGAATTTGAAAAGGATAGATGCATAAAGTTTTCTATATTTCCTTATAAAAGGAGCCTCGTTAAAGAATTTTGTATCTATGTCGTGACTATTTTCATATTTACTTATAAACATTGTATGTAGATCACGATCTGGTAATTAATAATAATCTATTTTACTTCAATATAATGGCACCACGATAACTTTCACGAATGTCATCCTTTACATATTTGCGCATCTCATTTATTGTGGGTCACACCAGGAGAACCTAGTATTAAGATCAGCTTCTCGCTGTATCCCGCACATAGCAGGGTAGGCAGAGGGAACCTTGTGTTAAGACTCTCCGTTCGCCACTTTCCGCCGATTACTGGAGACACTGCGTGCTGCGTGTCATTTAGAGCCAACAAGAATCACTCATTGTACCGCTACTTGCATTGATAATATTTTTACAAAATCTGTGCCTTGTAAAAAATAATTAATATGTTAAGTTCAGATCATTGCGGACAGTTGGCTTCCTTTCATCTTGGTTAAAAAAAATTTGAAAACAAAAATTGTTTGTATACCGATGACAACTTATATGAAACTCAAAAGAGTAGACAAAGGTTATATGAACTTTATAGTGAGAAAACGTACAATCATAGTGAAACATTTATTAATAATGTTAGATCTTATTCTAAATTATTTAAAAAACTATGTTCCAGGACAAAATCGTTACATATCAAAAACAAGATTAAAAACTTTTAATAAAATTAAATTGACATGGGACATAATAAATTATGAAACTGGAAAAGCCAGGGATTGCAATTATGAATTTAAATTAAGAATTGACAATGGTTTAAGCAGCTCGGACCAAGAAGTTGCCAGTGTTTTTAAAAATTATTTGCTGATATTCCAATTTCCATCATTTCCTTTGATTGCGTTCAGCAATCTACATTTTTCATGAAGCTACACCATTACGGCATATGAGGACAAGCACTCAATTTTCTGACCTCTTATTTAGCTAACAGAGTTCAGAGGGTTGATGTGAATGGCAAGAAATCTCCTGGATCATTTGTCAGTATGGGGGTACCACAAGGGTCCTTTTCTGTTTTTAATATATATAAATGATTTGCCATTTTTAGTGGGAAAGAACCATGATATAGTATTGTTTGCTTATGATACTTCATTGATTTTTAAAATAAAACGACGACAAAACATATATGACGATGTAAACAATGCTCTATCGAAAGTAGTTTTAGTGTTTTAGTGTTAATAACTTACTATTCACTTAACTTAACTTCACGCTTTATCCCTAGCGGGGTAGTCAGAGAGAATGGAGCGCCAAGCGCTACGGTCAACGGTTTCTCGGTATCACCATTGACTTTAAATTACAGTGGGGACCTCATAACGATGGATTGGCGAATAGACTTAGCTCAGCAGCTTTTGCGGTTAAAAAAATCAGACGATTAACTGGAAACGGCTCGTATTATGTCCTATGGCATTCTACTTTGGGGTAATGCAGCCGGTATTAAATCAATTTTTGTCTTGCAGAAGCGAGCTATTCGTGCAATCTATAACTGAGGCCCTAAAGAATCGTTAAGGCAAAAATTGGAAGAAATATTGAGAATATATATAATAATATATATAAAGATTTTGCCAAAATTGGTGATGTACATAATATCAATACTAGGAGTAAGCTTATTGCAGCTGGGTCCGTAATTCTTTTATAGGACAATCTGTACGCTTTTACAATTAGATCCCAGAAAACGTCGGAGAATGTTCTATATCACAATTTAAAAGAGTTGTGAAAAGACGTTTGTGTGTTAAAGGTTATTACCAAATTAATGATTATATAAATGATAACACGCTTTGGGAATGAAATGCTCGCTCCAGTCTGTTTCAAAGTATCATTGTCAGAAACGTTTAAATGTGATTGTGTATAATTGATTTAAAAAAATAAGTCCCGCTGAGTTTCTTACGCCGGTTCTTCTCAGGTCTGAGGCATTAACTTTAGTGAACTGGTGGTAAATTGTTTGACTTTCAAAAAAGGAAACATGTAACTACTTATTTTGAATAAAATTATTTGACTTTGACAACAAAACGGATGCGTCAATTTAAATAAGACTATCTTTCTAGAGTTAACCTTACTTGTTAGTTTTTTTTGTACTTATAGATAAAGGAACATACTTAAAAGTATCCACTGAAGTGCCGTCAGAATATTTGTCCAAATATTGTGAGAATGAAATATGGCCTTCCTTTTCTCCAAATGTAACAATATGCGGGAATATATTTAACAAATTCAAAGCTTCTCTGAGAGTGTCTACTTTAGAGTTTTGACAAAATACTATTCTGGGAGTTATACATTTTAATATATCTCTGAGTTCGGCTGAAATAATAAGATATCATGGATTATAATTTCGATCTTCTTATCACACATTACACAATTGATTTTTTTTTTTAAATATAATTGTTTTTTTTTACTAAAAGATTACGATATATCCTATATACTATATGTAGGGACGTAAAGTGTATAGATTTCTCTCTCTAAGTTACACGTATCCTGCACGCAGCAAAATAGGCAGAGGGTACCTAATGTTCAGACACTCCGTTTCCATTTTCTGCCGAATTTTCGGGGGATTGCGTGTCGGATGGGAGTGCTCAATGCTGCTTTTTTCCATGTCGTCAGAGCAAATAAATTAAAATATTATTTTAATAAGTTATAATCTCACAGTCACACGTTGGTGCTACTTCGCCACGACCGCCTCAATTATTACGATAATTTCTTTCTTATTATACCAAAAATTTAATTAAATCAGGATATATGCATATATCTATAACAATAATATAATACTCACTTGCTCCTAAATTTATATCAATCCCAGCTACAATCAGGCCTGTATATATAGCAGCATACAAAGGTATACACAAATCTAAATGATTAAAACCGATAATAGCAATAACGTCTTGGTATTTCAAGTCTATATTTTTTAAACTTATGGCACATCGAATTGACCTTTCAAAAGTTGACTTAAAAGTTTCCTTTTCATCTGTAGCTCCGTCAATCTGTTAATGATACTTATTAGATATAGTTTTGTATCGGGGCTTTTAATTTAAAATAGTTTTTTTTTCTAATATTAGCCAAAAACCAATTGATTTCATAGCAAAGTCATAAAAGACTGTATTCTTGCCCAATTATATGATAATTGTTTTTTTTTTGTTTTAATTAAACGTCCGTACCTATATGTTATATTTTTATTGACATTTTTTTCGAAGCCTACCAGGAACCATAACTAAAATTTAACATGTTAAACTACAGTATAGATATTAGTGGTTATAAATTCTTAGAAAAGAATTTTGCTATATAAAAATATAATTATGTAATAAATATCAATAAGTTATTATTCTAAAATCAAATCAGCTTCATGCATGGTGTATCCTACCGAAAATTAAATTATACTACCGAAAAATCCAGTAAAAGATTTCTTTTACTCAGATCAGCATTTTACATTTTCTATAAACTAATCATTTTCTATTATTTATCATAATTTTCTATAATAACATTTTCTATACCTGCAAAATTATATCTGGAGCATCCTTAAAGCTGCTAAACAAGATTTTTCCCACATGATAGCAATCACTTGCTATACCCGATTCGGCAACCACTCGCGAAGATAATTCACGAAAATAATAATGTATAGAATCTGATAAATATTTTGTCATATTAAAATATAATATTATTTTATTTCAGATTATTTAGCTAGATGCAACATACGTCCATCAATAACTAGTATTGAGAACGAACTGATGCAGGCACATGTGTGTTTTCTGCATTAAATAATTTATATCATTAACTGTAAACGACTTGAGTAACTATAATTTTCGTAATAAAAATTAATTATATTACTATAAAAAAAATCTATATATGTACGTATTAATATTATGTTCCTAGATACGATGCTTATAGTTTCAAAGTCCATTCGGAGGTACATTTATATTTGTAAAGTAGACTAGCGGACCCGCGCGGCTTCGCCCGCTAGAACTATCCGAACATTTAACAAATATATTTATGATTTTTTTTCAGGTTTCAATGGGATTAGTAAGAAAATATAAGCCTAAATAATCAAAATAAGCCGAAAAAGAATAATAAGTTGAGAAAATTCTTGACCTGAGTAATTGAATTGAACAAACAAAAAAAACTAAAAAAGTAAGTACAGAACATTCTTAATATTAGAAAAAATACTTAACTAATAAGAATAAGCAAAAATAATTAGTAAACATAAATATAAAAAAATTAAGTATTAACATTAAAAGTAACACGAAATTTAATATAATAAAACAGTCAAAAAATAGATAATGCTATGCGAAGATATGATCGACTGTCACCGAGTTTTATTTCGATTTTTTAATGATTTACAATATGCTCGTTACAATATATGATTTTATGTAACCTTAAGCATTTACGCATCACATGACCCTTCTACTTCCGTATTTTAAAACTTTGATATCTTCTAAAATACACATTTCTGTGATATGCTGTAGAAGCCAATTTTGCTCTGTATACAGCACACAACAACACATGTAATATAGTAAGATCTTTGATTTTCACAAGTTTTACACATTTTGAATGAAACTATTTAACCGGATTAATCGCGTATATTTAGTATTATACATTTTTTGGAAATCCGATGTTTCGCAACACTTTGCAGTAGTTCATGGTCACGGGTAGACTGAGGTGGCATTCGTCTGTCAGTTGATATAAATATTATAACGAGCTACTGCCAACGATTTTTTAATTGCCTCGCGTACTGCCCTGGATTCCTGCAGAATAAGCTGACTGTATCTTGCCCTCTAGTATGATGTATTTAGTAGACTTGAAATATATTATGAGTGGGTGGTAGAAAGTTTCCAGCCATCTCTATTGAAATTAGGAAGTTTTGGTATTTCAACAGCCTCGCGGGTCTCGGGTTTTCCTTAGCGAGGATTTGGGGCTTATCAAACCTTATGTAAACTGGGTTTATACACAGTGCGCTCACACACAGCTGGCTTCGATACATTCCCATTCTTGATATCGGAGATGTGTTACTTCACCCTAACCCCGACGCTTCTCTTTGTTTGACCGATGTATGATGAGCCACAGTCACAATCTAGTTTGTATACACCTGCACACTGTAAAGGAATATTACTTTAAACTTGTCTCAAGAATTGGGTCAATTTCTTGTTAAGCTTGATTATAGTTTTTATGGAATCTCTTCTTAACGTGTTGCGAATCCTGTCTGTAACGTGTGTAAGTGTATTTGAAGGGAAATATGGTAAAAGCGACGGCTGTCTCTCTACGGTAGGTGGTACTGTTGGTCTACTGACATAAAATGCTAATATATTTAATAGGATAAGGACTAATACTGTATGTTGAAAATAGTAAAGTCGCAATTATCCCTTCTTTGTTTTTAAACATAAAATGGTTACTGTGGGTTATCTTTAAGCGATGGATATATTATCTGCTACAGGCTACATAACTGGAGAAATAATAAAATTTAAAATATATGCAAGTACACCGTACTATAAAATTTCATTTTTTATTAGTTCTAATAAAAGTCCGCGACACAATAAGGAATTTTGTGACAAAAAAATATTGATAATTGCAAGGTTTCCGTTGCATTGACCGGTTCTTATAAATAAAATTGAAGTGTCTATTTGTGATTTCAAAATAACTGATTTTGCAAGTGCATGTGGCTATTTACATAATATACAGGTTTTAAGTGTCTGCGCTCCTTTTACGGAAACTAACTTTTAACTTTACTAAAGAAATTTATCAAGTAGTTGTTGATTATCCATACTATACTTCTTGTGACGCAGTTACGATTAAATACCAATAACGTAAACACCTATTATTACAAAAATACTGCTAAGCGTTGCCGATCTGCTACTTTTGCTTCTGCTTTGATAGGGTTGTGTCTGTGTGCGTCTTTCTTGACATTCGGTGTTTTATTTTACAACGATAATTTCATTAATTATTTTGTTTTAAAAAAATACTTTTTCATTTTTGGAAATATCTCTTTGTTTTAATTGTATTAAGTTTTTATAGAGTAGTTAAAACTGTGATTTCCTTTAAAGTGATGATGACAAAAACACTCTGTATACTGTTGTCTTTCCATTTCCCTGAGCTAATATCCTGAGCCACTGAACTGATGATTTATGAAACTTTCAGTGACCGATAGAGGGGGTTATGGAGTTGCCATGGGATACGCATTTACCCGAGAAAACATTTTACACGTATTCCGTGCGCGCGTAAATAGATACTATATGAAATAACTAAACTTTTTTCTACATTAAATACGATAATACTTGCGAGCAATATAAAAAAAAAAGATTAAATTCTCATTTTTTTAAGTGTATAACAACGCACACTCCGATATTTGGATGGATCGGAAGGTATGGACCTCGGCGGCTGCCTGCCCGTTCTCCGGACCTCACGCCGCTTGATTTTTTTTGTGGGGGCAAGTAAAAAATGAAGTTTATGCGTCAGAACTCCATACAGAAGACGAGTTCCGGCAAAGATTTACGCGTGCTTTTGATAAAATTAAAGACTTAGCCGCGCAGGGGAATCTACTGAGTAAAGTAAGACATAATTTATTACGCAGATGCAAGTTATGTATTCATAAGCAAGGGGAACACTTTGAAAATTTAAAAACGTAGTAAATAATAAATGGACAGAAATAATATGATAAAAGTGTATGTAAAGTATATCACTTCGTCGCCGTTAGCTACATACCTACGCTAGTTGCTGCGACTCGATTTCTTGAATGAAGCGTGTGCGACGTTGCCGCTTTGACAGGTAAGAGTGTACGTATGTGTGCGTGTTTATAATATTTTTAACAAATGGCGTTTTATTTTATAACGATAATTTTATTATTTACTTTGTTTGAAAAAATAAATTTATCTATTTTGGGAATTATTTTTTTTCTGTATTATATTAAGCTTTTAAAGAGTAGTTAAAACTGTGGTGTCATTTAAAGTGGTGCTTACACTTCCACCCGTATACATATATAAATATTCATACTTTAACTAAATGTGTATATGTATCAGTTTGTAGACTGTTCCAGATAGTGTTGTCTAAGACGTTTAATATTTGAGAATCAATAATTAATCAACAAATAATCTTATTTTCATTATGTATGTCATCCTTAATTAACTCAAAAATATACCTCCTTCTGAACATTATTATAATTAATTTTAAAAAATCAAATTTGATAAGAAATAAGAACTTACTGTACAAGTAAAAAAAACGAAAATTGAGAATTTGCAGGTATCTAACAGAAAGCTTGATTTGTACTCAATTTCATACAACGTAACGTCACGTTCTCTTACGAAACACTCGGTATGAGATGCTGATATTGATTTCTGTATACAGCAAAACCTCAAAATTGGATTTCCCCTGGATCTACCCCTATCAGTGTTAAATAGCTTGGTATAAATAGATAAATAGATTCCTTGGCGTGTATATTCGTGGAGTTTCCAATGTTGTATATACTTTAGTAACAGTACAAGAAAATAAAATAATACCTATTATTAATAAAAAATCTTTATAAAAAAACGTTTAAATTATGTTTATATTAAAAACGTCGGAGCGTAGTTAGATAGTCCGAACGATGTTAATAAAAAATAATAAAAAACGAATAAATCCTACGCTAAGTTTTAATATTTTTTTAATTATTTTAGCTACACGCTGCGTCAGGAAGAACCTGAAAACCCAGTGTTAAGACACTCCGTTTCCACTAGGTCTTCTGTGTCCCACTTTCCGGAGATTTGCCTCGATGCCAGAGTGAAGAAATGAAAAAATGTAATATTTAATTTCCTAGTGGGGATCGAACCTACGACATGGAGTAGGTATATTATACGACCGCAGATTAAATTATATATATATATATAAATTATAATATATGTTTTCTAAATAAAAGTAGTGTCAAATATTTCTATTTCTTCGCTCTCGTGTCGAAGCAAATCGCGGAGTTAAGTTCCGTTATTCAAACGCAATGCCTCCAGAATACGGCGGAAAATAGGGAATAGAGGATGTCTTAACACTAGGTTCCCTCTACCTACCTTGCTGAGTGCGGGATACAGCGTATTTGAGGTCATATGTGTAAAAGCGATTAGTTATGGATCCCCACCCGAGGAAATGAAATATTTATTTAAATTTATTATTTTCATTTCTTCACCCTGGTGTCAAGGCAAACAAGGTTTAAAAATATAAAATTAAAGCAAATTTAAACTTTCCGAGAGTCTTCTGTAAAGTTGTAATTCCGCACTTTGACCCTTATACGTGGGAGCCATCGATTTAATATAATTAATTTTGACTAGATGTCAGTAACTCACGACTGCATAGTATTGATGTTTTGAAATTTACATCAACAGAGTAAAATTTCAAGTCGGAAGTGTGGATATTGAAAATGAGTAAGATAAGATAAAGATAAAGGCTAATTAATAACTACGCATATAAAATATGTCATTCAAATGACAAGTTGATCTTGACAAGTCAATCTTGATGTTATCACACTTTATAATGTACTTACTACTTTATAATCTTACATTCGATAGTAGCGATTTAATTAATCTTATTACAATTACATTTTATAAATAAATTGCGTTTTGGTTGAAAGTGCATTAGATACTTTTTTTTCAGCTTCACGCTATATGCCGCACACTGCAGGGTAGGCAGAGGGAACCTAGTGTTAAGACATTCCGTTTTCCACTTTCCGCCGAGTTCTGTGTTTGAGTGGCGGAATTTCGCGCCTTGCCTCGACATTAAAGCGAAGAAATGAAAATATAAATGTACACAAATATTTCATTTTCTCGAGTGGGGATCAAACCCACAACCAGTCGATGTTAAAGTCACACCTTATGTCCCTGGTCCCATATATAGCAGGGTACCTGCTGATAAGATTATAGCGATTTTTGAGATACAACGCTATTGAGTATTATTTAACATTTATGGAGTAAAATTTAAAATCCAAAATTTTGTGAAAAATTGTCCAAATTTATTTAACACACAAGATACACAAAAAGAGAATAATTTTACACTCACAGAAAGAAATTTAAAGAAATACCAAAATAAATAGAAAAACGAAACAGATACGTAATTACAAGACGATAAGGCTTAAAATTGAATGTAAGCAAATAGTGCAATAGATATACAAGTGAACGTCGCAAGCGATTGTGAGTTGTAAGTGTAACCGACTCTTTAAACGTAGCAATTCTACTAACACCCAATATTAATAACCTATCTCCAACGTCAATCTTAGATTGTTTCATATATCTATCCAATCTAGAGATTGGAAGCGTAAGCGGCCTATATTACGCAAAGCAAAAAGCGAATTATATAATTCGGTTTAAAGATCTTTATTCTCATTTCGACAATGTCAAATAATATAAAAATAAATTAATTGTTTACAATAAATCCTAGAAGTTGCAGCGTCAACCGACCCTTAACACGTCTAACCTCAATATTCAAGGCCAACTGAAGACTGTTTTTATATCGGATTTTTTAACCAGCAGAGCTCAACTAATCCATCCATACCTATATTATAAATTCGAAAGTAACTCTGTCTGTCTGTCTGTCTGTCTGTCTGTCTGTTACGCAATCAGGACCAAACCGCTAATTCAATTGTGATAAAATACTCATAAAGAGATACTTGAGGGTCTTCGGATGAACATAGGCTACTTTTTTTTCTCATATTTGTAATATTGTCGATATATACTAATATATTAAAATACTTTTTAGTTTGACAGGCAATTTATTCTGCCATCTTAATAACAACCGACCGTTGCTAAGCAACGGTTTGCAAAATTTGTTTGTTGTTATAAGAAAACGTTCCCCAAAATGAGCTTGCTTAACGCATACATATCGTGCGCTGACTCAACCTTATAAGATACATAAAAACAATGTTTAATATAAATATGGTTCTTTAAATATTGACAATTTAAAAAAGTCCGCGATGGTATATGTTTATCTCAAACAAGAGCAAAAGTAACCATTTTAATTAATTTACTTTATATTTATCGGGTTTTTGTTGTACGTATTTTCTATAATTTGATGTTGATCCTTATGAAAATTAATATAATAGTCACTATTAGTATTTCATCTTGATTGAAATTATAGTTTACTGTATAACATTCTAATAAATAATTAAGGATCACTGATTCAAAATGATCTAGCCTTCGGGCGGCATAGTATGACCGACGCGAACGGGTAATTTTCATACATTTTCGAACAACTGTTAATTTTTATGTCATTATTTGATGTTTATAATTAATTTATACTTTTCTTTGGTTCTTCGCTTATTCGAGTAGTAGATTAGTTAGATTTTCATAAATTTCTTGGTGTGGTGTAAGTTGCGGCTCTGCGCGGCATTGGCATAATATTATTTAAGTATTTATTATTTAAGGAAAGAATTGTTGGTTATTTCATCTCGGTTGGATGGTTATCTATACCGTTGTTATACACTTAATAAATTATAGTTTTAGTTTTTTGGGATTTTATTTGATATTGCTCGCAAAACTTATAATATTTAAATGTAGAAAGGACTTTAGTTATTTCATATAGTATCTATGTACGCGCGCAAGGAAAACGTGTAAATAGATTTTTCCCGGGTAAATGAGTAAAATCGATCACTGAAAGTCCAATAAAAATCAGTTCAGTTATTCTGGACATTAGCTCGGGGAAATAGAAAAACAGACAGAGACAAAAAATATAATATTTTTTATTGTATTTAAGTATTATGCAAACCACATGCACTTGCAAAAACATAGCACAACACATTTAATTTTAATTATTTTAAATATTTATTTTACTTTGATAATATTAATAATGCAGCTGGTTTTGTTTAGTTTTTTTATTAATATTTTAATATGATTACGTTTACTTATATTTTTTTTCATTTAAATTAGATATTTTCAAAAACAATTTCATATATATATCTAATAAGCATCCGTATAGTTCAAGCGGGCGAAGCCGCGTCCGGGTTCGCTAGTATAGTCATATTTTTTGCACAGGTGCTGGACCTCTTTTGACAGAATTTTTATCCAATAAATGGAACGTTCACCTATCACACGTATCGACCAGCAAGAACATTTCAAAAAAATATTGTAACTTCTATCTGTAGTCTTTGTTATTACCAGAAACTGTAACTCCGTTTGTTTGTTTACTTTATTGTTTTTCTTGTAGTTTTTATATTGTACTTATTTCTCTATCTTTTGCATATCACCTACTGTAACAATAATTCGGTGCAAGAACCGAAAGCAGAAGGCAGTTTTACTTGAGACGGCGCGTATTGTGAGGAGGTTTCTCTCTCTGGAGCCCTAGCCACCGATGGCTTGGACCCTTGTCCCGCCCTCGGAAGAGAGCGTTTTTTTTAAATATTTTTATATGTGTTTTTATAACAATTTATATTTAAAAATGTAAAATTTATTCTCTTGTATAATAAAAGTATATGTCGTCATTCGGTGCATACCTGCATTTTTAGCCATTCCACGAGTGGGAACCTGGCGACCAGTAACACAAGCTCAGAGCTTAGTACAAGCGTCAGGCTCACATGATTGTAAATAATATTCTATGTACCTAAATATACACAACTTTTTTGTATACTTTACATTGAGTAGAAAATGAAATTATTTTTATTATTATTTATTATTATTATTAATAAACATGTGTTGCTAAATAAAGATCTGTTAAACCAGCTTGAGCGGATATTCAAGCAACTCTCCGCAAGTATGAACGTATGTCATCCTGTAAGAGGCAGCTTGGCTGGCTTTCCGTAGTTGATCGCAGGAAGTGTAGAGACCTTTTCTTACTTTACTCCATCATTTTTGAACCCCAGTCTACCACTTATCTATCTTCTGATTTCTCCTTTCTTTCGTCTTTCCATGATAGATCCTTGCATTCCAAATCCAATTTCATGCTATCCACATCCCCTCATACATCAGGGTTCATGTCTGACTCTTTTGCAGTCGCCGGAGTCAGGCTATTGAACAAATTATCCGAGCACATAAGAAGAGCTCCCTCTCGTGAAGTATTCAAGCGCCGAGTAAAAGAGTTATCTATTACCTCTTATTTTATTTTAATTACAAGAAATAATATCCACTTTGGCAATGAAACACGCTTTTCTCCTTAGACAAAATCTGACACTAAATAATAGCAAATAATCTTGTATGCATATTTGCTCTATATTTCTATTTGTATAATATAATAAAAGAGTATATTGAATTAAAAATATATTTATAATTCGGGTATCTTTATATTTTTTCCCATAAATATTATATTTTACAAAATGTGTGTGACACACATTCGTATGAGAAAATTATTATGGATCAGCCGTAGTATATTAATACCTACATATTATATTTTACTTAACTATATATGTGTATAATATATATTAAATCATGATATTATGGCCGTATATATTTCATTGTATCGTGTTACAGTTGAACGTAATTAAATTCGGCTATTTTTAAAATTGAAAAAAGTAATTCATCAACTATAAGAATGTTGGTAGTTTTTCATAAAGTATTTATTGAAGACTTTAACAAATGCCTAAAATATGCTTTCTTCGGAAGTGTTGCAATAACTATTAACTATATTGATCTATTCACCAATAAAACACAATACATATTAAATGTGGTCAATTAAATAGAGTTTTTGTCACCACCACTTTAAATGAAACCATAGTTTTAACTACTCTATAAAGGCCTAATATAATTTAAAAAATCCCAAAAATGAAAATGTTATTTTTTCAAACAAAATAAATTATAAAATTATCGTTGAAAAATGAAAGGTCATTTGTCATGTCATGTCATGTCAACGACGCACACAGCCATAAGCCTATCAACGGGAAACCGCCGCATACGCCTAATTCCGAAATCGAATCATGAGTATTGGCGGCAGAAGTCAAAGTTGCTTAACCTTTAGTAGTATTTCTGTAGTAGTATGTATTTACGTTATTGGTATCTATGCGTAACTGCGTCACACGAAATACAGGATAAACATCGTGAAATGATAAAAAAATCCTACGTCTAAACTGTTTGAGTATCTTGATTAATTTCTATAGGTATGGGCTTAAAATATTTTACTCTATATATTGTTCCCGTAAAAGGTGTGCTGACGCTTCCATCCTGTATAAATATTAAAGGCCGTCGCGGCGCAGTCGCACCCAATTGTGACTGTAACGTGACGTTATGGGTTCGACTCCCACTTGGAGGATTGAATTGTAATCTATATATATAAAAGGACTTGTGCTGACTGACTGAGGTAAGACGCACGCAGAGCCGTAACCGCTGATGGTAGAAACGTGAAATTTGGGCAGATGTTTATTATCATATTCTGGACATCCACTAAGAAGGGAATTTGAAAAATTTTAATCCTAAAGGGATGAAATAGGGGTTGAAAGTTTGTATGGAAAAAAAAATTAATCTGTACCGATTTTTATAAAATTTGAAATTCAGACTCTTAAAAATATTTCAATGAACACGTGTTTCATGGTTTTTAAGAATTCACCCCTTAAGGGTTCAAATAAGGGGTTGAAAGTTTATATGGAAAAATCTTTAAATTGCCACCGATTTTTATAAAAATTTAAATTCAGACTGTTAAAAATATTTTATTGAACATGTGTTTCGTGGTTTTTTTAGAATTCACTCCTAATAAGCGGGCGAAGCCGCGCGCGCCCTCTAGTCTATATATATAAAAGGACTTGTGCTGACTGACTGAGGTAAGACGCACGCAGAGCCGTAACCGCTGATGGTAGAAACGTGAAATTTGGGCAGATGTTTATTTTCATATTCTGGACATCCACTAAGAAGGGAATTTGAAAAATTTTAACCCTAAAGGGATGAAATAGGGGTTGAAAGTTTGTATGGAAAAAAAAAATTATCTGCACCGATTTTTATAAAATTTAAAATTCAAACTCATAAAAATATTTCATTGAACACGTGTTTCATGGTTTTTTAGAATTCACCACCTAAGGGTTCAAATGAGGGGTTGAAAGTTTATATGGAATAATCTTTAAATCGCAACCGATTTTTATAAAAAAATGAATTCAGACTGTTAAAAATATTTTATTGAACATGTGTTTCGTGGTTTTTTTTGGATTCCCTCCTAAAAACGCAAATAAATCAGTTTCACGCTGTATCCCGCACGCAGCAGGAACCTAGGCAGAGGGAACCTAGTCTTAAGACACTCCGTTCCCCACTTTCAAATTACAAAAGTGCACTTAAATCGGGTAAGCCGTTTCTGAGATTATCGTGAACAAACGCACAGACAAACAGACAAACTGACCAAGTTCTATTATATGTACAGAAACGATGAGTTACGATTTTATTGTAAGTATCGGTAAGTTGCATTTTTATTTTAAACATTCAATTAAAGATTCTTATGGAAGGTACAAAAATGCGACCTACGGTTTTAATAATTTTTACAATAGAAATCTTAAGTGCGTTGCAAACATACATTATAGGTATTTTAAAACACGAACATAATTCAGCGTATTAAGTAAATAATTCTGTGGTTTAAGCGGGCGAAGCCACGAATGGGTCGGTAGTAATCATAATAAAAATCTAGGTTGTTTTAAAATGTAACGGCTAGTATATTGTTGATTTTTAGTAAAATATATTGCTTTGCCTTGACACCAGAGCGAAGAAATGAAAATATAAATTTTAATAAATATATTACTTCTTCGAGGGAGCATCGAATCCGCAACCAGCGTTTACAGTCACACTTTGCGCCCCTACGCCACGACTGGCCTCAAAATATTCTACTAATAACCAACAATATAGGTAATATTGTTACATTTTAAGACATACTAGATTTTTATTATGATCATGTTCTAGCTAAACTGTAATTTAATATAATTCCTGTAATTGAACACGGTGTGGGTTAAAGGTTAACCGCATTCATGTCGATCAAGGAACCAAGACGACAACTTCCTCAATAATTAATTTTATTACTAAACATACATTGAGGCCAGTCGTGGCGCAAAGGCACAAGCGTGCGACTGTCAACGCGGCAGGTTATGAGTTCGATTCGCATTTGATTAAATGTAATATTTAATATTTTCATTTTTTTTGGCTCTGGTAACGAGGCAAAGCGTGGCGTTCAATTTCACTACTCAACACGCAATGCATTTAGAATGCAAATTGTCTTAATGGAAACGGAGTGTCTTAACCCAGTGACCCAGTTCCCAGGTTCCCTCTGCCTACGCCGCTATATGGGTAATAAAGAGTGAAGCTAAAAAAGCATGCATAGAATAAGAACATTTTCTGGACGAATGCTTGTAGCTTATCGTCGAATTACTATCGCCATTCGACAGGTATTATTCATTTTGACAAAAGGAGCTACTAACTATTATTAGGTCGAGATCCCAGTGCATAAATCTGCAGATATCTATTTTTTTAATGAAACTTATTTTTAAGATTGATACATGATAGTAGAATAGATTACACTAAGGTTGCCTAGAAGAATAGTGTAAGATCCCAGTGCATAAATCTGCAGGTATCTTAGGCCATATTTTTAACTGATGCGAGATAAAAGTGCGCAAACGTGACATACAGCAGAAAATGTTTCTAGGAAATTATAATTTACATATTAATTTTTTGTAATCGTTTTTACATAAATAAAAATAAATATGTACTTATAACAATATTATAATATTATACAATAATTATAATACGTAATGTAAGTATAAATACTTACATTACGTATTATAATTATTGTAATATTTGCTATAATAATAAATTTTGTTGAGACGCACCAGCACAGTGTCTGACTGTAAATGACAGACGATTATGTGTTCGATTACCATTCGAGGATATGAATTATTTTCATTTCCTCGCTCTAGTATTAAGACAAAGCGGGGTGTTAAGTTCCGCCGCTCAACATACAGTGTCTCGAAAAATATGTGGAAAGTTGGATCGAAATATTTTAACACTAGGTTCCTCCTGCGTATCCTGATAGAAACGGAATACAGTGTGAAGATAAAAAAACTAAATAAAATAAATATAACATATTTTGCTTCTGTTAGGCATTTACTATGACTTATCAATTCCAAAATATAAAATTCAAGGTAAAATTAAACCATTAGGAAAAGATTAAAATACATATTAGCATAATGTTGTTTAACATAAACTCTGTGGGCAGGCAGCTTTAACAAGTGGACTGACAATTTTGTCAAGATCGCGGAAACCGCTGGGTTCTAACACTGCAGGATTTATCGAAATCCCTGACGGACGCCTACGACCATGAGAGGTTGTGGAAAGGCTGATATGATGATGATGATGATGATGAATAGCTAAGTAATTTCGGTTTTAAGAATATTCCCCCTGCCTTAAAACCCCTCCTTATATTTCCTTTTAAGGAATTAAAATATAGTAATAACGTAAAAGACTAAATATAGAAATAACGTAAAAGACTTGCTCCCTTTATGCTTTGCCATCTTTAATTATGAGCTGCGGCCTGCGAGTCATTAGCATAACATTCTTTTTATAGACATTATAAATAGCCTTTAAAGGTAACCAGTTGTTCGTGGACTCATGCTTAAGAGCTGAGCGCGTATTGTAAAATAAAAATAAATAAATCAGCTTTACGCTGCTACGTATCCCGCGCATAGCAGGATAGGCAAAGAGAGCCTAGTGTTAAGTCACTTCGTTCTCCACTTTGCGCTAAATTCTGAAGGTTGAGTGGCGCTGCACCGTGACTTTCTTCTTAATTAGTGATAGCATGTTACTGTCTGAATACGAATAGTTATCGTGAAGTGATATACTCAGATTGCTGTTATTACCGTAGTAATCATTCTCCTCTAAATTTAATACAACAAGCCTCTAAATTTAAAACTTTTTGGTTATTATCTTCTTCTTGCTTCTTTCTTACTTTTTTTTCATTTTGTTCTTCTACTTAGTATCAGCTATAAAGGCGATTCTGCTACTTTGTTCTAGTTATGACGACATTTTTAGTCTAAAATTTAATATAAAGATATATCCGAATTGTTATGAAAATACCGATCATGAAAGACGGCTCTTTCATAACAGGCAGTCAAACAGGTATCGTCAAAACCAGGCAATTATTTATCGTATTAAATAATTGAAAGGAAATCCGACGAGTAGATCCGGAGATCTTAGCGTTTAAGCAAACAAATAAATAGACAAACAAACTCGTCCGCTTTATTATATTAGTATACAGTTTGGCAGTGTAAGCGCTCCTTTTACGGGAACAGCATATAGAGTAAAATATTTTAAGCCCATAGAGTAACAATCTTCTATAAAAAAATATATTATTGAACTTTATGATTCGGTCTGCACTATTTAATTTATGTATGGTGATTAAGTTAAATATATATTTTTTATATTATTTATTTCGTTATTATATGTAATCTACCTACATATATAAAAATATTTTTTATAATATGTAATAGTTTGACATATTTGACATGTTTTGCAATCGTACTTTTGACATTCAATAATAAATATAATGAAAAAAACCATTCAAGTATGGATACCATATAAAAAGTGATATTCGTTGTTTTACGATCGCCTATATTCTTTGATGAATCAGGTATGATTGATGTTATTTGTTTATGTAATAAGAATTTGCCAAAGCTTTACATCATAAATTGGCCAAGAGCGAGTCGGAAACTTTATCTTTATCAGGCTCAGGGGCACAATTTTTACCACTTTAGAAGCGAATATCTTACAAAATATTGGCAATATAAAAAAACTTCCTTAAAATCCTCC
This sequence comes from Heliconius himera, assembly GCA_021202915.1. Taxonomy (NCBI): domain Eukaryota; kingdom Metazoa; phylum Arthropoda; class Insecta; order Lepidoptera; family Nymphalidae; genus Heliconius; species Heliconius himera. The sequence continues at coordinate 321,144 of JAJHJA010000424.1, forward strand.
ATACCATTTAAAAGGACCTATATAATGACACTCCACACGAAATATTCTCTTGCAATATTTTTTTCCCTCTGTTACATGTATGGAGTTAGCACTTGATAATCTTACGTTCAAAATCATTCAATAGATAATCTAAGGTAAAACTGAGCTTACAAATAACATATAAAAATAGCATCAGCAAAAACATATATAACAAATAACTAATAAATAAAAGTCTATATGGCAATTATATTTTATGTAACTGAAAACACATTTATTAAAAAAAATGTATTAGAAATCATCCAATTTAAAAAAATAATTAATTTTAACAGGGAGTTTCTATACATTCGTACCTGTATTGCATAATTTATTTATTATTTGTTTTTTTGCTGACGCTATTTTTTACTGTGCTGTTTACTGAGTGACAAATGACGAGCTGCGTGGTAAAATACTCCTACTTGCCAAATTTCAATCATACTCAGTAGTGGTACCCATAGTAACCGAGTAAAATTACTGTGACATACGAACGGACAGATTGACGAAATTATATGTGTTCCGTCATTGACCCCTCCCCCCTCCCCTATGTCATCAAAAATAAGCAATCCTCTTAAAAATATTTCATTGTAGGTATACATCAAAAATAAACAAACCCAAGATACCACCCCCCCCCCCCCCCTCCCTCCTACAGTGCTTACGTAGTACTTGAACGGCCCCTAAGCCCACTTTTTTTTATGAAATTGCGTATACATGTGTAAAGAACAATACAACTTTATTATGACTGTACAAAATAATTCCACTGTAACTACTATTAGACTACAGTGTTATTTATTAACTAATCTGAATTACTTTCGTGTTCTAATAAGATTATCAATTTAAAGACAATATATGAAGAACTAAAGCTTCAGACAAATGAATAAAAAAATGGTAGCGACTGAGGCCACGTACGTAAGCATGACTGATTGTGGGTTCAATCCTCACTTGAGGAAATCCTGTCGTATTTACAGGCCTCACTCAACTGATACAACTTAATAATGTAAAAAAAGAACGAAGAGACCTTTCCATTGAACCAACACAATACAATAAATAAATTAAAAAAAAAAACATTTGCATAAAATGTCTTATCTGGTATTCTTGCCATGCACAGTGCACTTAAATAATTATCATTTAAATACCAAATATCAATTTAATCATAATATATTTGGTTATATATCTGATTATCGGTGATTTTTTTCGCTATTTAAGAATCGAATTATATATAAATAAAACAACACCTGCGTAGAATTAGGTATTCATATGTAAGTCATCATTATTTAATTTTCTAGAATATATATATATATATATATATATATATATATATATATATATATATATATATATATATATATATATATATATATATATATATATATATATATCTTACGCTTTTTTTTTTTTTTGCTTTATTCGGCATCCAGAAAGGTAAGCAGGAAAAACCTGGAGTCATACCACATTTTGCTTTTTCCACGACAGTCCATGTTAAGTAGCGAAACTCGACGTCGCACTTTTTTCTTAATAAAGGGGATAATTGAAAAAAAATAATTTCACGAAACGGTGATCGAACTCGTAACCTTTGCCTTTATGGTCAGACGCTACTTCCACCAGGATATGATGTATACCTATTTTTACGTACCAAATATGAGTATTTTCGAGACTTAAGCGATATCGCTTATAGGAAATCTCGAAAAGAATACACAAATTATTTAATATCTTATAATGGAATATTAAGTATATGTATACATGCTAATAATTTAAAAGAAATATATTAAAATGTTGGCTCCAAATAAGCAGAAAGTGACAACCGGAGTGACGGTAAATGAGTAGTATGTTAATTATATCTACTAGGTAGTCAAGCCTACATGAAATAAAAAAAAGAATTATTTACATATATTTTTAGAATAAAATAAAGCCAGGCAACATTCTTTGTTAATACGTTGTAAAGGAAACAAGTGATTATACAGCGACGACTCGCCTTGAACTACTGACGTGAACAGTCCATTAAAAATGGCGTTGGAAATAGACAAATACCTGGGAAAAAGATATAAGCTAAAATCATCGGAAAACTTCGATGAATATCTTAAGGCTATTGGTGAGTGATTATTCTTATATTTTTTTTTTATATTTTTGTATAAAGTCAAATATTTTTTTTGTGAACGTTACTTCTGAAACTGGTCTTCAAAGTGGGTTTATTTTAAGTGATTGTAGATTTTTTTATTTTGTATAATTATTTGTTTTAAAAATTATTTGTTTTAATAATAAGAAAAAAAATATTTACTTGACTTGACTTACTTCTAAATATCTAATTTAATCCGTACATTACTAATATTTAATATCTCGTAGAAGTAAACATTGAGAAGTTCAAACTTTAAGTATTGAATTTAAACGGTATTCTAATATACAAATTTATAGAAACCTCGAATTGAATTATGTAGATAAACATTCTAGAATATATGAGAGGATTTATTATATTTTACATAATCAATTATTTACAAAAATAAAAAAATAAATGTAAATTAAATCAGCTTCAGAGGGAACCTAGTGATAAAAAACTCCGTTCCCCACTTTGTGTCGAATTCTGGAGGTATTGCGAGGTTTTTGCCTCGACACCAGAGTGCAGAAATGAAAATATAAATTTATATAAATATTTCATTTCGATCGGGATCGAATTAGCAATGCCCGATGATCATCGATTTTCGATGAACATTTAAAATATAGATGTTTTAACATCGATGTTGCATTAAATAAAATATCGCAAGAACGGTATTAGGAGGAACACAGTGAGTTTTACAGTCGATTGACAAAAAGTAGGACATGTTAACCTAGTGTTTTAAAATTTCAGTAACTTTTTTGATGTTTGTTTTAATTAAAATGTCGTGTAATATATCTGCAGAAAGTACTAGTGTGTAGTACAAATTCAGAAAAAAAATTAAATCTATATATTTGTTGATAAATCCTAAAAATGATAGCCTATAGATATTATTAGCCAAAAAAAGTCGATGTTTTTCATTGAATTTTTATCGAACATCGATCGAGCTTCGATATTGCTATCGATGTTTTTCTAGTATCGAGCGTCAAATCGAACCCATAACCAATGAAGTTTAAAGTCATACTTTATACCTCTGTTCCACGATTGGTATCTTTATAAAACAAATAAATCATTATTAATTCAAAGCAAATTGTATTGAATTTACGGATGTTATCCTTATTCTAGTTAATACAAAAGTAGGTACAGGTACTGTTTTGAAAAGGTAGCGTATATGTTGTGTCAATAATCGTACTATTATTGTGTCAACATCACTTTTTTTTAAAAGATTGATATGAAAATTATAATCATGAAAAAAAAAACATTAGTGATCATTTTTATATCAGTTTCACGCCATATCCCGCACACTTCAACGTAGTGTTAATACACTCCGATCCCCATTTTCAGTCGAATTCTGAGTGGATAAATTAAAATGTTAATTTAAATCAATATTTCATTTCCTTGAGTAGGGATCGAACCTACAGCCAGTCGTGTTTATAGTCGCACACCTGTCCCCATGCGCTGCGGCCTCAAGTTTCTCATAATTTTTTTTTCTTATTAGACTTTGTTTTGTATCGTTAGTTCGTCGTCGTCATCGTTTTAAATTATTCTGTAGGTACTAACAGCGCCCGCGCAACTTCGCCTGTTTTTTTTTTTAACACTAAGTACTACGTAAGTCCCGATCCCGCAAAAAATCCGGAATTAAAAGTATTGCTGCTCTATAGTCTCCTCTGATGAATAGTGAACAGCAGCAGGTCTCCGGAACAGCTGAATTACACTGTATATTGTTAGATTAGATTAGCCCGGACAAACACAAAAAGACAGACACAGAGAACAGACAGATAAAATTATCATACAGCTTTTTTATGGAAGATTTTGATTATTTCTTATAGTTTAGATGGTTGTTGTTTCAATTTTTATATAGATAATAATGGAAAATTCTTATCATGTTCAACAACTTTTGCTATGGAGGTATTTAATTATTTCTTATAGTTTTACTAAAACTCATAAATTGTTACAATAATCAGCTGAACTTCGTCCATTGGCAGAGAACGAATTGGCGCGTACAACACGAAATTATATTTAATTCGTATGTATACTATTTATTTATTTGAACACACAATAGTTGTTACATTTATTCATGCAAAAAAAATATTTAAGCAAGAAATAATAAAAACAATTACTTCAACCAGATCCCATAAAGACAGAACCTAACCAAACTCTCACCAAATTTCATAATAACATGGCCAAAGTTGCCCCTTCACTATTTTATTAATCGTTATCAAATATGTTATACTTTTTTTTAAATATTTTAAAGTGTTATTCCACACTTAGCACAGAAAAGTACTTGATAAGAAAATGTATAAAAATTTTAACGTAGCGGAATTTGAACCCACTAGGGGTCGCAATATCGGACCGTTCAAGCAAAACCGGGATTTTCGATATCGACTTCAGAAAAATCCCGGGATCCCGGTTTTTTCGATATTTTCGATATTTCAGTTTTTTGTACCAAAATTAATAATTTTTGAAGTCTCTTCTTATTTTTAGGGTTAAGTTAGGGGGGCATTTTTAGGGAAGTAGTAAATTAAATTATATTTACTAAATAAAACAATTTTTAATTATAAACAGTTTAATAATAAATCACTTTAGTAATAATATTTATCAAATATACTATAAAAAAATATATATATAATCATTTGCTACGAAAAGTATCTTATAGGCTTATTATTTAACAACATTTATTTTGCAGCGTTTTTGCAGCGATGGGCGGAATTTTACAAGGAGATGTATATATGTGATGACGCCTCAGTCTCAAGTAGCAGCGAAACGCTGAGTCTTGATGTACCTGATGGCGAAATCAGTGTAAAAGAAGTTGAGAGTGCAATACTAAGTCTGAAATGTGGTAAGTCAGCGGAAGCAGATGGAGTTACTGCCGAGATGATCAAATATGGTGGGCCACGCGTCTTGGACTTGTTCTGGTTTTTGTGCAATTTGTGCTGGAAATCAGAGGAGGTCCCAGACGATTGACGAGATGTGGTCATCGTGCCTTTGTATAAAAGCAAAGGTTCACAGATAGACTGCACAAGCTATAGGGCTATCAGATTAGCTTAGATAGTAAAGTTTATACTAAAGTTTTAGCGAGAAGAATGCAAGAGAGATCTGAAAGACTGTTGTGGGAGGCCCAAGGAGGCTTTAGACCTGGAAGAGGGTGTATGGATCAGATTTTTTCCCTTTGCATGATCACGGAAAAAATTTTGGCCGAGAACCAAAAAGTTTTCTGTGCTTTTGTGGACTTGGAAAAGGTGTTTGACAGAGCGAAATTATGTATGTTGCAGGCTGTAAAGTCTCTTTACAGAGATCACCCAGCCTGCGTGCGAGTAGGAGCTGGCATGTCGCCGTGGTTTGACATCCGATCGAGTGTTAAACGAGATTGCGCCATGTCAGCTTGTTTGTTCAATTTGTATTTGAATAGCTGTCTCCAAGGAGTGAAGCAAAATTAAATGGAAGTGAAAGTAGGTGACCTGAATGTGAATTGCCTGTTGTACTCAGATGATGCAGTGCATATTGCATCATCAGAATGCGAGTTGCAGGCATTGGTCACCACTCTGAAAGAAAGATGTGAATATAATGGTCTAAGGCCCAAATCGAATAAGACAAAGGTTCTGATTTTTGAAAGAGATGAAGAAAGGACGGAATGCAAGATCAGTGTAAATGGAAAGATATTAGAACAAGTGAATGAAGTGGTGTACTTGGGAAGTATGTTTAGTAGAGATGAAAGATGCGAGATGGATGTGGAAAGGCGTATTGCTGCCGGTAACAGAGTTAACGGAGCCTTAGTTGCATTGATGAGATGGCGAAACATCAGCACAACTGCGCGTTTGGCCGTACAATGCCGACCGACTCTGTTATACGGCAGCGAAACGTGGGCATTAAAAAAGAAGAATTAAAGAAAGATGAATGCTGTGGAGATGCGATCTCTTCGTAGGATATGCGGAGTCAGCTTAGCGGATCGAATCCGCAATGAAGAGGTACACAGAATGGCAGGTACTAGCGAGGATATCACGGTGAGAATGAAGAAGAACGTGCTCAGCTGGTTTGGGCACGTCGAACGAATGAGTGATGAAAGAATGGCAAAAGATTTATGATGGAAAAGTGAGCGGTAAGAGAGGTAGGAGGAGATCTCGGTTGACCTTCGAAAACAGTATCAAATATACTGGAGGAAGGCCACGAAAAAAGCATGAGGACCCCCCGGATGGCATGTATAAAGAGATTCATGACAATGGACGAGGCGAAAGAGGTTTGCAGAGACCGTAGCGTTTGGCGCTCCGTTCTGACTACCCCGCTAGGGATAAAGCGTGAAGTTAGTTGTAACATCTATATCATATTAATCAATATTAACGAAAAACAATAATGACACCTGGAACATCGACGGGCAAGAAAAGCGTGCAACAACGACGTGCAACAAAAACGCGCAACAACGACGCGCAATGAGAAAATACGGTATTCGTACGTTCGTTGGTCGGGCCGGTCAAACTCGGTTAATGTCGTAAAATTCTAAATTTTGAGGAAAACTCATCGCTTACGTTTGCCAATGTATGTTATGCACCATTGTATACCTTAAATAAGCCTGAATTTAATAGCAGGCATGTTTTAATTCGAATAACTAACTTTTAAAATAAAATACTTTCTAAAATCCGAAAATATCGAAAATCCCGGTTTCTTGTAAAGTTAAGACCGGGATTTTAAAGACCTATATTTGGTCCGATATCCCGGGATTTTTGAATCCCGGGATATCGGACCAAATATCCCGGATTGCGACCCCTAGAACCCACGCTTTTTGGCGGTTCCCAAAGAGGTGCGGGTTCAAATTCTGTAAATTCAAATTTTCATACATTTCCTTAGTAAATATGTTATACTTATTTGATTTATTTGTTGTTGATATGAACTCTTCTATAGTCATAAATATTCAAATCAGATTGAACTTGTTAATCTTTTCATATGAACATGAAATTACACAATTAAATATATGTATATAATATGTATTATAATACTAACTAATATATAAGTGAGGCCAGTCGTGGCGCAGGGGCACAGAGTGTGACTGTAAAATCGACTGGTTGTGGGTTCGATCCCTACTCGAGGGGATAAAATATTTACTTACATTTATATTTTCATTTCTTCGCTCTGGTGTCGAGGCAAAGTGCGGCGTTGAGTTCCGCCGCCGCTGTGTGCGGGATACTGCATGAAGCTGATTGAATTTGATTTGATTTTCATTCAATATATAAGTGACTAAATATAATAGTTATAAGTGACTGAACCCTATTAAAAATGAATAATTATTTTAAAGTCAATATCGAAAACACCACAATCATTATTAAAAAAACAGTTTGGTCGAGTTACGACTGTTAAGTCTAACTTAAAATGATATGAAAATATTATTTTTGGCAATAACCGGCAATTATTAAAGACATCAGTAGTATCAACTACCATTCTAATATTTGTTATTTTCAGCTTGACCCGGTTTCCACTTATAGCATGGTAGGCAGAGAACTAGTCTAGTATTAAGAGGCTTCGTACCCTACAACCCTCGAATTTTTGAAGCATTTCGTGCTGAGTGGCGGAACTTAACGCCGCGCTTCATCTTGTCACCAGAGCCAACAAATGAAAATATAAACAATAATTAATTTCCCCGATTGGGAATCGAACCCACAGCCGCCACGCTTACAGTCACAAGTTTTTGCCACTGCTAAATCCTTAAAGATAACTACTGGATAGTAGTGAATTAATTTTAGCATGGGAATAGTTCAGAGCCTTATGCAACTTAGGAGGTTTTATCATATTACTCCACGATGCAATTTTAAAGCAATTTTTGTAGGAAAAAACATAAAATTACCCTTGATGTGTTGGATACACAATAATAAAAAAAGAATCATCAAAATCGGTTCACCCAATCAAAAGTTCTGAGGTAATAAACATAAAAAAAATACAGTCGAATTGATAACCTCCTCCTTTTACAGAAGTCGGTTAATAAAAATTTGGAAAAATAAAATTTCATTGATTACTTGCAAGTAAAGCTAAATTATATAATAAAGCAATTATGCTTATATTATTTAATTTTAATGAAAAATATTAACGAATAAATCACTTATCTTCCTATTTTATTCAAAACAAATTAACTGTATGCAAATTTATTATAATGCGTTTCAAGTACGAAAAAACTAATAATTACAATTTTTTACTTAAGAGAGGTAGAGGTAAACCTCGCTTGACCTACGGAAACACAGTATTAAGATACTGGAGGAAGGTCACGTAAAAAGCATGAGGACCCTCCGGAGGGTGTATGAAGAGATTGATGACAGTGGACGAGGCGAAAGATGTACGTAGAGACCGTTTGCCGCTCCGTTCTCTCTGACTACCTAGCTAGGGATAAAACGTGAAGATAAATAATTACAATACTCTATAGATTATATAGAATATAGTAGAATATATAGAATATATTATATAGAAAACATTATTCTACATTATGTCATAAAAAACAGCTTTAAACATTGCATATAAAGGTATCCTCCTGTAGTATAACAGAACTATTTTGAATTACTATCAACAATACAATGTCGATACTAATATGGAATTGTAATTTTGAACATTTTGAATATATTTCCGCCGATATGATAATTAGTTGGTGATAAACATGGAAAGTCTATGTTTTTAATTTGAAAACATAATTTAATAGTTTTTCAAAAAGTATAAGAATTAATAGCTGCACACAGCAGGGTAGACAGAGGGGACATAGTGTAAGAACCTCCGTTCCCCAGTTTCTGCCGAGTTCTGGAGACATTGCATATTGAGTGGCGGAACTCAACGCCGCGCTTTGCCTCGACACCAGAGCGACGAAATGAAAATACAAATGTAAATAAATATTTTATTTCCTCGAGTGGGAATCCCCGCCCCTGCGCCACGACTACAGAATAAAGACCTCTATTTAAAAACGAAATAAAAATACTGCCTAATTAACAATAAATTTTTAGAAAAAAGTATGTTTGTCATTACATAATTGTATATAATAGAGGATATTATACAATAAATAATTATAGACGTTGACCTTATTTGACTCTCGTATACCTATGGCACCTGTTGAGACTAAGTATATAAATTTGATGTTTTATTTTATTATATAACTAGCGGCCCACTCGCGGCTTCGCCCGCATACCACTTATAATACTTTAATTATGCTGCATTTGCCAACAGATTAAGACATTCAGTCATGAACACTACACCTCTTTAAATTATGCAGTGTTCCTCGTAAAGATTTTATTGATTGAAGAATTACTTATAGGTCCCGACTGTTAATCTTAATAAACTATTGGGCTTGTTTATTTTCTTTTCAGTTTTATGCAGTCGGGATTTTTGTTTTTATAAATATTTTTTTATTTTTCACTTTTTTGTTAGGATTCATTATGGTAATGATAATCGTGATATACCTTTTTGAAATCCTCTTGAATTTGATACCCATAAAATACGAATACCACAAGTATTCGAAACGATTTTTTTTTCACTAAGTCTAATGGCGTCCCACAGCCGCTATGATTGTTTTTTTTTTAACGTCACCTAAGAACACTTGGGCTGCTAATAGAAATCTAACGATACCTCAATTATGTAAATCCGTTCAGCGGTTCTGGAGATATGAGGTAATAAAGAATATTACATACATACAAGATACGCGCGAAAAACATAACCCTTCCTTAACAGTCGGGAATTATTACAGAAACAAAACACGTTTCAAGTGTTCCAGTTTATAGCAATTTTAAAATTACTTAAATTCATCGACCGTAGCTGTTGTGAAACAAATAGGCGGACTGTGTTAATTATTATATGAATATTTCAGTCAAAGATTTATGTTTATTTTTTTGTAGATATTTTTATTGAGAATTTAATTTTTAGACTGTGAGATAATTATTTTAGAAATATTTTTCTATTTACTACAATATGATACAATTTCTATATTATAATACAATACAATGTCTATTTTATAGAAAATAAATATTTATAAGGTTTTAGAGATATTGAATATAAATATTATTTATGCAATTGAAAATATTTATAGAAACCGACTAAAAGTAGGTTCCCTCTACCTACTCTGCTCTATGCGGGATAGGTAGAGCTTGAAGGTATTTAGTATTTATTCCAAATACTTTATAATGAAATATATTTTTTATTTATGAATCGATTTAAAGAGAAGGATTATGTTAAATATCTTATAATTTTTCTGTTACAGATGTGGGCCTAATTTCTCGAAAACTTGGAACATCCTTGTCTCCATCATCTGAACTGTCAAAAAATGGCGACGGTTCATACTCCCTAACATTCGTTACACCGATTAGAACTGTTGTAATTACATTTAAGCTTGGAGAAGAATTTTCTGAAGAGAGAGCTGATGGCGTTAAGGTCAGTGCTAAGCTTTTTGTATTATTATCTTCAAATTGTTTACAAAGTACAAGGGTTTTTAATTGAAACACACAACAAGATAGGCAGAGTGAATCTAGTGTTAAGACACTCCGTCTCCATTTTCCACCGAGTTCTGGAGGCATTGCGTGTTGATTGGCACAACTCAATGCCGCGCTTAACCAGAGTGAAGAAATGAAAATATAAATGTAAATAAATATTTCATCTCCTCGAGTGGACATCGAATCCACACTTTGTGACTGGCCTCTAAATATTTAATAATTAAAATATACAGGTCGGCGCCTCTAACGATAAATGAAAAAATAATTTTCCAATTTCATCAAAAAGTTCAATTATTTCATCAAATAGTAACGCCTTTAGTTGATTATATCGTGAAATGATAATACTATGTTATCATTGGCATTACGTTATCAATGCATATTATGAAATAACCTTTGGATATTTAAGCATTTCATGAAAATCAACTTTTTAAAACTGTTTCATGATTTTATAAAAGCGTCGATTCTGCAATATATTTTTATATGAGACCATACATACCACAACCTATCGCTTAGTAAACGCAACAGGTTTTAGGATCGATTCCCACTCGAGGAAATTAAAGTTTAATTTTCTCGCTTTAGTAACGAAATGAAGCACGGCGTTGACTTCCGGCAATCAACGGTTCAGCGGGCACACAAGTTTCTTAATGAGAACGGAGTGTCTCAAAACTATGTTCTCTTTAGGTACAGTTCCCAAAAAAATATTTAAAAATTTTATGTAAATTTCAGGTAAAATCAGTGATGTACATGGAAGGCGACAAATTAGTCCAGTCACAAGTTGAGGACAGTGGCAGAAAATCAATTCACGTTAGAGAATTTACCGACACATCGGTTATTGTGGTAAAATATTCGTTGAATTCATTTTATATTTATGTAAAAAAAAAATATTGATTGATATGAATAGGTTCATAAAAGTTCAGTAGATAATAAAAGCTGATTAATAGTGAAAACTGAAGAATGTATAATTCTTCTTAATTCGTCTTTCGTGTCGTGTTAGGGTTGTAACTAGTAAAGTTATGATATTTGAGAGATGATTCTCACTTGGAGGAAGAAGGAAAATGGGAGACAATGTTAAATATTATTCTCGAAAACGTATAAAAATTATTTAACTTTTCAAAACTTCCTCTTAGAAACCGTCCAAACGCTCTAACGCTCTGCAAACCATTATACAGTCATATCTTTGTATTCGGTTCCATCCAGTCGAAATTCTAGTAGAGTTCAAGCTCGATAAGAAAGTACAGCGAAATATTTTTGTTTTCACTTTCTCTTATTAAAAAAGAGACCCAACGAACCCACAACTAGTCGATTTTACAGTCACACTTTGTGCCTCTGCGCCACGACCGGCCTCAAAAATAATAATAATTTTTATTTTTAGCTTCACACTACATCCTGCTCATAGCAGGGTAGACAGAGGGAACCTGGAAATCTAATTTTAAGATACTCCGTTCTCTTTAAGACACGTCCATTCCCCGCTTTCCTGTCACGTGTTGAGTGGCAGAACTCAACGCCGCGCCGCTTTGCATCGTTACCAAACGAAATGAAAATATTAAATATTTACTTTTCTGGAGTGGGAATCGAACCCACAATCTGTCGCGTTTACCATCGCACGCTTGTAACCCTGCGTCACGATTGGTCTCAAATATATGACTTTATTAGAGTAGTAATAAGTAGTAAATAAGAATTCAAATTTACTTTTTAATTATTCTTTGCTGAAATAAACTTCTGTGAACACTTTTGAATCGCATACGAATCGACTGAAAAAATATGAACCTATATTTATCTATATCTTTTCCGCTACTCATCACGCAATGCCTCCAGAATTCAGCGGAAAGTGGGTTCCCCACTTAGAGTACCTTAACACTAGGTTCCCTCTGCCTACCCTGCTACTGTGTGCGGGATACTGCGTGAAACTAATTTGATTTGATTTTATTTATTATATCACATTTCTCAAGAAAGCGTGAAGAGATAACTTAAAATGCTTCTTATCGTGTCCCACGCCCATACAGTGTAATGTACACAAGTTGTACCTAAATTTTCCAATCAGGTCACCTTTTGTGCCATTCAGGTCACCTTTTTGATTACTTTATCAATTGCTCAGGCGATAAATGACTTCTGTGTGTCCTGTATATGTGCATTCTTTTATTTCCTTAAATTTTAGGAGAATTGTTGAAAAGGAAAACACAATAGTAATAATTTAATTTAAAAAATTAAAATTATTTCCGACCAGTCCTGGCTCTGGAGCACAAGTGTGTGACTGGTTGGGGATTCGATACCCACTCGAGAAAAATAAAATATTTATTTAAATGTATATTTTCATTTTTTCACTCTTGCGGCGTTGAGTTCCGTCACTCAACAGGCAAATCTTCGAAATTCGGTGGAAAGTGGGGAACAGAGAGTCTTAACACTAGGTTCTCTCTGCCTGCCCTGCTGTGTGAGGGATATAGCGTGATGTTGATTTTTTTTATATTTGCACTGGATTGTTAGGAGTAATTATGACAAATAATAAGTATAGCATTATTCTGATTTTATTTGTAAAATTAAAAAAAAAGACTTGCTTGAGTTTTTTATTGAAATGTACCTAAGTTATTTTTGTGCTTTAATGAAAATTGGGATTAGATTTAGTATTCTGAAGCATAACTTGCTATATACAAATGTAATAAAAATATTTGTATGCTTAATTTCATATTTGCAAATATTACGATTTACACCTGACTACTACTCTGAAACTATTTTAATGTTATACTAAAATATATTTTTTTGTTTCAGACATCAACTGTCGATGGTTGGGATGGAAAATGTGTGAGAGTATATGAATTAGTTCAATAAATCACATACCTTGCCCTTCTCTTTAAACATAGTTTTAATAATTAAAATGGTAGTAATTTTAAAAATATATTTTAAATATATTTTATATAGACGTAGGAGATAAATTATTAATATACGAAGTGTTTTATTTCAACCCTTAATAAAATATGTATAAACCACCGTTTTCATCAAAAAATATATTTTATTTAAAAGTAGGTACCTATGCAGGTTCATATTTCGTAGCGCTTGAATTTTTTATTATTATATGGTAATCGCGTCAATAACCGACAATCATAAATGATCAAGATTTTATTTTAAATTCTGAAAATAAGAACATAAATATGCATTTTTAAAATATTAAATACTAAACAATCGTCGTGGGTTCGATTCCCACTCGAGGAGATGAAATATTTAAATTTATATTTCCATTTCTTTGCTCTGGTGTCGAGGCAAAGCGCTGCGTTGAGTGCTGCTACTTAACACGCAATGCCTCCAGAATTCGGCAGAAAATGGTGAACGGAGTGTCTTACATTAGATTCCCTCTCCCTACCCTGCTATGTGCGGGATTGTATTCCGCAGCGTGAAGCTGATTTAAATACTAAACAACATGCATATATACTTTCTGGAGATATTTAGCACTATAATTTTTTCCCGTCATTTTTTTTAAAGATGGCCAATTGAAACGTATGTAGATAGTAGATACGACTTACGCCCAATATTAATAATCTATCTCCTACGTCAATCTTCGAATCTAGAGATTGGATAGATATATGGAACAATCGAAGATTGACGTAGGAGATAAATTATTAATATAGGGCGTAAGAAAACATCTGCATTTTTTAAGCTAATTATTAAGAGGTTAAGCGCAAGTTATTGCTTATTATTTTTTACAGTGACAGGTTTTTTTAAATGTATTTATGAATGTATTTATGATTTTTTTAAAGTATTTATGAATTTCAAAAATATATTTAAAAAAAATATTATGAAACTTTTTAAAGTTCGCTTATTTTTGCCAAAATAACAAATTCAATAACTGCATTTAATCATTTATCAAAAGATATTGATAACAATTATTTTTATCTAAGATTAATTTTCACTTTTTTTTATTTGTTTTAAGCATTTTAAAACTCTTCTCTAAAATAAAAGGGCAAGGGTCAATAGAGCCTTTATGATAAAACTAGAGTCTAATAACAATGTTATTGTTGTTGGTTGTTTTTCTATTTTTTTAAATTATTTAATTACTACTTATTTAGAAAACGTATAAAAATTTTAACGTAGCGGGATTCGAACCCCGCGCCTCCTGAAATGAAAGTAGTGTCAATACAGACCTGGTCGGTATTGTCACTACTGGTACTATTTTCATTTCTTCACTTCACGGTGTTGAGGCAAAGCGCGGCGTTAAATTTCGCCACGACACACGCAATGCTTCCAGAATTCGGCGGACAGTGGGAAGTGGAATATCTTAATACTAGGCTCCCTCTGCCCAGACTGCTACATGCGAGATACAGCGTGAAGCTGTGCATGTTAAAAACTGTATATTTTATATTTAATAAACAAATCCCATTATAAATATTATAACTGCACACAGCAGGGTAGGCAGAGGGAACGTAGTGTTAAGACACTCCGTTCCTCACTTTCTGCCGAATTCGGGAGGCATTGTGTGTTGAGTGGTAGAACTTAACGCCGCGCTTTGCCTCGACATCTGAGCGGAGAAATGAAAATATAAATGTAAGTAAATATTTCTTCGAGTGTGGAACGAACACACAACCAGTCGGCTTTACATTCACACTTTGTGCCCCTGCGCCACGACTTACCTCTAAATATTATAACATTATTATTAGTAATTATTTGTTTGAATTTATTATTTATTTATTAGGAAATGCTACTTGAGACACTCCTTTACCTCTGATATCAGTCACATTATGATATCATCACATCTGCGATAAAATAATCGTAGGATAAGATAAAAATGTAATTTCACTTGTACTTTTCAAGTTTCTGATTATTATTTTTTTCCAAAAAAAAATTCTGTCACCGTTGAATATAGCACTAGGTGCAATTGATAATGAAATTATCTGTCCTTCTTGATTGATGACGTTGATTTATTTATTTTTCAACACTCCTAAATAAATACCTACTTAATTAATAATTATTATAAATTAAAATTTTTACTTCTATTTTACTATAGTGTAAAATTTTATTCCTGTATGAAGAATCATAAATGCTTAAAAAATATTAAAATGTATAAAAAAATCATAAAAAAAAAATTATCCACGTCTTGTCACGTCACGTAGTTGCATTTCGTCTTCGCACTAACTTAACGCTCTTATCGCACTACGTCGTTTTGTAATGTCTACACTTTTTACCTACTTGATCAGCTTCACGCTGTATCCCGCACACTGCAGGGTAGGCAGAGGGAACCTAGTGTTAAGACACTCCGTTCCCCACTTTCTGCCGATTTCTGGAGGCATTGCGTGTTGAGTGGCAGAACTCAACGCCGCGCTTAACCTCGACACCAGAGCGAAGAAATGAAAATATAAATTTAAGTAAATATTTAATCTCCTCGAGTGGGGATCGAACCCACAACCAGTCGGTTTTACAGTCACCTCGTGCCACTGCGCCCCCACTGGCCTCGATACCTACCTACCTACCTACTTGATATTTTACTTTAATAATAATAATAATAATAAAAACGCTATACCACACACAGAAGGATAGGCAGATGGAATCCTTTACTTAGAAGAAGAAATAAGGCTTTACTAATTATAATATACAGCATGGAAGCGTCAGCATTTCTTTTATGGGAACACAAGTTTCCCTTTGATAGGATTATATGTCCGTTCGTCGTTCTCGACAAAGGGAGTTTCATATTATCACAATAATTTTATTATTAACTAGAGGGCGCGCGCGGCTTCGCCCGCTTATTAGGAGTGAATTCTAAAAAAACCACGAAACACATGTTCAATAAAATATTTTTAACAGTCTGAATTCAAATTTTTATAAAAATCGGTGGTAATTTAAAGATTTTTCCATATAAACTTTCAACCCCTTATTTGAACCCCTAAGAGGTGAATTCTTAAAAACCATGAAACACGTGTTCAATGAAATATTTTTAAGAGTCTGAATTTCAAATTTTATACAAATCGGTACAGATTAATTTTTTTTTCCATACAAACTTTCAACCTCTATTTCATCCCTTTAGGGTTAAAATTTTTCAAATTCCCTTCTTAGTGGATGTCCAGAATATGAAAATAAACATCTGCCCAAATTTCACGTTTCTACCATCAGCGGTTACGGCTCTGCGTGCGTCTTACCTCAGTCAGTCAGCACAAGTCCTTTTATATATATAGATTTTGATTGTAAAAATAACTTTTTCATTTTTGGAATTTTTTAATAATTATAAGATAAAAACAATAATAAAATTATGTAAAAGGTGGTATAAAAAAAAGGTAATCAGTTCCATAAAAAAATGAAATTTTTGTATTTTATTATTATATAGGTTTTGGAATTTATTTAATGATTTTTTTGTTTATTTTTTAACAGGCAGGTATATTACTTTAGAACAAATTAAAAAATAGATAAAATTGTTATCATCTTTGTAGGTACTTCGTTTTGCCTTTAGTAACAGTAAATTAATGCAAGAACAAGATAGCTCTAGGCGAACAATATATTGTTTTTTAACTTCACAGAGTACCATGTACAAAGCAGAATAGGCAGAGGGCACCTGGGAACCTAATATTAAGACGCTTTGTTGAAAATCGAACCCACAACCTGTCGAGTTTAAAGTAAACACGACAGGTTGGTGCCACGACTGGCCTCAATAATATTTTTTTATACAAAATGATTTACTAAGATTTTAAGAAGAAGATTTTTTTTTTTTACAAGTCTTCTGTCCCATTTTGTCAGCAAGAGAAAATTGCTTGCTTCCCATTGCATTAAACCTTAATTTTTCCAGAAGTACCTAATATAACCGTGACCAAGGTGAACTGTAGAACTGTAAAGGTGGATTCTTCAGCTGATCATACTCTGTTAAAATATTCTTATACTAGTGGGCGCGCGCGGCTTCGCCCGCTTATTTGCACCCTTAGGGGTGAATTCTCAAAAAACGACGAAATAGGTGTTCAATAAAATATTTTTAACAGTCTGAATTTAATTTTTTATAAAAATCGGTGGCGATTTAAAGATTTTTCCATATAAACTTTCAACCCCTTATTTGCACCCTTAGGGAGTGAATTCTAAAAAACCATGAAACACGTGTTCAATGAAATGTTTTTAAGAGTCTGAATTCAAATTTTATAAAAATCGGTGGCGATTTAAAAAAAATCTTTCAATCCCCATTTCATCCCTTTAGGATTAAAATATTTCAAAATCCCTTCTTAGTGGATGTCCAGATTACGAAAATAAACATCTGTCCAAATTTCACATTTCTCACGCACAGCGGTTACGGCTGTGCGTGAGAAATGTGTGGCGTCTTTCCTCAGTCAGTCAGGTACATGTCCTTTTATATATATTTAGATAGATGATAGATGATTATGAGAAATATTCTTATATGCGAAATTTGACGGGAACATGGTCGGAATAATAGTGAAAAAGAGTGAACTGAAAGTGGGGAACAGAAGTGTTTTAGTGGGAACGGAATTTATTAACAGTAAGTTCCCAGGTCCCTTCTGCGTGAAGCTAAAAAAACCAAAAAGATGTTTCATCCACATATAGATGAGTCACTAAAAGGAATCAATCACTCTGATAGGAATATTGTCATATGACAGTAAAACTATTGTCCCGATCGGCTTCGCCCGCAAAATTATATTTGTTTTATATAAATTATTTGTGTTTTATATGTGTAGTGTTTTCTTCGTAGAAGTAATCAAGTGTTTTCTTCGTTATAAAATATAAAGACTATTAATAAGAAAGTTTTACTATTTTCGGTTACATTATCGTAACTTCCATAACAATTATA
Organism: Heliconius himera; assembly: GCA_021202915.1. NCBI lineage: Eukaryota > Metazoa > Arthropoda > Insecta > Lepidoptera > Nymphalidae > Heliconius > Heliconius himera. The sequence continues at coordinate 339,442 of JAJHJA010000424.1, forward strand.
GATTATTTTGGAAATAAAAAAATATAACTTAAGACGCTTCCGTCAAGTGGGGACTTTAAAGAAGAAATAATTAAGTAGAATCATGAGGCAACTCAACGCCACGCTTTGCTTTGTTAACAGAGCGAGGAAATGAAAAAAAATAAACGGAGTGCCTTAACCCTAGGTTTCCTGTGCCTACCCTGTTATGTACGGGATACAGCGTGAAGCTGATTTTTTAAAGATCTGGAATATATGATGAAGAACTATAACAATTAAAAACCATAACAGCCATTTAAATTATAAAAATATTAAAGTTTTACCATAAGCTAATAAAATTTCACCTTAGCAAATGATTTTCAGTATGGCGGGCAATTTTAATCTATATCTCTATATATATAAATAAGAATGAAGAGTCTATTTGTGAATTCAAAATAACCGTGTTTTTTTTTTCAAGAGCGTATACCTAGTAGTAGTTATTTACACTTTACTAAAACACATACAAACAATTTAAAGTCTTTCTTTTTGTCTGGACTAATCTCAGGAACAACCGATTTTTTTCGTATTTAACCGATTTCCATTGTCCTATGGAAGAAGTTATGGAGCAACATTAATTTGTATTCCGGATCTCATTTTTAAATAAAATTCGACATTCTTTGCGTGCAAAATCAAATGTAATCCTCAAGGATTTAAACTAAGATTTAAACTATTATCAGAAAAAAACAGAATAGATAACCATACTAAAATAACCAACTAATTTCTTCCAAATAGATTTAAACTATATTAAATAAAAAAAAAGCAGGCGAAGCCGCACGGGGGCCGCTACCACTATAAATAAATATCAACAAGTGACGCTTTAAGGCTGTCAATGTACTCTAGACATTTATGTCGTGCGACTTACATGGCTAACGAACTTAATAGAAAGTGATATAAAAGTTTTAATATCTATATAATAATTTAAACTAGCTTCTAATTACCCATTTGCCAGCCAGTTGCATTTATTTTTGTTGGTTTTAGGGTCCCGTACTTCAAAAGGTAAAAGCGAAATGTCACTCACTTCGTTCACTTTGTTGTGCGTCTATCTCTCTGTCAAGACCATTTATCTCGGGAGGTATCAAGCTGAAATTAATATCAAATATTAAATATTTAGGTCTATGATTCCTTCAAGCACAGAAAAAATCAAGCTTCTAAGTTAATTTTTAAAATGAATAAAAATTTATTTTAAGTTTCAATATCTATTTCTTTATATAAGTACAATACAAAAATATTATTATAGTATAAAACAAAGTCGTTTCAATATGTTGTCCGCGTGTAACTTTTAAGCTACACAACGGATTTTGATGCGGTTTTTACTAAAACTAAAACTAAGAAATGTACCTATTTGGTGAAGATAGGCACAAATATACCTAATTGGCGAAGAAAATAAAAGAAAAAACGAGATAAAAGTAATTTTACTTTTATTTCTACTTTAAAGTAAATAGTTCAGTAGATAAACTTAATACTATATATAATAATTTAATCATTGCCCTGGCGCGACGACTGGTTTCTTGATTTCTATTCAATGTAAATGTGAAAAAGGCCTTATTGATAAATAAATGATTATCGATTTTTATGTGTAAAGTTCGAAATTGTAATAAATAAGAGATAAAATGATAAACAGGTGAGCCGAACGTTTATCATACATTGCACGATTAATATAAATAAAGGTTTGCCATATTTTTTTAGTTATTGTGTGTTATAGGCGATTACTGAAAGACTGAGAAATGGCGTACGTCGGCAAGGTATACAAGCACGACAAAGATGAAAATTTCGATGAATTTATTGCTAGCTTGAGTGAGTAATATTGGACATTTTTTTAAATTATAGAATTTATGATTATATTTTTATATAATTACCCGATAGCTATGTTTTATAATTTATAAGTCTTGAAATAAATATTTATTCATAATTAATTAACTACGTGTGGACTTTCATAGATTAGATTGTTACTTATTTTGATTAATTGCTATATTTAAATTACTTGGAAGTGATAATTTAAAAAAAACACACTTACAGGCATACCCGAGGACAAAGCCGAGCTGTTGCTTAAATACAAACCTTCACAAAAGCTAGCCAAGGAGGGTGATGAGTATATTCTCTCTAGCTTCAGTCCCGGCGGTTCAAAAGACATCAAATTCCAAGATGGAGTTGAATTCGATGAGGAAGTTACTGAAGGAGTCGTTGTAAGTTTCATTATATTTTTTTGCTTCACGCCGTATGTCACATATGTAGCAGTGTAAGCAGGGAGAGCCTAGTGTTAAGACTCTCCGCTTCCCACTTTCAGGCATTTCAAATTCTGGAGGCATTGCCTGTTGAATGGCGGGACTCAGCGGCGTTTTGTTTGAAAATGTAAAGCCATTTTCAGTGCGTTAGTTCGGCACTTCTCAGTTTGCAAATTTGATTTGCTACTCAATACAGATGCATGCTCATGGGCGTAGGAGTAGCGAGAGCTGTGGTAGTCCGAGCCCACCTCATAAACTTTACAAACAACAAATGACCACGAAAACAAAAATAAACAACATTTACAAGAACATATCTGTTCAAGTCTAAAGTCCAGAACTCCCTCCCCCCACACTCCCTAGAAAATATCTTTATCTTTCTAATCACAAAGTGGCCGTTCAAGTATTACGTAAGCCCTGTAAGGGGGCGGCGGGATCTTGGGTTTGCTTATTTTTGATGTTTTCAATGAAATATTTTAAAGAGGATTGCTTATTTTTGATGACATAGGGGAGGGGGGGAGGCCAATTATTGCAAAAAAACTGCTTACGTAATACTTGAACGGATCCAAATATCTATATCCATATTAGTGACGTCACACGTTTCTATCCGTTTCGTCACTTTATTAAATAAGCTATATAGAAAACACCTTACTTCGAAATCTCCACGCTGCATCTCACATATAGCAAGGTAGGCTATCAAAGAACTTTGTGTTAAGTCACTCCGTTTGAAACATTCCGTACAATTTTCTAAACATTACGTGTTGAGTGGTGTAGCTGATGATGACGCTCTGCCTACAAGAGTAGAGAAATAAAAATAATTTAAATATAAGTAATCATACCACCGAGTGAAGATCGAATCCAGAACCATCGTGTTTAGTCAGACGCTCACCGCGCCACGACTCTGTCTTCTTTGTAAGAAAGTTGTTATTTTGACAAATACTAAAAAACAATAAAACAAATATTTAAGGGGGCTTCCATTCAAGAAACATGATTTTTTAGTCGATAATGACACGAAATACTTTGTGGGCGAGTCCGATTCGCACTTGGCCGATTTTTTCTATTGGTCGTTATTAAGATTAAATAAGTTTAAATTAGCTTAATTCAAATTTATTATTAAAAAAATATATTAGAAGAAAAAAATATATTAGAAGAAAAATATATTAAGATAAAAATAAATAAATCAGCTTCACGCTTTATCCCGCACACACCAGGGTAGGCAGAGGGAACCTAGTGTTAAGACACTCTGTTCCCCACTTCCTGCCGAATTCTGGAGGCATTGCTTGTTGAGTGGCAGAACTCAACGCCGCGCTTTGCCTCGACAGTAGAAGAGTTTAGTACATACAATTGTATTTTTATTTGTTTAATTTCAGTCAAAGACAATCTTTAAAGTAAACGGCGACGAAGTAGTTCAAGAGCAAAAATTCGCTGACGGCCGCGTTTTGACCTACAAGAGAGAATACAGTCCAGAGAATCTTATTGTGGTGAGTGTACCTATGAAAAAAAATGAATAAAGTTAACTCATAATCAAATAATATCTATAGCTATACTATTTTAGACACAGGTACCAATTTCTACTATGTAAAATTAGATTGTTAAGTTTTTGATGTTAAGTTTTACTACTCTATATATATATATATAGCTATATTTAGCTTTTCACTGTATCCCGCACATAGTAGGGTGGGCAGGGGAACATAATGCCAAGACACTTGACGCCAAATTTTGAACGTGTTGAATGGCGGAATTCAACGCTGCACTTATTATACATTATATTAATAAAAATATAACACATGTAATATTATTTCAGACAATTACCACCAGCTTTTGGGATGGCAGCGCAGTCAGACACTACATTGCCGAATAGTTAATTTTATTAATGTTTTATATTTAATTATCTTATATATTTATTAAAAAACTAAATTAACTAAATTTAATATTTTTATTTTTTGTTTTTTTTAGTATTGTTCTAATCATACATATAGTAAAATTAGGACAGAAATTAATTTTGAACTTGAGTGATATTGAAAAAAAAAAATAGAATAAATGTATGATACCTATAAAAATGTTATACCAAAAATACATGCAACTATATACATTCATAGTACATATATTGCTATCATCCTTAATGTAAATAAGACAATGCATTAGTGGAAAATAAATGTTAGTTGCAGGAGCAAAAGGAAATTCATCAGTGTAATATAATACAACTTTATTCACACATAGCAGAATATTGCGTGGTGAGTGGCGGAACTCAACGCTGCGCTTTGCTTTGGCACCAGAATGAAGAAATGAAAATAGTAAATATTTTCCAATGAAAATCGAACCCACAACCTATCAAATTTACTGTCAAACTCTGCGCCATGACTGGCCTCTAAGAAGCATTTTGTTTTTAAACAACTCATCACACTCATATTACTTGGCTTGATTTTAAAGTCATACTTATGTGTAAGAAAAAATTAAAAATGAAATATGTGATGCTTATTTAGAAATTATAATTTAAAAATATTCTATATATATACATATGTAAAAAAAATTACACTGGTAAACAACTATTAGACAAATATAAATCACAAAATACACAAGTTGGTTCTTGATCTATCAGTTCACTCCTTGCTGTTGCGCCACAACTTTTACAAACTAGATAGTAATCGTCATCAATAAGAGTAAAAGAAAGGGAACAAAACATATTTAAATGCCCAGATGAACATGAAAAATCTTTTATTTCTTCATCGCAACCTTGACATATATATTTAATATTAGAAATTGGCATTTTAAGAATATCTTCTGTGATATAATCTTTAACATTTTTTGAATACAACTCACAGTAGTAATATAAATAATTTTTACTACCATTAAAGGTTTCATTATCAAAATCTGTCAATTCATTACATTTTTTATGTCTTTCATAAATTTCTTTGAGAACTGTTACAGCTTGTAGTAAAAGTATTTTGTTCTTAATAATGTCTATTGATGTTACTGGCAGTGGTTCAATTGTATTTGTTGATATTGATTTATCTAAATTATCATATAAAATAAGGCAAATTAAATAAAACTTGTATTTGTATACATCTGTCTCACCCTCTTCTAATAATCTATTATAATCTAATTTTGGAAGTTTTTTCGTTTTAATAACTTTATATCTGAAAAGCTCAATGTAATCCCATATATCTGTCAATTTTCTTGTGGGATTGTTCAAGATATTCGCAGCATAATAGTCAATATCACTTTCTCTACACAAGAAAGCTATATCAATTTTTAATGTTTTCTGTCTGTACAATACTTTTCTGTCTATCAAAGTAAGTGCTAATATGGCCCTATTTTTAGACAAACCAAGTCCACACAGTTCATAGGTATTATAAGAGTCTTTAGTTTCTAATAACTTAAATTCTACTATTATTATGCTATTATTTAATGAATATTCTATTTCATATATCTTTATATTATTTGTACATGTATAAATTACATTATCTTTTTTAGTAATACAAGTTATCTTACTATCATTTATATTATTTATACTCTGTGAGAGTAGATTAAAAGATTTGTCATACAGTTGCATTACAAAATGTCTGTGTTTATTGAAGAATAATACTAAATTACCATTTTCTTTAATATATTCCAGATGTGTCACAATCATTCTGTCTTTATGTGACCACAGGATATCTTCATGTGACAGATTTATTTTTTCATTAATTATTTCACATTGATTGGCCACAATTTGCCCATACTCATTTGAGAGAAGTAATGTAAACTTTCCACTAGCTACAGGAACCCAAACCATTTCTACAATTTGCCATTCTTTGCTAAGTTTTCCATAAAATTTTATATCTAATATATTATTATTTTGTTTTAAACACCAAAATAGAATATCGCCAGACTTTTGAGCAGTTACAAAGTAACATGATTTATCAGGATTTACTTTTGGGGCCCAACAAATAGAAGAGGTTAGTAATTTATAAACAGCTTTTTGTACTTCTATAAACTCTTTAGGACAATTGTTGAGGTTTTCGTATTCTTCTTTTAAATATTGTTTCACTTCATTAGAAAAATTCATTATACTTGACCAAATTTGTTTTTTCGATCCATATAATTCCACATTTCCAATACTGTTGACAGTTGCAATTATAACTTCATGATTATTTATAATATTTTCCGGGGACCATTTATATGCAAATATATTTGTCATCTCTTGAGCGAGATAATTATTATGTGACCAAAAAGCAGGATTTGTTACCATTTCTACAAGTTCCAAATTCGTTAAGCCGTCTGCTGCATAATTTGCAAGATAACTTGGCGGCAATGGACTCTCATAATTGCTAGTTATTGTAAATTCGTTTATATCGAGAGTTTTTTCTATGGATTGTAAATTATATGATAAATCCATCATATGTAAATTTTTATTTCCTCGAACAGTAAGTATTGAACTTTCCCATGATACAAGAGTTTCTTCATATTTATTTACATTAATTCGCTTACGACAAACTTCTTGAAACATTTTAAATGCTCTTTTAATTGATTGTTAATATCAATATCGGTCCTTTTATATTTTGCTTAAATTATTTCATATTATAGGTTATTTAAACAAGAAATTAAAAAGTAAACAATTCAAAGGACATTAGACACATTTTTTTGACAACCAAAATTTGACATTTGGTTCATAAATTGCCAATGTACAAGTAAAAATGACTGGGTATAGATAATAAAAATGTACTATCTTAACACTTTTGGATTTTAGCAACGTTTTTAATAACGTTGATGATGATATATTGCGAAAACTTTTATATTCCTTTTGTATCAGTAATAGATTGGTTTCATAGTTACCTCAAGGGGCGACGGCAATGCATCAATATAGATAAAAAAAAATCATCTTGGGTCCTCGCCGGTGTATATAGATAGGTGGTGTGCGCTCTCCTTTACTCTTCGCGATTTTTATTAACTCAATTACCCAGAATATGTCTTCTCTCTGTCATATGTATGCAGACGATTTACAAATTTACCGACAGTGTAAGCTAGAAGGCCTACCAAGTGCAATCAACGACCTCAACAATGACCTTACTGCGATCCCCAGATGGAATAACTTTCATGGTATTAATGTTAATCTAGCTAAATCACAGGTAATTGTTATTGGTAGTCAAAGTATAATACGCAAGATAGATTGGACAGTTACACCAAGGGTTACATACGACGGAACCTGTATACCTTTTTGTGATACCATAAAAACTCTTGGTGTTTATTTTGACCAAACTCTGTCTTGGTCGTCGCACATTATTAACCTACTACTCGGCCTCCGTATATATGATCACGTATCTGAGTATCGTTCTAAGCTCAAGTGGGTGGTGGAATTTAGGACTTCTTGCCTTCTTGTACTGTGTGTTATTTAGTTCTACTGCTCCCTCTTACTTAAAGGATAAATTTAATGTATTAGTGCACCAGGAAATTTAGTTAGACCGTTACGCAACCTAACGTTGCGTCTTCCTGTACACAAGTAAAAATTTTTTGACCAAAAATTTTATTGCTTCAAAATATGGATGCTTTTAACTCTTTCACGTTGGAACTGTTAAGCTGATTTGGATAAAATTTGACTCGAAATATACCTTTATATATCTCAAGCTCAAATAATAACATAATCATTGCTCAATCTCAATTAAAACCCTCCGAATTCATCTTTATACGAACTTTAGAATAGTTTTCAGATTATATAATGAACTAGCTACCTGTAGACATTAGGGTATCTAGAGATATTTACTGTGGGGGGACGTCAGCTTCGGACAGATATGTTGTATATATGTGGCGTAACATTATGCAATCTCTATTTCAAAATTATTTTACATTGAAACCTGTATTATAAAATTAAATTTTTACAACTTTTTCAAGATCGTTATTAACATTATCCTTGTTAAATAAACTTTCAACATCTAGCAGATCTCCAAATTTGAAATTAAGGTCACTTAATCGTGTACATATTTCCTATTGGAGAGGATCAAGATTGCTTTTCATAACACGAAAAATTTCAAATAATCTAATCAATTCTTCGGATATTTTGCCTCTTCTTACACGTATTGTTGTATGAATATTATTTCGCGTAATTTAATTTCTGTAAAATTGCATTTCCGATTGAAGCTGCATCTGTAGCATGTATTTCTATAAAATCCAAATAAGTTTCTTTGTTAGAAACTTTTTTATTAAAAGAATCAACATCTACATACCTAAATACCCCAAGGTATTTGCGATGATATTAGGAGTTGAATCAAACATAATATTAAATTTTTAAAAATCGTTTATTAGTTGAAGTCAAAGTGTAGATGCCGGCAGTTGAATGAATATGTGGTGATTAATATGGGATAGTGTTAAGTGGCAGAACTCAACGCTGCGCTTTGCCGCGTTTTACAGTCACACTTTGTACCGCTGCGCCACGATTAGCCTAAAAAAATTATAAAATGAAAAAAATATTGTATATTGGTAAAAAAATTTTTTAGCCTGATATTTGCAAACAAAATTTTTGTGAAGCGTTCAGAATAATATTAATATATGTAATAATTACTTTTATCGTGAATAATTTGCTTTGATTGACTTTAAAATTGGACAATTTTATTTTTTAAGTAATATTTTCTAGCGTAATTTAAAGTATTATTACATGCTGTGATGCTTTATATATTGTCTTTTCTAAACATAAAAGAAATATTATCTTCAATAAATATTTCCTATTAAATAATCTTGAAATACAAAAATGTATAAAATTGTTATATATAATATGTATAGTATCTATAACATATACTTTTTAAATTTATATTTATTAAATAGAAATAATGAAATAAATAGAAATTTTATTTTATTCAATAAGCTTAATAGCTTACGTAGTAAGGAACGCCATGAATTTGATCATTTAGCTCCCAATGACAGCATGTCATTAAAAGTCATAACAAAAGCACATTGATATGTTTCCTACATACTTATGGATATTTAAAATAAATATTTAGAGTTTATAATTCGTTTCTTATATTTAAGGTTATAACTTTACTACGATTTAGCCACAAGTAAAATGGGTAAGAAACGATACAATGCAAAGGCTCGGCAGGTCGTGAAGACTAACATTGATGATTCTCAGACAAACGTGGTAAATATATATTATATTATGGACATTGGGCAATTGATTAATAATTCTTACAACATTCAATTTTTTTTTAACATTTTTAAAATTTTATTCTACTCTTAGTAATGAAATATGCTTATTAAGAAAACAAAAAAAATTGAACGTAGCGAAACTTGAACCCGCGCCTCTTTGAAAACCGTCCAAGTTCTCTGACCAACTAAGCCATACGTTGTACGTACATTCAACGTATAGCTTAATTCTCTACTTTTTTAGTAACATAGGTCTTTAAAAGAATCTGATAACTTTATGATAGTATTTTGACTTCATTTTCAGATTAAAGTAGATTTTGCTAGTAACGAATATGGATCTACAGACTCCAGTAATTTATTGGCATTACCTTCAAAGAAGAGAAGCACAAAAATTGTTACTGACAAAAAAGAAAAAACAAGATTTTTATCAAAAGCCCAAAGAAAACGATTAGAAAAAATTGTTGACAAAAAGAAGAAAAAGGAAAATGTAAATATTTTTTTATATATTATAAATTTCCTAACAGTCATGTATGTTCATTAATGTGAGAAACATTAGCACAAGAATTTTGGGGCCCGTCTGATCCATACTCACACAAACAAAACAATTTGCATGAAGATTTTAAAATATTTCTTTATATATAGATATTACATTGAAGCGGAAGACAAACCCCCGCTGGAAATATGTCTGGATATGCATCCATGGTTATATAATTATATGATTGTTACTCTTAAATTTTCTCTACTGTTTATTTTGAGATCCTGGTCTATGTAGACTTAATATTAAATAATTTCCAGATTTTACTGCATAGATGTCAGTAGAGATGAGCTCAGATAGTAGAAGTGAGCATTAATATGCATTTGATGGGGCCATTACATCTACACTTGGGTCACAAGTTCTAGGCACTACTCTGAGCTCTTCATTCTTCACATTTACGGTGAATTCGTGGAATACTAACTAGTTTCTTTTTTTTGCAGAGAGCGGCTTTGCTAGAATCGTTGGCTCTAGTGCAAGCGACTCCTGAAGAAGTCAAACAATTGACAACAATATCAACTATACAAACTTTGGGATTGAGAAAGCTGAATGAATACAAAATTGAAGAAACTTTACAGAATAATACAGCAGAACCTAGTGAACAAAAGAAATTTAGTAGTATTGCAGGTGTGAAATATATTTTTTAATTATCATATGAAAACTATAGTGGCCAGTGCAAATATTTAGCTTGTATTATTAATATTATAGTGCATGTATAATTTAAATATTGTGAGATATGCAAAATATATCTTACTTTAAATCAATTGATGTATAAACAAATTGGGAACTAAAATCTGAAAGTAAAAATTGCTTTATTAACTAAATTTATATAAGTGTATACTATTATGTGTTGTATGGACAACACATAATAGTATACACTTATATAAATTTAGTATGGGAGGTAACTCTGATCAAAGCTTCACTGGGTTTTCTAAAAATGCCTTGTGTGATGTAGTGGGTAGCCTTCTTCAATGAATGGACTAGTTTTGTAGGTTCAAGTATATGCGACACATAGTAGGTAGTAGGTAGGTAAAGGACCCTAGGAACCTAATGTTAAGACACTCCAGAATACCATTACGACATTTCCATTCCTCACTTTTTGCTGAATTTTTGGAGCATTGTTTGTTTAGTGGGTTCACTCAAAGCCGCGCTTTGCTTCGTTACCAGGGTAAGAAAATGAAAATAAAATCAAAGTATTAAGTTTTTAGAGGCATTGCGTGTTGAGTGGCTGAACTCAACACCGCGCTTTGCCTCGATACCAGAGCGAAGAAATGAAATTAATTAAATAAATATTTCATTTTCTCCAGTGGGGATCGAACCCACAACCAGTCATGTTTACTGTCACACTTTGAGCCTCTGCACCGTTATAGATTAACTGACAATTAAAAATATTTTCTCAATAGATGAATAGATGAATGCTGTCACTATTAATTTTGTATATTATATTTAACATATTGATTCAGGTGCAAAAAAAAGACTAAGACTACTTAGAATGGGCAATGTAGATGATTCAAAAAAGAAAAAATTAGATCCAAATATAATTGGCCTTGAAGAATCATCCAGTGAAGAATCAGAATCAGAATCTGATGACGAACCAGAAGTAATAGAAAACATGCAAAATGAAACCAACGATAATCAATGTGTTTTAAATGAAAAAGTTATTGAAAATATTGAAGAAAATGAAGAAAAGACAATTGTTGTAGAAAGTAATACAGATAGTGAAGCAAATAAAAATAATAACATTATTAATAAAAGTAATTCTCAAAAAAAAGAAGAAAAAAAGCCTCTGCTGGAACATCCAACATTTCATGTAGACGTGAACAGGGACCCTAAAATACAAGTGGCAAGATTGAAGCTGCCTATATTGGGCGAGGAACAAAGGATAATGGAACTTGTCAATGAAAATGAATTTTTAATAGTTGCTGGTGAAACTGGTATGTTTGTTTTTTTTTTCTAATTTAGCCCTAATTTATGGGAGGGAAAATTTTTAATTTTAATAAAATAGCATTCCCTTTTTTCAAAATATAATATTATATATATTCTTATTATATAATTATATTTATGTGGTGGAAATTTGTAAAAATATCCATATTCTTATAGAAATGCAAATTTTTAGGTTTTTTAAAAAAATATCCAACTCAGTCTAACTTTAATATGCAATAGTTAAAAAAAAACTAAATAAAATATACAAGTGTTAGTTATAGTTGAGTTATAAAATATTATTGTTACCTACAAAGTAAATTGTCATTTAAGATATAAGAGGCGATTCGTGGCGCAGCGGCACAAAGTGTGACTGTAAAACCAACTGGTTGTGGGTTCGATCTCCACTCGAGGAGATGAAATATTTACCTAAATTTATATTTCCATTTCTACATTCATGTGTCGAGGCAAAGCGCTGTGTTGAGTTCTGCCACTTTACACGCAAAGCCTTCAGAATTCGTCAGAAAGTGGGGAACGGAGTGTCTTACACTAAGTTCCCTCTGCCTACTCTGCTGTGTGCGGGATCTGCTGTGTGTTTTTTAGGATATAAGAATTTTCTGTGGTTTCAAGTAAATAACATGATTTATAGGTAGCGGTAAAACAACACAATTACCCCAGTTTCTCTACGAAGCCGGTTACGCTCAAAGTAAAATGATAGCGGTGACGGAACCAAGGAGAGTGGCAACGGTCGCCATGTCGATAAGAGTGGCGTACGAATTGGGATTGACCAGCAAGGAAGTGTCGTATTTGATGAGATTTGAGGGGAATGTTACTAAGGACACCAAAATTAAATTTATGACTGATGGTAAGTTAGTTTTTTTCTTAATTTTATTTTTATATGATACACCCTTTTACATCCTTTTACATGTCTAGCCTCTTATAAATAAGTGACAAGGCATTTCGTGATAAAAAATAATTGAAAAGTGTAAGGTATATTTCATTCATAACATTTTATTTTTTTTAGCTTTATGCTGTATCCCGCTAGGCAGAGTGAACCTAGTGTTAAGCCACTCTATTCCGCATTTTCCTCCAGGTGTTTTGTTGCGGAATTCTACGCCGCGCTTTGCCTCAACACCAGAGCGAAGAAATTAAAATATGATTTTTTTAATTTTCTCGAGTGGGAATCTAACCCACAACCTGTAGCGGTTACAATCACACATTTGTGCCCCTGCGCAACCACGGACCTCATTACCATATAAAATCAAAATATACTTAAACGCTATATTATTTCAGGTGTTCTTCTAAAAGAAATCCAATCTGATTTCCTTCTAAGCAAGTATTCCGTTGTTATAATAGACGAGGCCCACGAGCGCAGTGTGTATACAGATATTTTATTGGGACTCCTATCGAGAATAGTGCCGTTGAGAAGAAAACGAGGCAGTCCACTGAGACTTATAATAATGTCAGCTACGTTGCGTGTGGAAGATTTCACGCAAAATATAAGACTGTTTAAAATACCCCCACCTGTTATCAAGGTATATTTTAATATTATATGTAGATTTAAAATAAACAATAGTTACACAACGTATCGGTACTGGTTACTAAGGATCCGAAGGTGAAAGCCTTAAAGAGGAAGTACAACCGAGCCTCTAGGTCAATGATTCTCAACCACTGTGCCGCGGCACTTTTGTGTGCCGCCAAATTTTGCAAATATATAATAATGTTAATATTATTAAATTATATATTTATTTTTATCTTTTTCTTTGTGTGCCGCCAAATTTTGAAATCGTGAAATATGTGCCGCAACAAACAAAAAGGTTGAGAATCACTGCTCTAGTACTTTAAGAGGCAAATTGCCAGAGCAAGGTCCGAGCAATCCATCCATCGCCAAAATCGGTGAGAAGCTTGAGAGTTACCCGTCCGGAACTTATGAGTTTTCGACCGAGAAACAACGCCGCCGACCACCCCTCGGTGAGAGAGCTGAAGGTCTGAAATTAAATTCAGCCAAAAAGCTGTTAGGAGAGTGCTGTATTTTTTGAACATCCACAAGTCGAGCGGGCCAGATGGCATCTCTTCTTTAGTGCTAACGCGTTTGGTTCGGCTCTCTTACTCAGTTGGCGTAGTCCCAGACTCATGGAAGGGCGCTCTTTTCCACCCGATCCCGAGGTAAAGCAATGGTTCCTATCAAAAGTGATGGAGAGCAATCAATAGCCAGCTCTAATCGGTGATTATTATTATTGGTATTAATTTGGACATGGTTAAGGCCTTCGATTGAGTGTGCCATGGGGCGCTCCTTGCAAAACTTCCATCCTACGGTCTTCCCGAGAATTTTTGCAAGTGGATCGCCAGCTTTCTCACACACAGCATCAAGGTAGCGGTTGACGGTTTTTGATCGGTGTACATGCCCGTGAACTAGAGATTCTAGCATTCATTGCTATGCAGATGATAGCACAGTGGACGCTGCGCTGCTACCGCATTTATCATGGGGATTGTTTTGAAGAAATGTCAGACCTGCCGCCGAATTTTCTAATCTAACAATACGTCACAAGCTCATCCACACCACCTGGATACGTGGCAATCCACTACTGTGCGGTTTCGTAGGAACTTTCTTCCACGCGCCATGGAGCCGTGGAATGGCCCGCGGCAGTTTTTCCAGGTCGATATGACATGGGTACCTTCAAAAAGCGCTCCTTCCCTCTAGGTCGAATGAATTATTTTTATTTCTTTGTTTTGGTATAAGACCGCACACAAAACACGCAATATCACAAAAACTCTGTGGAAAGTGGGCAACTTAGTAATTTAACACTAGGTTATCTCTCACTACCTTGCTGTATGCACAATACAGCATTAAAATAAAAATCTCTTAAACTTCAACAGGTAGAAGCAAGACAGTTTCCAGTGACGATACACTTCAATAAACATACATATAGTGACTATTTGAAGGAAGCTTATAAGAAAACGGTCAAAATACACACGAGATTACCCGAAGGAGGCATTTTGATATTTGTCACTGGACAACAAGAGGTACTATATTATGAACCTAGCTTTAACCTGCGACTTCGTCCCCATATTAAAAAAGCTTATTTCGGCAATAATTAGAAAAATTCTACATTTGCTATACAATATATTTATCGTAGAAAAGTCTGATACTATAAAAAAGCGCGGCGTTGAGTGAAAATTGGTAGAATTTTGAGGAAGAGGTGTTTTAACACAAGGTTCCCTCTATCTATCCTGCTTTGTGAGGGATACAGCGTGAAACAAAGTATAATTTAAATTCGATAAATATATTTCTGTTACAGGTGAACTATCTAGTACGTAAATTAAAGGCCTCTTTCCCATATCGTAAAGATGTTGATTATTCAAAGATAATAAATAAAAAAACTAGCAATGAAGTAGACCCTGCTTTGAACTCTGAACCTGATGATATAGAGTCTGACGACGATGAGGTAATGATTTTATAATATATTTCTAGGTATATAGGATGTATAATCTATATTATAAATTCGAAAGAAATTATCTGTCTGTCTGTCTGTCTGTCTTTCTGTGATGAAATTAGAACTAAGCCGCTGATCTAATTGTGATAAAATTTTATTTAGAGATATTTGAGTCTTTGGATAGGTAATTAGGTAGAAAGGTTACTTTTTTTTCCCTCATATTTGTAATTTTCTCAATATATACTAATATATTAAAATCAACAACAATACAACCGTCGCCAAGCAACAAATAATTTGTTGTTTTAACAAAAAGTTGCCCAAAATGGGTTTCCTAAACTCTTACATCGCGTGCGCTGACTCAATCTTTAGAGATACATAAAAATAATGTTTATAAAAATATTGCCCTTTAAAAAATCTATTAAAAAATCTGCGGTAGTATTTGTTTATATCTGAAGGTTGATCCAAAGTAACCATTTTAATATATTTAATTTAAATTTATTGGATTATTTTTAATATAATTTCTATATTCAGGTAATCAACCTGATCAAAATAAATATAATAGTCGCAGCATTTCATTTAGATTAAAAATATACTTTACTGTATATCATTCTAATAAATACTTAAGGAGATATCACTGATACAAAATGAGCTAGTCTTCGAGCCGCACGGTATGACCGACCCGAACGGGCGGACGACGTTGACGGTTTTGTAAATTTTCATACATTTTCGATGTATTGTTAATTTTTATGTGGTTTAATTAGCTTCACGCTGTATCCCACACACAACAGGGTAGGCAGAGGGAACCTTGTGTTAAGACACTCCGTTCCCCACTTTCTGCCGAATTCTGGAGGCATTGCGTGTTGAGTGGCAGAATTCAATGCCGCGCTTAGCCTCGACACCAGAGCGAAGAAATGGAAATGGAAATATTTGGGGAGTCCGTTTCTACACAGTAATACAGTGATGGCGGTACAGGCTGTCCTAATCTTCGCTATCCGCAATTTGTCCGCGTTGTAACCAAGGTGGTAGCGGTAGCGCTGAAGCAAGCTTTTATGTGGTTATTTGCTGTTTATTATTAATTTATATTTTTCTTTGGTTCTTCGCTTCGTCGAGTAGTAGATTAGTTAATTTTTTTTAAAATTTCTTTGTGTGGTGTAAGTTTCAGCTCTGCGCGGCATCGGCGTGATAATATATAAGTATTGAGGAAAGAATGGTTGGTTATTTCAGTTCGTTTATGTATATTGTTGTTATACACTTAATAAATCATAATTTAAATTTTTTGGGATTTTATTTGATATTGCTCTCAAAAATTATCGTATTTAATGTAGAAAAGAGGTTAGTTATTTCGTATAGTATCTATGTACGCGCGCATGGAAAACGTGTTAAAACTTATTTCCCAGGTAAATCCCGTGAAAATTCCATAACCCCGCTATCGATCACTAAAAGTCCCATAAAAATCAGGTGAGTTGTTCTGGACATTAAGCTCGGGGATATAGAAAGACAGACAGACAGACTTTTTTTTACAAAAAAAACTATATTATATTTTCACAAAAAATATAATATAGTTTTTTTTGTATTTGCAAAAACACAGTTTTTAAACACATTTGGAAATCACAAACAGACATTTCAATTTTATCTATAATTTATATATACAAACAAAAACGAAAAAACATATTATATTTTTATAGGTAGAGAAAGAAATGAAAAGAATGAGGAAAGCCAGGCGGAAAGCCAAGCAGAAATCCAAAAGTTTGCCTAAAATTAATTTAGACGACTACGATATGCCCGAAGACGATGGCCAAGCAGATTTAATAAGTGATGACGATAGCGAAGGACATGTTAGCGATTCAGGTAAATTGTTTACATAGAAAAAAAAATATTGAATCTGTTTTGTAAACGCGACGGTTGTGGGTTCAATTTCTGCTCGGGGAAATTAATTATTCCCGTTTCGACAATTAAACGCCGCTCTGGTAAAGCAGAGTGCGGCGTTAAGCGATAACCGGAGTATCTTCACAATACAGGGTGAACTAAAAAATATTTGAATATAGGTTTTACTTATTTATTTATTTTGGATAGTTCTTCATATATAATCTAGCTTAAACAGATTGGTCAAATTGGAATCGAACCTACATATACGGCTAATAATATTATGAATTAACATCTAAGTTGACACTATAATGTCATTAATTTTTAATTTTTGTTAATTAGAGTAGTTATTAAATTATTTATAATTTTATAAAATAACTAGAGGGCACGCGCGGCTTCGCCCGCTTATTAGGGGTGAATTCTAAAAAACCACGAAACACGTGTTCAATAAAATATTTTTAACAGTCTGAATTTAAATTTTTATAAAAATCGGTGGCGATTTAAAGATTTTTCATATGAACTTTCAACCCCTTATTTGAACCCTTAGGGGGTGAATTCTTAAAAACCACGAAACACGTATTCAATGAAATATTTTTAAGAGTCTGGATTTAAAATTTTATAAGAATCGGTGCCAATTTAAAAAAAAAACCATACAAATTTCAACCACTATTTCATAACTTTAGGGTTAAAATTTTTCAAAATCCCTTCTTAGTGGATGTCCAGAATATGAAAATAAACATCTGCCCAAATTTCACGTTTTTACCATCAGCGGTTACGGCTCTGCGTGCGTCTTACCTCAGTCAGTCAGCACAAATACTTTTATATATATCGACTAGAGGGCTCGCGCGGCTTCGCCCGCTTATTAGGAGTGAATTCTAAAAAAACCACGAAACACGTGTTCAATAAAATATTTTTAACAGTCTGAATTTAAATTTTTATAAAAATTGGTGGCAATTTAAAGATTTTTCCATATAAACTTTCAACCCCTTATTTGAACCCTTAGGGGGTGAATTCTTAAAAACCATGAAACACGTATTCAATGAAATATTTTTAAGAGTCTGAATTTAAAATTTTATAAAAATCGGTACAGATTAAATTTTTTTTCCATACAAACTTTCAACTCCTATTTCATCCCTTTAGGGTTAAATTTTTTCAAATTCCCTTCTTAGTGGATGTCCAGAATATGAAAATAAACATCTGCCCAAATTTCACGTTTCTACCATCAGCGGTTACGGTCTTACCTCAGTCAGTCAGCACAAGTCCTTTTATATATATAGATTATTTTATATTTCAGATGCGGAAGAGGACACTTTAACAACGGAAATTAAATCATGTCGGCAACCTCTATGGGTTTTACCTCTATACTCTATGCTGAGTTCGTCTAGGCAAGCGCGCGTATTTGAACCCCCACCTGTGGGTGCAAGGCTGTGTGTTGTGAGCACCGATGTCGCTGAAACATCACTCACCATACCAGCTATTAAATATGTTGTTGATAGTGGGAAGAAGAAAATGCGGTTAGTATATACAATTTTAATATTTATTTTACAAGTATTATTCATACATAAAGAAAAGGATTATGTAGAAAGGCAGAAGCCATCATCATCTGTTTCTAAATGTCGGTTGTGAGTTCAATTCTTACTTTGGGGAATGAATTATTATAAAATTTTCGTTCTGGCAACAAGACGCCTTTGAGTTTCGCTGTTCAACCCTCAATAAGAAAATTGGGCAGAGTGTGGACAGTGTAGACAGAAGGAACAAATCGTTGTAGAAGTAGATTTATTCTGCTATACGTTCGAAAGAATTGTGATGTTTTTATTTTTTTTTATTAATGGAGAAAGGAGTGTCTTAACACTAGGCTTTTCCAACTTACCATGTTACATGCGATATACAGCGTGAAGCTGAAAAAAAATATAATTGTATGTAATTGTATATTTATCTATGTAAGTTTATTGAATTATATATTTATTTATCAATAGATGTATATTTTTTATATTATTTTATTATATATAGGTATCTATCTATGTAAATTAGTTTGTAATATATAGAATGTATTTTTTTATTTATGTATATTATATTAGAATATCATATAAGTCAATATCCATATATTCTTTGATCTTTTTAATGGTAAGGCCTGGAAGAGATCACCTATGGGTAATAAGGCCCCCTTTACACCCAATTTTTCTTTGTTTTCCTTGTATATCTTTATTATTATAGTTGGTGTAATAAAGTCATAAATAAATAAATAAATAATAATTTGATAAACCCACCTCCAGCATCTACGACCACGTGACGGGCGCGAGCACGTGGCGCGTGGTGTGGGCGTCGCAGGCGGGCGCGGCGCAGCGCGCGGGGCGCGCGGGACGCACCGCGCCCGGGCACGCCTACCGCCTCTACAGCGCCGCCGTGTTCCAGCACGACTGTGTGCGCCAGCACCCGCCCGACCTGTGCCGGCGCCCCGTGGACGACCTGCTGCTCACCATGAAGTGTATGGGGATCGATAAGGTGTGCCAGACATCAGCTTGGAGTTAATGAGAGCTCTCAAATATAACTGTATCCCGCACACAGCAGGGTAGGCAGAGGGAACCTAGGGTTAAGACACTCCGTTCCCCATTTTTCGTCGAGTTCTGGAGGCATTGAGTGTTGAGTGTTGGAACTCAACGTTGCGCTTTTTACCTCGACACCAAAGCGAATAATTGAAAATATAAATAAATATTTCATTTCCTCGAGTCAGGATCGAACTCACAACCAGTCAATTTTACAGTGACACTTTGTGCCCCTGCGCCACGACTGGCCTATATGTTCCTCAAATATATATGTATAATTCAAAAATATTTGTAACACTTCAAAATTATTATTCCAGGTAGTAAACTTCCCTTATCCAACGGCGCCCGATAGATTGCAATTGCGTTTAGCGGAAAAGCGACTTGAAGTGCTCGGCATATTGGAAAAACCAGATGTAAAAAGAAAACAACGAGACGATGAAGAGGTATAACACTAATAATTTAAAAAAAATCAGCTTCACGCTGTATCCCGCACACAGCAGGGTACCTACGCAGTGTTAAGACACTCCGTTCCCCACTTCCTGCCGGATTCTGGAAACATTACGTGTTGAGTGGCAGAACTCAACGCCGCGCTTTGCCTTGACACTAGAGCGAACACATGGAAATATAAATTTAAGTAAATATTTCATCTCCTCGAGTGGGGATTGAACCCACAACCAGTCGGTTTTACAATCACACTTTGTGCCAACGAGGTGTGACTGAAAATGGGGATCGGAGTGTCTTAAAACTAGGTTCCCTCTGCCTACCCTGCTGTGTGCAGGGTGTACAGCGTGAAGCTAATTTAATTTAATTTAATTTTTTAATATTGATATTTACGTTTTTCAGATACTTAAAGTAACTCCACTGGGTAAAGCGGTGTCAGCGTTTCCATTGCTGCCTCGATATGGGAAAATGTTGGCACTGAGTCACCAATTTAATTTACTACCATACACTATTGCTTTAGTGTCTGCGTTGTCTGTTCAAGAGGTACGATTTTTTATATTTCTATTAGTTTCTTCAAGGGAACCTAGTGTTAAGACACTCCGTTCCCCACTTTTCTACGATTCTGTCGATGTATTGTGTGTTAAGTAGTGGGACCAAACCGCGCCAAACCGGGCTTTTGCCTTTATGCCAGAATCCCTCGAATGGGGATCAAACCCACAACTGTCGCGTTACAGTCACACGTCACACCTTTGTGCCCCTGCGCCACGACAGCCTCTTTCTTCTATATTATTAATCGCTTTTAACCTTTTAATAAACATCGTATGAATGTAGTAATGTAACATTTGACATATCAACTTTTAAATTAAAGTAATACAGATCACAAATATAAATGAATTAGAAATAATTTATTTTTATTCATTTAACTTCACGCACTGTACCCCGCACATAACCTACTGTTAAGACATTTCTGTTCTCCACTTTCCATCAAATTCTCGAGACATTGCGTGTTGAGTGGCGGAACTTAACGCTGCGATTGACGCCAGAACGAAAAGATGAAAAAATTCAATATTTCATTTCGTTGAATGGGAATCCAGCCCTACTCGAGAGAACTAAATATTTTTATTTCCTTGCTCCGGTACTAAGATAAACAAAAGCGGCGTTGAGTTCCTCTGATCAACAGGAAATGTCTCAACAATTGATTAAAAAAGAATAATATCTATTGATTAAAAAAGAATAATATAGGATATAATGTATTTAGAAATAAATCTATTTTAATATAGGTAATGAATGGTAAAGCTGATAGTTGGCCGGCATCTGGCAACACACTTTTACTAGGCGACCCTGGAGTACTTTTAAGAGCAGTCGGTGCAGCAGAATATGCATATATTAAAGGGGAAGAAGAATTATTTTGTGCTAAATATGGATTGAGGGAAAAGGTAAATATAGTATAGTTGACGAGTTGTGGCTGTATTTTGTAACAGTATGAAATTGTATAAAATATATTGGTTATGTTTTATGTACGTAAGTTATATATTTATATAATGCAGCAGGCATTTAGTCAATGTTCAGAAATAAAAGAAAATCATTAAGCAGTTTTTTTGTAAAATTACAGTACTGATAAGTTGGTATAAGTTGGATTTTTTTATTCAATACTATTCCATAGTTAAATGAATAATGACTTTTCATTTGTTAATAAATTGGACAAAAAGTGGGGAACGGAGTGTTGTAACAGAGTGTCTCCTCACTCCGTCTACCCTGCTTTGGAGGAAAAAAATCTTTTTTTTTTTAAAGGCAATCAAAGAAATACGAAAGCTGCGTAAACAACTAACATCAGAGATACATCTCAGCGTGTCCAACGTGAACGTGACGGTGGACCCCGAAATGAAACCACCTGATGATAAACAAGCGAGGCTGCTGCGACAGCTGTTGCTGAGTGGGCTGGGTGACCAGGTCGCCAGGAAAATAGCGTTGCACGAGGTCAAGGAAGGTGAGTGGTTCTTCTTAGGTTGTATGCAGTAAAATACTTATTTAGAAAACGTATAAAAATTTGAACGTAGCAGGACTCGAACTGGAAACCGACCAGGCGCTCTGACCACTAAGCCATACGTTCTCAGACGTAGCTTACGTCGAAACTTTTATATGCTTGTTACAATTTATTTATATTGTTAGCATATCTGTGGGGAGATTTTTACAACTTTCCGCTACCCAAAGATAATTACTAAGAATTATCGTCTGGCAAGAGAGAATGCAATTTATTAAATATTTTTAACATTTTTAAAGTGTTACTCTACACTTAGGAAAGAAAAATATTGATTTAGAAATGTGTCATTTTAGTGAACCTATGTTGAATTGTTTAGCGTTGGCGTTTAACTTCCTATACTTACATTTTTATTCCCGACTGCTAAGGAAGGGTTATGTTTTTCGCGCGTATCTTGTATGTATGTAATATTCTTTATTACCTCATATCTCCAGAACCGCTGAACGGATTTACTTAATTGAGGTATCGTTAGATTCGTATTAACAGCCCAAGTGTTCTTAGATAGGTGACGTTAAAAAAAAACAATCATGGCGGCTGTGGGACGCCATTGGACTTAGTGAAAAAATATCTTTTCGTTTCGAATACCACAGTATGGGTATCAAATTCAAGAACTTAAAACGATGATTTCAAAAAGGTATATCATGATTATCATTACCATAGTGAATTCTTACAAAAAAGTAAAAATAAAAAAATATTTGTAAAAACAAAACCCCCGACTGCATAAAACTAAAAATAAAATAAACAAGCCCAACAATAGTTTATTAGGATTAACAGTCGGGACCTATAAGTAATTCTTCAATCAATAAAATCTTTACCAGGAACACTGCATAATTTAAAGAGGTCCCGACTGTTAATCCTAATAAACTATTGTTGGGCTTGTTTATTTTATTTTTAGTTTTATGCAGTCGGGGGTTTTGTTTTTACAAATATTTTTTTTAACTTACAATCAAATTCTGAACGATCGGTGTCTTTACATGAAATATATATGAGATAATCTATATTTGTGTGTGATTTTTTTTATTTTCAACGGTATTCTTCAAAACAGCTTAACTGATTTAAATGTTATTTTCACTATTGTATTTTGGCGAAGTTCTCTTAACATTTTATGAAAATATTATAAATGAATAAATGTATGAATGCAATGTAGCTGATACAAGAGCGGGGCCACATATGATGAACAAACGAAATTGTTGCTATAACTTATTTGGCAAGAGTAAATGCTGTTTGTTAAATATTGTTATTATTTTTAAGTGCAATTCTACACTAAGCATAGAAGAATATTTAAAGAAAACGTCCAAATATTAAAACATTTTTACGTCTTTTAAAAATATTATTTTTCTGCTTCACGTTGTATCTCGCACATAGCAGGATAGGGAACCTGGAAATCGAATAGCGTTAAGACATTCCGTTCCCATTAAGCCACTTCTGCATAGCGTTTAAGTGGCGGAACTCAACGCCGCACTTTGCCTCGTTGCCAGAGTGAGAAAATGAAATTATTAAATATTTAATTTTTCGAAGTAAGAATCGAACCCACAAGCGTCGCGTTTATAATCGCACGCTCGGGACCCTAGTTACGAAGGCCTTTTTAAAAAATAAAATTAAAAAAAAATAATTAGCTTCACTCTGTATCCCGCACACAGCAGGGTAGGCAGATGGAACCTAGTGTTAAAACACTCCGTTCCCCACTTTCTGCCGAATTCTGGAGGCATTGCGTGTTGAGTGGCAGAACTCAACGCCGCGCTTTACCTCGATACCAGAGCGAAGAAATGGAAATATAAATTTAAGTAAATATTTCATCTCCTCGAGTGGGGATCGAACCCACAACCAGTCGGTTTTGCAGTCACACCTCGTGCCGCTGCGCCACGACCGGCCTCTTTTTAAAAAATATACATTATAAATTCCAAATTCGTCCGCAGGTGAAGACAAGCGTAAATACAAATACGCATATTACACAAGCAACCTAGACGAGCCAGTTCACCTCCACTCCGCCTCTATACTCCGCAAGACCATACCGGAGTGGGTGATATACCAGGACTTGTACGAGACTGGTGATGAGAGGAGGAAGATGGTGATGAGGAACGTGGTGGCGATAGAGCCCGAGTGGCTGCCTGTGTATGTGCCGCAGTTGTGTAACTTAGGTAAGTAAGAGTTGCGGAACTTAACACCGCGCCTTGTCTTAATACTTGAAGAAACAAATGAAAATAATTAATTCTCCCGAGAAATCGAACTCACTACCGTTTATAAACACTGCCGCTTCGGTACGACGGCTGTTATTAAAATGTTATTTATTTAATATTATTTTTTCTTAAGGCGAGCCACTAGCGGATCCTGAGCCAAGATATGACGAAAAATCTGGTAGGGTGAAGTGTCAGTTCAAAGGAACATTCGGGAAAAGCGGCTGGGAGCTACCCGTCGTTGAAATAGACTACCCGGATAAGGTCGAACGCTATAGGTAATATAAATTATAAACAATATTTTTATTTTTTTTATATACTTATTTATTGTATTGCTATATCTTAGGATTATGTCATAGGATTTTTTTATTTTTTGAACCCTGTCACGTCTTTGTCACAGCTGGTCACTTTTGTGTAACTCGTACTTAGTGTGATGTCACATATTTTCCAGATTTTTTATCTAGAAATTATTAAATTAAAATATCAGTCTCGACTTTGTGTTAATGTTATATTTAGAATTATTATGTTATGAAATTTAGGAACTCTGGTTACCCTTTGTCATATTATCATTCGTCGCCTCCGTTGTAATTTATGAATCATCCCTAATTTATATCCTATATACTTGTATTGCATAATACGAAAAAATATTTTATTATAATTTTAATTAAGAGCTATTTACTTACATATTTTATGGTTCAATTAATTTCAATTTTATAAATATTACATTTCATAGTTCCCCTTTAAAAAAAAAAAATTATTCCGTATATCTTCCAGGTGGTTCGCAAGATTCCTTCTAGAAGGAAAAGTATATCCAAAATTGAAAAAATACGCTACTTCTTTATTATCTCCTCCGTCTACGATGGTTAAAAGTTGGGCCAAATTGCAGTCTAGAACAGAGATTTTGTTGAAAACCTTGATAGCTAAACGTGTTGGTACTAAGGAACAATTGCAACAAATATGGAGTCAACAGCCTGATTGTGAGATTTTTTTCGTTATTTTTTATTATTTTCCTTCTCAGGTCACGTTAATTAAAGGCGTCGTGGCGCAGTGCCACAGCGTCTGGTTGTAAATGCGGGGAACGTGGGTTCGATTCCCAGTGTGGTTAGTTAATTGTTTTTATTTCCTCGCTCCGCTAGCAAAACGTGGCGTTGAGTTACGCCACTCAACACAGGAAAAATAGGTGTTGTGTTGCAGCGTTCAGTTCCGCTATACAGTATACAAAATCGTGAAAATTGGATACAATGTAAATTTTATTTACTGATAAGTTATAATTTTTCCTTTAAATTTCAAATATAAAAAAAATAGCTAAAATTATTTGCCTTTCTTTCTAATATTTTGATTTTTTAAGTTTATTTTATTTTGTATTTGTATATTATATTATGTTCTTTTTTCAGATTTACTTGATGAATACTTGAAATGGGTTCCCGAATCCGCTCATAATGAAGTCACTTTGTATTGGCCTCCAAGCAAATGAGTTTTATTTTAATAAATAAAATTTTTATTTTATATTATGTAAATATTGTAAATATACACAGTCGTTGTAATCTATGTTGTTTAGATTTATCATTTTGCCCTTCCTTTAAAAATTTAGATTAAAAACAAAATAACAAATAAGTAATATTTTTTCGAAATTATTTCCTAAGTGTGGAATAACATTTTAAAAATAAACGAAGATTAATGTAGATTTTTTATTTATATACACAGAAAATACATGTATATTAATCAAATCAAATCAAAAATATTCCATCTTGTCTATATTCCAGCTTTGTCAAATATGTATATCTTTATTTATTTATTGAGATTCACCAGTAATTACATAAATTTTACAATAATATTTTTAATTCTAAATTTCTTATCACTAAATGCATTATTACCTTTTAAGGTGAATACCGCTTGCAACATTGGAGATTAGTATACAAGAGTTTTTATGTTAATTATTGGTAAAAGATATACATACAAGTCTAATTACATAAATTTATAAAGAACAAGTTACTATAATTATAATTTTGTTAAAAAAAATTAAGGGTAATGGTAAAAATGACATTAATAATAAAAATAAATATCATAAAAGAGAAAAAAGAAAGATATTAAAAATTTAAAGCACATTACAAAAGTATATTATATTTTATTAGTGCTCTCATAATATTTTTCACCTATAAACATTCTCATAAACCTTTTAAAATACATCAGTACAGAAGAAAATCAGAATTTTATAATCTGTCAAAGTCACCCCCATCAAATGGGTAACTTTGATACACGAAGAACCATTCATAAAAAGGTAGTCATCATTATTCTTCCTATGAATCTAGGTAACATTGGTTCATGTTTTTATGAAATAATGGGTGTAACTGATGTAATAAAGCAATTATTACACTATTTAGTCTTATATTACAAAAAAAATAGAGAATCAGTCTAGAGCTTTGGTATTTCATTTGTATTCTATATATTTTTAATCAGCATAAAAAATACTTAAAAATACTTTTAGGCAAATTAGAAAAATAATAAGGCAAAATAATTTATACAAACAAAAATTGTAAGAACTTGAGTATTAATTATCCATTCTCAATAATCCCTTCCGAAATCGTTATCATAACGTAGTACCCAGACTCTTTTATAATATTTTTACTGGTGACGTTTTCTTAATAAATATTTTTCTTTAATAAATGTGGAATAACACTTTATAAAATGTTAAAAAAACAATAAAGTGTAATTATTAAATGAGTTGTTATAATTAATTTCCCAATGGACAGATGTATGGACATTATTATCATTTATTTATACAAAAGAATATTATTAATTACAAACAAAGGAAAATATGTTAAGAAAAGACAATAATAATTTTTCACTTACAAATATTATCATAAGTAAATAGCTACACGTGAAATGAAACGTTCTGTTTTAAAGCTATGATTAAAGAAAGAAAATTTATTTAAATTTAAAAAATGAAATAAAGCAAAATACACACTGTGGTCGTAAGATTCAATCATTTGAATGAAAAAAGAAGAAATTATATGGTTATTAGAAAATACGTGTCTCTGAATAGCGTACGTGACTTGGTACAATAAAAACAAAAAAATATATGTTAAATACTTATTATGTTAGTAGTAATTATCGACCGTTTAATAGTAAAATCAAATCAGCTTCACGCTGTATCTCGCACACAGCAGGATAGGCAGAGGGAACCTAGGGAACCTAGTGTTTCCGCCGAATTCTGGAGGCATTGCGTGTTGAGTGGCGGAACTCAACGACGCGCTTTGCGTCGACGGCAGAGCGAATAAATGATAATATAAATTTAAGTACATATTTGATCTCCTCGAGTGGGGATCGAACCCACAACCAGGCGATTTAACAGTCACACTGTGCCCCTGCGCCGCGACTGGCCCCAACATTTATTCATTTTTATTTCAGTATATATATATATATATATATATATATATATATATATATATATATATATATATATAATGATTTTCTAAAACCGCTGTTGTTAGGTCATCAGAACAACATTAGTCACAAACATAATTACCGATACAATAACAACAAAAATGTTAATAGCTTAAATAATTAAGAAATGTAAAAGAAATTATGTTAACGATAATGTTATGTATACTTTTAACACAAAATTATGTTTTTATGATTGACATATTTTCTTAAAGTCACGCCGTATTCCGCCCTCAGCAGGGTAGGCGGAGGGAATGTAGGCAAAAGGAACCTAACGTTAATACATTCCGTTCTCCATTTTCCGCAGAATTCTAGAAGCATTACGTGTTGAATGGCGGAACTCAACGCCTCGTTTTGTATCGACACTAGAGCGAAGAAATGAAAATATTAAATATTTTATTTCCTCGTCTTAGATCGAACCCACAACCTGTAGCCTTTACAGTACATGCTAGTACCCCTGCGCCAATGACATCCATAGTTATAGGAGTCATATGGGTAATCAGATGGAGGACGGAGTGTCCTAACACTAATTTCTCTCTACATATTATGTAACATATCGTATCTATAATAATATTTCGTTTATGTCCAAATAGTATTTACTTATATAGGCTGTTTTATTCATCAAAGCCGACCTTATCAATGATTTCTGTCAGTATTTGTGCAGACGTCGAACTATGAACACGTAGTGTCAAAATGAATACAATAGCTTTAAATATTTTATTATTAAATTTCATAGTGGGTTTTGTGTTGACTTTTGCTCTACCATTCGAAGGATTGTATAAATTAGATATAATTCACTATAATGATTTTCATGCAAGGTAAGCAGGTTTTTTAATTTATTGTAAATTTAGTAAATAATATAGAAATATTAATGTACCAAGTGATATAAAATATTTTTATTTTATATATAAAAAAAATATCCGAAAAAAATATCTCTTCAAATACTAGATTTCATTTTTTTTCAAGTTCATTCTTTTATAATTTTTGATGACGATTTATTTAAGATATTTACATTGTATGGCTTTAAATACATTTTTTTGTAGTCGACATAATAAAGAGATATATAACAATTTAATATTAACGTGGCCCTATCTGTGCTCTACAATGTTATAGAAAAAAAAATACATTATGAATATTAATAATTAATATCATATCATATTATATGGAGGCTGGTCGTGGCGCAGAGGCACGAAGTGTGACTGTAAAACCGACTGGTTGTGGGTTCCATCCTCACTCGAGGAAGTGAAATATTTATTTACATTTATGTTTTAATTTTCTCGCTCTGCTGCCGAGGCATAGCGCGGCGTTGAGTTCCGCCACTCAGCACGCAATGTCTCAGAATTCGGCGGAAAATGGGGAACGGAGTGTCTTAACACTAGGTTCCCTTTGCCTACCCTGCTGTGTGCGGGATACAGCGTGAAGCTGATTTACTTTTTTATTTATTTATCATATTATTATAATTTCCTTAAAACTTCAAATTATAGAATGATATGATAAGAATTAAAACATTATAGGTTAAACATCAATAAACATTCTTAACCTTGATATAATTACTATAAACAAGTCTACTTTCATTGTTGTCTGCAATAAAGCGAGTCTTACGAAATATAGATGATTAGTTAGTCCATAACACGTTTTTTGGTTTTGTTTTTTTTTTAGCTTCACGCTGTTACCCCCACGTAGCAGGATAGACTAAGGGAACCTAGTGTTAAGACACTCCGTTTACCAATTTCCGCCGAATTCTGGAGGCATTGCGTGTTATATGGCGAATATCAACGCCGCGCTTTGTCTCGACACCAGAGCGCATAAATGAAAATATTAAATATTTCATTTCCTCGATAGAGAATCGAACCCACAACCTGTCGCGTTTACAATCATACGCTTGTGCCCATGCGCCATGACTGGCCTTGGCCATGAATAGCTGCTTTACTAAATTAGGATCAAAGATCATATATTTTTTTTTAAATTCCACCCAAATTTGGACTTGTCTTGATATGTAGAGTGGCAGAACTCGAGTCCGGACTCTAGCCCGGTTTCCACAGCGAAAGAGAAATGAGCGGGTAATGCTTAGGGGGAACGGTCTCTTTTCAAATAAAAATTGTTTACATTTCCACCAACAAAGAGTTTTGTATTTTTTAACCGACCTGTAATAAAAGGAGGTTATCAATTCGACTGTATTTTTTATTATTTTGCTTCGCTCCCCAGAACGGAGCAAGCTTATTTTAACTCTTTCTTCTTGCTCGGTCCTTTCCGCCCGATTATTTATGTGGAAATACAAGTATGCAGTTTACTCTTGCGAGTCCATTGTAGTCCACTTAATCTTGCGATTTCAATGTAGACCTAAAGTTAGAGGCCACGATCTGTATATCCTGTAATAAAAAAAAAATGTTGAAATCATCCAATATAGAAGTATAGTGTTTTATAATTAAGGAAAAAACAAAGCAAAGTTGAGCAAAGTATCAGTAGTTGGTATTCGTTGGTTCTTCAAGAGTGTGTCAGACCCCGCGATCGTCGGTGCCTCGAACCTAAACCTATAAAAAATGAATCGATTGCGCTAGGTCCCAGAGCTGTATCTCTAACCGTTCCAAAGATAGCTTTTTCATTAATTAAATCCCAGTCGATTCGCTTACCAGTCACCCTCATAAAGGTCTCGCCCGGCCTTATCGCTCACTTCCCCGAATTGCTAACGACCTAGCTACGTCACAGTGTTGCTGTCTCACAATATATCTGCATCTCTTTTTTGCATTGCTAATCACCTAACGACGCCACAGTGCCTCTGTCTGTTTGTTGATATGTTGTCTATGACTTAATGCAATTTCTCTCATTTTAATAAAACGTGAGAAACCACGATACAGTACAATATTGTATGCTAGAAGCCGCGATATTATATCGCTTCTTGAATGATTTTTCTTGTTATAATCTTTATGGATTTATTAAATATAAAAACGTATATGACACATAGCAGGTAAGACAGAGGGAACCTGGGAACCCAGAGTTAAGACATTCCATACCCATTACACACACACGCAGTACATTTAAAATAATTTTCTACTATAACTTAAAATAGGTTCGAAGAAACATCGGTAGCATCACCAACATGTAGATTCAACAATGGTTCCTGTCTCGGCGGTTTCCCACGGCTATTTAAGAAAATCGAGGATTTAAGGAAAGAAAAGCCGTACTCCATACTCCTGAATGCAGGCGACAGCTTCCAAGGCACTTATTGGTATAGCCTCCTAAAGTGGAATGTTACACAAGAGTTCATGAACTTGCTACCGCACGACGCTCACGTAAGTTAAAATTTGTAAAACAATAGTGGAACTCCAGAATAATATATAGTGTGGCAGAATACTTTACGTCTTATTTATTATTTTAAATATTTTTTAGCATTATGCTGTGTTCCAAAGCAGGGTAGGTAGAGGGAACCTGGGAAACTAGTGTTGTAAGACACTCCGTTTTCATTAAGACATTTTGTCACCGAATGTGGAGGTATTGCTTGTTGAGTGGCGGAAGTTTGTCTTGTTACCAAAGCAAACATATGAAAATATTAAATATTTCATTTGCTCCAGTGGGTATCGATCCCACAACCTGTCACATATATAGTACAAGCCTGTGCGTTATTTTAAGTCTTAAGCAAACCATATTAATAATTAAGATATATATACATATTTTTTTTTTTCTTCAGCTTCACGCTGTATCCCGCACACAGCAGGGTAGGCAGAGGGATTTAAATCGCAATATCTCAAAATTACAAATTCATTTATGAGATTACATAAGGCCTGTCGTGGCGCAGGGGAACAAACTGTAGACGCGACTGGTTATGGGTTCGATTTCCATTCGAGGAAATTAAATACTTATTTAAACTTATCTTTTCATTTCTTCACTCTTGCATCGAGGCAAAGCGTGGCGTTGAGCTCCGTCACTCAACACGCAATGCCTCCAGAATTCGGCGCAAAACCATAAACGGAGTGTCTTAACACTACGTTCCCTCTGCCTGCAAATAAACTGATAAAATATATATATGATATGAGGCCAGTCATGGCGCAGCGGCACGAAGTGTGACTGTAAAATCGACTGGTTGTGGGTTCGATCCCCACTCGAGGAGATGAAATATTTACTTAAATTTATATTTCCATTTTTTCGCTCTGGTGTCGAGGTTAAGCGCGGCGTTGCTTTCTGCTACTCAACACGCAATGCCTCCAGAATTCGGCGGAAAATGGTGAACGGAGTGTCTTAACACTACGTTCCCTCTGCCTACCCTGTAAATAAACTGGTAAAAAAATATATATATGTAAGAGATGCTTGAAGGCCAATATACAAATAAAATCTTTAAGGATAACCGCATGTCACGTTCTCACATTGTAAAATTTCCAACGGTTAAACAACATAATGACAATGCTATTATGCACTTTACAGACGGATATGTGTGATAGGTCTTTAAAGTTTATTGTTGAATCGTTTTCTTATGTATGTTATTCTACACTTAGGAAAGAGAACACTAAGGAGCGGGTTCAAATCCCATTACGTAGTTTTTTTTTATGTTTTCTAAATAGTAGTAGGTATAAAGTACTATAGTACTATAAATCTATATTTTTGTATACACATATTTCCCATATTATATTAGGTAAGCACAAATAAATGGTAAAACATCATTTTATCAAATGTTTCATACAATATAATTTTTTTTATCACAAGCAAATTATGATAAAAAAAAAAAATATTAGTCAACTATAAACATGAGGCCGGTCGTGGCGCAGCGGCACGAGGTGTGACTGCAAAATCGACTGGTTGTGGGTTCGATCCCCACTCGAGGAGATGAAATATTTACTTAAATTTATATTTCCATTTCTTCGCTCTGGTATCGAGGTTAAGCGCGGCGTTGAGTTCTGCCACTCAACACGCAATGTCTCCAGAATTCGGCAGAAAGTGGGGAACGGAGTGTCTTAACACTAGGTTCCCTCTGCCTACCCTGCTGTGTGCGGGATACAGCGTGAAGCTAATTTAATTTTTTTTTCAACTATAAACATAGTATTTATTGTACGCGTATTGTAAATTAAAATGTACCTATCAAAAGTTATTTTAATAAATCTTAAATGATGATACGCTGATGTCAGGGGGGGAGTGGGTTCAAATCCTTGTACCTTATTTCTTTTTACGAAATTACTTTCCACTTTTATTATTTGCTTTTTCACATATTTTATTGTTTATTTTTAGGCAATTGGAAATCATGAATTCGACGACGGCCCACAAGGCTTGGCTCCGTATCTTAGGGCTCTTAAGGCACCAGTGCTGGCCGCGAACATGGACACCACCAAAGAACCCGTACTAAATGGACTATACAGGCCTCATGTTATTATAGAACGAAACAAGAGGAGAATTGGTCTAATTGGACTAATTACTACTGATACTAAGGTGAGTTACTCCATTTAATGCTCTTAAGTATAGATATAGGGGCCGTTCAAGTATTAAGTAAGCAGTTTTTTTGCAATAATTGACCCCCCCCTCCCCTATGTCATCAAAAATAAGCAAACCCAAGACCCCCCCGCCCCCCTACAGTGCTTACGTAATACTTGAACGGCCCCATAGGTATATTAAAATTAACCTATATTATATGTATATGTAATCCGCAAAAGCAGAGTAGGCAGAAGGAACCTAGTGCTAAGAAACTTTGTTCCCCCTTTTTCGCTGAATATTAGAGATATTGTGTGTTAAGTGGTGAAACTCAACGCTGCGCTTTGCCTCGACACCAGAGCTAAGAAATAAAAATATAGCTATATAAATATTTAATTTCATCGAGTGGCGATCGAACCCAAAACCTTTTACCTTTTACCCCTAAGCCTCTCTAGGCCTCCGGTATACGTATATTAATACACAGAATGACAGATACTAGCAACGATGTCACAGTGAGAATAAAGAAAGTAATAAAGTAGCTTGGTCACGTGTAGAGAATGAGTGAAAGAATGGCAAAAAACATTTATGAAGCAAGAGTGCACGGTAAGAGAGGCAGGGGTAGACCTCAGTTGACCTCCAA
This sequence comes from Heliconius himera, assembly GCA_021202915.1. Classification (NCBI taxonomy): domain Eukaryota; kingdom Metazoa; phylum Arthropoda; class Insecta; order Lepidoptera; family Nymphalidae; genus Heliconius; species Heliconius himera. The sequence continues at coordinate 373,206 of JAJHJA010000424.1, forward strand.
GAACATAGTATATTTGGGAGGCCTGTCCTGGCGCAGAGGAGGTGGCTAACAAGCGTGTGACTGTAAACGCGACAGAGTGTGGGTTCGAGAAGACATTATGCGTTGAGTTCCGCCACTCAACGCGCAATGCCTCCGGAATTCGGTGGAAAGTGAGGAGCGGAGTGTCTTAACACTAGGTTACTTCTGCCTATCCTGCTGCATGCAGGATACCGCGTGTAGCTGATATATTAATAAATTTTAATTTTAATATTAATACATTTTCCTAAAAATATTATATGGTGAAAAAGGAAGATTGCTTTAAGTTACTAGACTATATAAACTAATTATAACAACATCACGATCGTTTCACGCGTAAACACTTCAAATGATAGATTCAAAGCAACAAGACCACGACTATAAAATATTAGTTAATCTATGAGATCTCCTCTTATCTAGTCTTATCAAAAACATGATTACATTACTTCTTTTGACACGTGAGTATTGCTTGAAATGAATTATAAGAAAAAAGTTACCCTTGCTCTTTTCTACATAAATAGGTAGGCAAAAGGAACCTAGCATTAAGATTTTTTAGTCTCCACTTTCCACCCACTTGATCCGAATAATTGACTGTTAAGTGACAGAACGCAGAGCGAAGATATAAAAATAATTTAAATTCTCCCTTACGATCATGAAGTAAGAATTGAACTCCCAACCGTCGTGTTTTGTCAGCTGTCCCATCATTGCGCCACGAGGGCATTATTGTAGTTGCTAGTGTGTCTTATTGAACGCAAATGTTTTACAATTCGCGGAGCAGGAGCAAAATCGTGGATTCTATTCCCAATCGAGGAAATTAACTATTTTGATCTTATCGCCCTGGTATCGAGGCAAACCACGGTGTTGAGCTCCGCCACTCAACACGCAATGCATCTAGAAATCGGTGGAAAGTGGGGAGTGAATATTAAGTCCCCTCTGCCTACTTTGCTACACGCGGTATATAGCGTGGAGCTGAAAAATGTCTTGACATTTAGTACAAATAAACACAGTGGCTTGCCACACGCTAAAAAATAAGAGAAGAATATGCGTCAACATATAAAGAAATATTTTAATTCTACTCAGCCGAATGTTTAAATTTTAAAACCGGAAAGCATCAGCATCTATCGACATTCAGTCAGGCGTTGACTGTTTTTATTAAGTTTCGTCAAGGCACATTCTATACAAATCTTTTGAAATATTTTTAAGATAGTAAATAACTCCATCACTAAAGAAATGTTTCTTTAAAGTCTAAGCTAAAATTGCAAATAAAATTTTCAAAGTTGAACCAGGAGAAAAGGCTATCGTGGTACAGTGGCTTCGCTTGTAGGATCGATTCACACCTGGGTAAATGAATTAACTTAACTTAACTTAACTTAACTTAGCTTCACGCTTTATCCCTTGCGGGGTAGTCAGAGAGAACGGTATATAACGGGTAAATGAATTATTAGACATTTTTATTTCCTCGCCACCATCCGCCAACGCAATGTCTCGAAAACTGGGCAGAAAGTAGGAAACAGAGTGTCTTAGTTTCTTCTGCCTACCCTGCTATATACGCGATACAACAGGAAGCAAAAAACAACTTCATGTTTTTATTTGAATTTGACTTTAAAGAAACCTAGCTAAAATTGCTGCAAAAAAAAAATCAAATATAAACCATATTAATTAGCAAACGCATAAAAATTTTAATGTCGAACCCGCGCCTCCTGGGAACCGACCAGGCGCTTTGACCACTAAGCCATACGTTCTCATCAAGCTACATCTTAGCGCATCAAGCTACATTTTTATACGCTTGTTACAACTTGTATTGTTAGCATCTTTGTTGGAAGATTTTTACAAATTTCCGCTACCCAAAGATAATTACTAAGATTTATCGTCTGGCAAGAGATGAGAGAGAGATGCTAAACCATATTGTTTTCTAAAGATAAAACCAAGAAGAGAAAGACTGTGAGAGCTAATTAGATAAATTTTCTTATCAAATTCTTCTCAGATATTATCGTCAGCTGGTAACGTAGAGTTCACTGATCCACGCGAGGCCTTGCGCAGGGAAGCCAAGTTGTTGAATGAGAAAGGTGTGGATATTATCATTGTTCTATCGCACTGTGGCCTTGATGTTGACAAGTGAGTATTATTAGTCACATACGCTAATACTTGTATTGATTTTGACTTATATCTTTGCATGTACTTTAGTTTTTTTTATCTTGACTTATCAATATACAGTTTTTTTGGCTTCACGCTGTATACAGATAAGGCTGGAGAACTTAGTGTTAAGACACTTTGTTCCCGACTTTGTACTTGTCTTGTTCACAGAGCTAGGAATTGCAAAATATTTTATTCTTCTTATATTTAATTGAACACATTACTGTCTCGTTTATAGTCAGAGGTGCCGCTTCATCAGACTGTAAAGAATACAAAAAAAAATAGCTTCACGCTGTATCTCGTATACAGCAGGGTAGGCAGAGGAAACCTAGTGTTAACACACTCCGTTCCCCACTTGCTGCCGAATTCTCGAGGCATTGCGTGTTGAGTAGCAGAACTCAACACCGCGGTTTGCTAGAGCGAAGAAATGGAAATATAAATTTAAGTAAATATTTCTTTTCCTAACCCACAACCAATCGGTTTTACAGTCACACTTTGTGCCATTGCGCCACGACAGACTTCAACCTGTATTATAACGGACTTATTAACAGTCAATATTCTATTTTAATGATAGTAAGAAAAAACATTGTGAATAATCACTCTGATCTCTATTTACGTTTATATTTTATTAGATTTCAAATGTTAAACTCAAATGTTAAACCGTATATTCTATGTAGAATTTAAATACTCTTCTTCCTCAACCTTTATTCACCCACAGCTGGGTGGGTTAATAAAGGTTGAGTAAGAAGAGTATTTACATTAATTAAAATTAAATTAAATTAAAATTAAAAATTAAATTAGTATTTACATTCTAAATAGAATATACAGTTGCTGGGTGGTTTCATCATTGGATTCCAATCATACTTATTTATTGTTTCCAGGAGGCGCGGGTTCGAGTCCCGCTACGTTCAAATTTTTATACGTTTTCTAAATAAGTACTTTTCTTTCCTAAGTGCCGAATAACACTTTAAAAATGTTTAAAACGATTCCAGTCAATTCTGTTGTCTGCTCTTCTAATCCATTGTCGGCCCATCGTTCTGACAAGATCATCGGTCCATGTTATTTAAATATTACCATCGAATAAAAGATGTAAAATTCATGATTATATTTTTTTGGCTTCACGCTGTATCCCACACAAAGTAGGGTAGTTGAAGGAAACCTAGTGATAAGATACTCCGTTCCCCCGCTTCTGAAGGCATTGCATATTGAATGGCGGAACTTAACGCCGCGCTGTGCCTTAAATTTGCTTTTTTGAGTATTTTTAGTAAATTAAATTGATATTAACACTATAATCTCTTTTCAACCAGATGTATAACTAATTGTACTATGTATGTATATCTTGTAGAGAACAATGTCTTGAGTTCTTTACCGTTTTTTTACTTTCTCTTTAATTGCAGTTGGGTAAAAAAGTTTATTGTTGAGTTTAGGTAAAATATCTCTCTGTAAAGATTTGAACCATGGAATTAATCATTAGGCGACGTCAGAATATAATTTTTAAAATCACAAACTAATATAATATTTGATGATTTAACATTTAATAGACTTATTTAAATTTATATTTGTTTGTTATAGAGAACTCGCTCGAGATTACGGTAAATATGTAGATGTTATAGTTGGTGGTCACACTCACTCCCTTCTATGGAATGGTCCAGCGCCAAGTGGGGAACAAGTCGCAGGGCCTTATCCGGTTTTAGTTCAAACTTCTTCTAATAATAATCATAAGGTGAGTAAGGAAGAATTATAATACTGTTTTGGTTATTTTTAGGGTTCCGTATCTCAAAACGTAAAACCGGAACCCTTATAGGATCACTTTGTTGTCCGTCTGTCCGTCTGTCAAGACCATTTACATCGAGATCGCGTAAAGGTATCAAGCTTAAATTAATATTATATATTTAAAGCACAGAAAAAAAGCTTTTAAGTTAACGGAATCAAAAGATAAGAGCATTGATATATCAATACGACGCGTAATCGAAATAATATACTTCCCCGGCACATTTAGCACGAAGTGAGAACTTACAAATCAAAAAAAAAAAAATCGAAAAATAAAAAATTATAGGTATTCCATAGAAAAGCAAATTCCACCAATTACCACGCAATGCCTCAGCATACTGTGAAAATGTGAAACGAAGTGTCTTAACGCTAGGTTCCCTCTGCCTACCTTGCTATGTGCGGGATACAGCGTGAAGCTGAAGCAAGGCTCTGCATTATCCAAAAGGATACAAGTCTTAAAAAAATGACCCTTAGGTCATAGATTCCAATCCTGATTAGATTTTTTTGTCAAAATACCTAGTTTTAGATCTAAATAAAACTTTTAAATTTAAAAAAAAAACACAAAAGAAAACGTTTATTTATTTTATTACAGGTGTTGATAGTTCAAGCATCGGCATTCACAAAATACATGGGAAGCCTCTCAGTGTTCTTTGACTACCGCGGAAATTTCGTGAAGTGGGAGGGCGGGCCAATCTTCCTGGATAGATCTTTGCCTGAAGGTATATGTTTTTTTTAGTTACATGCTGTATCCCAAACGCAACAGAATAGGCTGAGAGAATCTTAAAATTAAATATTAAATATTTCATTTGATGACTGGGAATCGAACCCACGACCTGTCGCGCTTACAGTCACACGCGTGTGCTCCGCTGCCATGACTGACCTGGATTAGCTTTTAGTAAGTCTACCGTACCTACATTGCTTCCATTACAAGCTGTGTAGGTACTCAGTTAAAATTTATCCAATATTATTAATATATATATATATATATATGTATATATATATATATATATATATATATATATATATATATATATATATATATATATATCCACTCGTACAATATAACTCACGACCTTTGCAATCAATTATTCTGTTATTATCTGTGCGACCTACACAATAGCTTACAAGATAACAATTTCTATAAATAGTTATTTATTATTTCATTTATATGTAAAATGATGTTGATTTAACACCGAGTAATTGTATTTTAGCAATACTTTCTGATTCTTTTCTCTTTCGAGATCGAGTTCGAAAATGTTGATATTAACAGTACGTTTACGGAATTATATTTAATATATTTTATAAAGGAGTTTATTGATTTTTATTTTGAAGAATTCACATTTATTTGCGCTCATACATTACAAATTGAACTCGGACTCCACCAAAGCGAGACGAGACAAACGGAGAGATGTTTTCTTAACAGTCAAATACCAATAGATTTACTTATTTATAAAACGTATAAAAATTTGAACGTAGCGGGATTCGAACCCGCGCCTCATGGAAACCGACCAGGCGCTCTGACCACTAACTAACATAAATAAGTTGTAATAAGCGTATAACATTTTTGACGTGGCTTGATGAGAACGTATGGCTTAGTGGTCAGAGCGCTTGGTCGGTTCCCAGGAGGCGCGGGTTCGAATCCCGCTACATTCAAATTTTTATACGTTTTCTAAATAAGTATTTTTCTTTCCTTAGTGTGGAATAACACTTTAAAAATGTTTTAAAAAACCAACAGATTTGCGTTTCTCTCGTTCATTAATTCGTTGATTCAGTCATTTTTATGTAGATATGTGTAACAATAATTATATATTATTAAATGCTTGAACCTATCATGTTCAAATGCCAATAAAATGTCAGGGTCTTACTTACCACATGCTGTAAAACTATATTTTTTATGTGTACTGTTGACACTTGTTTCTTTATTATCTAGAGTATTTAAAACAAAATGGCACTAACCTTAAACACATTTAGCCTTAGCAAGCATTTAGTAAAAAGGAAAATTATACTTAAGATTTAAAATAAACTACTTTTTTAAATCTAAATCCTTGCTTACGTATACACAACCTCGTAGACGACAATATAGCAAAATAACTATCAACCCGCCCGTGGCTTCGCTAAACAGATTGTTATATTATAAGCTCATTATTGATATAATTCTGGGGGCATCGCGTGTTGAGTGGCGGAACTCAACGCCGCGCTTTGCCTCGACACCAGAGCAAAGAAATGGAAATATACATTTGAATAAAAAATTTTCATTTCCTCGTGTGGGGATCGAACCCACAACCGTCGCATTACAGTCACACCCTTGTACCCCTGGACCACGATGGCCTCACTAAAAAAGAAAAGAAAAGATAACATAGAAAATCCCCTTTTACAATGTTCAAGCATTTCCACAGATGAAGACATAAAATCTCGTCTCGCACCGTACGCCGAAATGGTTCACAAAGCTGAACAAGTGGCGATCGGCGAGAGTAAAACTACATTGAGCTTCGAGGACTGTGTGTTCGGTGAATGTGCGCTTGGTGATATGCTGGTTGATGGTTTGACGGAATTTGTAAGTAATATTATATTATTTAAAAAAAAATAAAAAAAATAACATCAGCTTCACGATGTATCTAGCACACAGTAGGGTAGGCAGAGGGAACCTTGTGTTAAGACACTCCGTTCCCCACTTTCTGCCGAATTCTGGAGGCATTATGTGTTGAGAGGCAGAACTCAACGCCGCGCTTTGCCTTGACACCAGAGCGAAGAAATGGAAATATAAATAAATATAAGTAAATATTTCATCTCCTCGAGTGAGGATCGAACCCACAACCAGTCGGTTTTACTATCACACTTTGTGCCGCTGCGGCGCGACTGGCCTATATTATTTTAAATATAACGAATTATATTATTTTAAATATAACGAAGTGGTGCCCGTGGGCCTGGGCAGGCAGTGTGGACTCGTTAGGTTTTCCTTCGTACTCGGAACGCGGTGAAGTCAGATGACGTCTTAGTACAATCGTGTAGTATGCCACTCGAAGGAGAAGTGAAGTAAAACATCGCTCGTTCTCACTATTAGAAGATCGTCGTGTTATTCACCCCACTTCCCTAAAAGCTGACAATTGACTTTGACAACTGACAGTGTTGCCATCGTCTGAATTAGTGTTGGGCGTTACTGTTATATTTTTATAATGCATTATTCATTATATTATATTTTTTTAACTGTTATTTTAAACTGTTATAATATATATTATATTATTTTCAACGTAAATATAATACAATGACAAAATGTACGAAGTTCAGACTAATATTTTTGTTATTAGTTATTTTAATGTAAGTAATATTTGGCCTTTCTGCCATTGAGTTAAAGCTCATATTTGTGCGAGGTTATACGATGTGAAGTTCGCCATCATTATTTTATTTGACCTTGGCTGGACTCGATGTAGGCCGAACAACTACTAAATATTCCCGAACATTCCCGAACCGAGGCGCCACACGCCGTTTTATAGCAGATAATGAATATTTTGACTGTTATTTATAACAGTCAGTGTTGAAAATAAATAATGATTAGAACATTAGAAAATTATAATGAATTATATTATCTGTTATATGTTATAACGCCCAAGTTTAGTCTGAATACACCCAAGTCAAACAACTTGACGTTCTGTATTATTCATACTCTGCGACAAATATAATGTTTTGTTTCGATATATACGAAAAAAAATATCATCGGAATTTAGCGTCGAGTTTTGTCAGAAAGAGGAAATGAAAATATTAAATAATTCATTAATATAAATAAATAAATATATCAAATTGTAAAAACTAACTAACTTATTATTATTATAATATCACTATTTTTTTTCCTTATATTTCAGGGAAATTCTTTGAAATCAGACGTTCAATACATATCGTTTATTCAACGTGGTAATATCAAATCAAGCATACCGAGTGGAAGTAAGTATTTTATAATTTTACGCGTGAGGCCGGTCGTGGCGCAGCGGCACGAGATGTGACTGCAAAACCGACTGGTTGTGGGTTCGATCCCCACTCGAGGAGATGAAATATTTACTTAAATTTATATTTCCATTTCTTTGCTCTGGTATCGAGGTTAAGCGCGGCGTTGAGTTCTGCCACTCAACACGCAATGCCTCCAGAATTCGGCAGAAAGTGGGGAACGGAGTGTCTTAACACTAGGTTCCCTCTGCCTACCCTGCTGTGTGCGGGATACAGCGTGAAGCTATTTTTTTTTTTTTTATAATTTTACGCATCAAATTCCCCTTTTTAAACCTCAATTTTTTCAATTCATCCAAGTTACAAAAAATAAAATTCCTATATGAAATTTAAATATTTAATATCAAATTTATATTTTGCATAGTTAATTGTATAGTAAGCATTTTTGCAGTCTAAGTTATCTACGTTACCTAAATACTACCAAAAATCATATTTTTAACATTTTTTAAAGTCCACACTTAGGAAAGACAAATACCTATTTAGAAAATGTATAAAAATTTTAACGTAGCGAGACTCGAACATTCGCCTCCTGGAAACAGACCAGGCGCTCTAACTAATAAACCATCGTTCTTATAAAGCTACGTTGAAATTTTTATACGTTTGTTACAACTTATTTATGTTGTTAGCATCTCTCACGGAGATTTTTACAAATTTCCGCTACCCAAAGATAATTACTAAGAATTATCGTCTGGCAAGAGAGAATACTTTTGGTTCCGACCAGGACCTCGTCGGTTTCCATGCGGCGCGGGTTCGAGTCCCGCTAGATTAAAATTTTTGTATGGTATATTGTTCGGTGTATAAGTTCTTTTTATGTAGAAAATTTTCATTTAATACTGTCGTAATCAACACTTTAGGTAAATAATTTAAATATACTATACAATTTTAAAGTAATTGTATATGAAATGTTGTAAAAATACCCTTAATTTAAGGGTAGATTGATTCAAGAGGCAAGAGGCGTTCAAGGCAAAAGAGGCGGATTCAAATCCCGCTACGTTCAAATTTTTATACGCTTTCTTAATAAGTATTTTTCTTTCCTAAGTGTTGAATAACATTTTAAAAATGTTTAAAAATCCAGTTATATCTTCAATTTTCTGTAAATTCATAGAGTTTTGTAGAGTTAAAATGAAAATATATTTTTCAGCAATAACCAAAGGTGTTATATTCGAGCTGCTCCCGTTCAACGATCGTATAGAAAATTTCGAATTGCAAGGAAAAGATATATTGCTGGCATTAGAGCGAAGCGTGTCGGGTGCATGGGACTACAATCCTTTTAAGGGACCCTATGTGTTGCAAGTTTCCGGTGAGGGTGTTATCTTACTTCTTATTTAGTTTATTCGGAATTATTTATTTTTTTTAGTTGACGCTGTATTTTACATATAACAGGAAAGGTGGAGGGAACCTGAGAACCTAATGTTAAGTAACTCCGTTACCATTAAGACATTTCTATTAACCACTTACCGCCGAATTCTCGTTGTCTTAAGTCGGCGGTTCCTGGCTACCAATGCAAAGTGAGGAAATGAAAATATTAAATAATATGGGAAGGATATATTCTTGACCGTGAATCAAACCCATAGCCGTCGCTGTCACGACGGTCTCCTTGCGCTTAAATTACGATAACTTATTTAATTATTGTAAGTTAAACACAATTTTCTAGTATAAAGATAATTTTCATAGACTGTTGTTTCCCCCATAGTAAAATATATATTTTGCTGTAGAAATTAAACTTTTTTTTCCTGGAATAATATTTTTCTGTTATTAATTTCTCCCAGGTCTTCAAGTAACCTACAACATATCTCTGCCCGAAGGCCAAAGACTTACCTCGGTGTTTGTTGGTAACAAAAAATCTGATGTTCCACTAGACCCTGAGGTCTACTATCATGTAATTGTACCAGCTTACTTAGCTGACGGTGGAGATGGATTTTCGGTGAGAAATCTATTTTATTTGGCTTAATAGTTATTTATATCACTCTAATATACATTTTTGAAGAGACAAAGTGCGGCGTTGAATTCCGCCACTACGCAATAACTCGAATTTTGATAAGAAACTTGAGAAAGAAGTGTTATTCCTATGTATGTATATGTGATGTATTAAATTTAAAAAAGAATTCTTTTTAAGAATTCTTTTTTTTTTCATTATTATATAAAAATTTTATCTTCTTTCAGATGTTCAAAAACAAAAAAAACGTAAAAGTAGTAAGCCATGACCAGGCGGTTGTGGAGGGTTATATTAAAAAGCACAGTCCTTTGAACGTGTCCAAAGATGGAAGAATAGTGATTAATGAATAAGAATATCTATATATAATTTTTGTAATAATATTTTATAGATTTTAATATTAAATATATTATGCATTTGTTGTAACAGGCTGTTATTATTGTAATATTAAATTTTTTGTTTGTAATATTTTTTTATTACTTTCGTTATTTTTTTAAATATTTAAAAAAAAAAAAAAAATTAAAAAAAAAAATAATATAAAAATAGTTATAATTTTGACACATCCTGTGTCCGAGTAAAATCCGGTCGTAGGTACAGTAGGTTACATCGAAAGCTTCGATCAACTACATACTAGATAACAGATTGCATACAAAAAAGGGTTATAAATATAGCACCAGTCAATATAAACAGAAATTTAAAATATTATTTATTACACACAGATTATGACAAGATCATTTCAATAAAATCCAACCTTATAGCAGTGAGTTAAAGCTTAATTTCGTATACCGCGTAATGGATAAAAAATATTTTACTCCTAATCTATCTATCTATCAATTTTCGAATAGAAATATAAATTTAAGTAAATATTCTCTCTCCTTGAGTGGTAATGGAACCCACAACAGTCAGACTTTGTGCCCCTGCGCCACGACTGGCCTCAATCTGTTTTAAGTAATGTGTGTTTTTTGTATTATTTCCCATCATTTTAGAATTTAATTTACATAAATTATATATATTTATATGTATATTAAAAATATAAACATAAAATATTGCTTCTAAAGAATACTCAAAATCTTACAAAGACTGTCTCCTTATCGAAAAATGGAAAATTATACTACCGTGTCAGTATAATTATAAAATAAACCACATCAGACGCACAGGGTTAAATTCCTTGATATAAAATAAAACATAAAAGTCTTGGAGTCGCTTTGTTGACAATAGGTTGACAAATTTACTAAATTTACTAAAAATAGTGTTTTCAAAGTTAAATTGTCAACAAGATAAAAACAATATTTATTAAAAAAAATATTATTATTTATTTTTTATTTTAGTTTTTAAATATTATACAGTTTAATACAGTTTTTAAATATCATACAGTTTAATATCATTGGGATGCGGGTTACTCACGTGTGGTTAGTGGGTCCCAATGCGAGCAGGCTATCTTGGCGCACAAGCGTGCGACTGTAAACGCGATGGTTGTGGGTTCGTTTTTGACTGGAAGGAAATCAACGATTTATTATTTTTACTTTCTCGCTCTGGCAATGACTGAAACAACTAACAAAAAGAAAACTTAAGAAAAGCGCGTCTCCTAGGTTCCCTCTGTCACTGCTATATATATTAAGTTTTGATATTCTAAATAGTAATTTCTTGGGCGACAATGGATATCCATTGTGTACAGAAAAATAGGTCAGTAGAAAATCTATGAGACAAAAAATAAATAAAAACAATTATCAAAATTAAAACATCCACTCCATGCATTTTTTAGTCCAGACCAACCAATATTCGTAGTCGCAAATATTGGCTAAATGATGAAATATTTGTATTTAATTGTTTAATACCGATTTTATAAATCACACTGAAGTATTTTGGCACGTCCACACGTTGGCTGAGGTTGGACCATATTAAAATTAAATAAGAACACAAAATTTTTTGTGCTCTTATTTCTCTGGCCGTTTTTTAGACTGTAATCCTTAATCTGGTGTATAATTGATCGAAGATCGAAACGATTAACTTACGACAGTCGTAGTGCACTCGTGAAAATGAAATATTTATGATTTTCATTTGTCTTGCTCTGGTATCGAGGCAAAGCACGGCGTTGACGCGCGGCGTTCTGCCACTCACGCAATGCCACGAGAATTCAGCGGAAAGTGGGGAACGGAGTGTCTTTACACTAGCTTCCCTCTGCCTACGTTGCTATCTACGTGATACAACGTGAACAACAAGACATATAACTTTCTCTTCTATGAAATTCTTGAAAAAGTTTAAATTCTCCTATCATTACATACTAATAAAATTTTACCTAGTCAAATATTATTTGTAAATTGTAACCTATATTACATATAAAGACGATCTTTTTATGTAGAAAGTATATAAGATACTCTTACAATATAAAAGTACTAACAAAGTATAAAGAAGATAATAAAACGTATATCTGTCATTTTACTTTTTATGAGACTGCTTCCGCTTTTTAATTCTACTGGTGCTATCTAAGAGGGTTATTGTGAGGATAACCCGATTATTGCATCCTTTTATCTTGTTCAAAGAAAGTGCTTTTATTTAGCGTATCGTATTTCCTTAAATATTAGTATTAAATTTTGAATTTTTTTTCACGTGTATGTTAAATATTGTAAATATTTATTAAAAAAGTGTCTTTTTCATATGTTTATTATTTTATCATTTAATTATAAGAAATTTACTACTATAAGGTATGTAATACGTTGTGATATTACTTGTGGCCTATCAAATAAGTGGTTAAGGTAAAATAAATCGATTATAAATTCCGTTCCCGAAAACTGAATATCTTAGTATAAATCATATAAATACTTATAAAAAATTAAGAAAATTGTAAAACATTTTGTCTCCGTATAAAAAAATTTAGTTAAGAGGAATCCAGCATGGTATTTTAATTTTGTCTAATCAGTGCGGGTATTCATTTATATTGATTTGTATTGAGCTTTACTCTGTATCCCGCATTCAGCAGTATCGGTTTTCATTTCATGGAGTGGAAATCGAACCCCTAACACGGAACCTTGTGCCGAGTTTACAGTCGCACACTTTTGCTCCTGCGCCATAACATGCGACACCGCGACACAGCGCCTGCATCTAAATAAGATGGTGGTGGGTTTGATTTCCATTTGAAGCCTTAAATCCGCATGAATAGTCTTGAAAATTGAGCGGTGCATAGGGAACAGAGTCTCTTATTCTGCCTAACCTGCTATAATATTTATACATCGTATAGCTAAAATAATTTAAAAAATATTTAAATTATTCGGCAGAAAGTGAGGAACGGAGTGTCCTAACACTAGGTTCCCTCTGCCTACCCTGCCGTGTACGGGATACAGCGTGAAGCTGATTTATTTATTCAAAGAAAAACGAATCTAGACTACTATAATACAATAACAAATACTTCGGCAAAACCAAAAACCAATTTAATATCATAATATGACCTTGAGAAGTAAATAATAAGCATATCTAACGAATCTTATTAACCGTAACTTACCTTTGAATTTCTATACATAAATAAATTTATTATTAGAATCTTTTACTAAATACTTGAATCAAATTGTCACGTATAAAATTGGTTTCCTTTCTCGAAGAACTGAAGGTCAGCTGGATACTAACTACAAAAGTGACGTGCGATACTGCGCTTTAACTTTATCAGCTCTATTCACTTTTAGATTGTAAATTGAAAGTTGTTACTTGTAAAATAAAATAAAATAAATCAGCTTTACGCTGTATCCCGCACACAGCAGGATAGGCAGAGGAAACCTAGTGTTAAGACACTCTGTTCCCCACTTTCAGCCGAATTCTGGAGGCATTGCGTATTGAGTGGCAGAACTCAAGGCCGCGCTTGTCCTCGACACCAGAGCGAAGAAATGGAAATATAAATTTAAGTAAATATTTCACCTCCTCAAGTGAACCCACAACGAGTCGGTTTTATAGTCACACTTTGTACCCCTGCGCCACGACTGGCCTCTGATGATTACATTTAAAATTATTTTCATTTTACAACTTTGGTAATGGGCCAATAAGGTGTTGCAACTAGAACTTAACGTTATTTTAAAAAGATTCTTTGCTAATATCTGAAAATATAAAATTTGGTTAATTGACTGACGTTTTTTAATATTTTCTCCTGAATAATATTAAAAATTATAAGCGCCCCGAACAACATGGAGCAAAGTTGTAATAAGAAAAATATATCAATAATTTTATTAGCTAATGTGAAGAAAATCGGTGTTTAGATTTTATAAAATAACAAAAGTCTGGCTGTCACGGGCTTCCCCACTATAAAATAAAGTAACGACAACGCTCAACAAAATTATGTCTCAATTTCGAACAAAAAAAGAGAACATATTCTTTACACTAGGTTCTTTTTCTCTATCTTGCTAAACGGGAAAAAGCGAAAAAAATATTAACCTAGAGAGATTTCCTGCTTATAATCAAGGATAAGTGACTTCGTAATAGAAATACATACATATATGGATATTTCATGAAATACGAACCCACAACTGTCATACGTCTAGCAGCAAGTAGTAATGGTGTCAATTATTAAAAATTTTGCTGCATTTTTGCTCAAGTAAATTTTAATTTCAATTGAACGCTTACAGAATAAGTTATAAATTGAATTCATTTTTCATTTTTCTGTAAGCGTTCATTCTTATTCCTCAAATATATTCATAATAAATAACTTAGTACAGAAAGAATTTCAATAAAGTTTTTGAACGTACCTACTCAGAGGCTGTGGCCTGAAGCTATTTGAATCATTGAATTTTCTGAAATTAAATATGTAATAACACATTGAATCTATTTTTCATTCAATTATATTAGTAACTACATATTTACGTATATCAGACGAATATGTTTAATATTAGATGATTTTCGATTTTTTAGACATATTTTTTATATGATATGTGTAGATTATGCTATAAATTTTATATTGAAGCGTAATAAAATCAAGTTTCGTTTAAATTAATTTTATTCGGAAATGTATAATTATGTAAATTGACAGGTAAAAGATAAAAAATAAAATAAAGTTGTTGCCACTTGGATGGTTTCCAAGAGGCGTGGGTTCAAATTCCACTAACATCTAATTTTTATGTTTCTAAAATAGTTGCATCTATAATTTTAATAGGTAAGTATTAAAAATAAATGTATAAATGTGTATAAATTCTTTTTATATTTGAATTGTGTAAATATTTTAGTAATAAAAAAGTAACCTTATTAAAAGTTTAAGTATGTATAATTAGAGTTTTAAACATATGCAACCGTAATTCTTATACTTTGAGGCCAGTCATGGCGCAGCGGCACGAATTGTGACTGTAAAACCGACTGGATGTGGTTTCGATCCCCACGCGAGGTGATGAAATATTTACTTAAATTTATATTTCCATTTTCGCTCTGTTGTCGAGGTTAAGCGCGGCGTTGAGTTTTGCCACTCAACACGCAATGCCTCCAGAATTTGGCAGAAAGTGGGGAACGGAGTGTCTTAACACTAGGTTCCCTCTGCCTACCCTGCTGTGTGCAGAATACAGCGTAAAGCTGATAAAAAAAAATCTTATACAGGTTATTTATATAGTAAATTGTAACTTTGATTGCTCCATATTCAATACACGAAGGAAATATAGCTAGTAATTAAAAATAAAGGTATTTTTAATTTAGTTATATAGTGCACGAATCGAAATTATTTTTTAATATGATGCAAAAATACGAGGAACACTAGTAGTAGAGCAGCCTTGTACTACAAAATCCGTAGGCATGGACAGCGACTTCATTAATTTCTTTTATTAAATAATTTTCTTTAATATATTTTGTTTAATGAGGCTGTCGTGGCTCAGATAGTGCGTTTTGGAATGTGGACGATAGTAGCAGATACAAATTCTACTCAAGAGGTAAGTTTATTGAAAATATAACAAAATAATATATACTTTTGAGGCCAGTGGTGCAGGAGCAAAAGCGAACGACTGTCAAACGTGACAGGATGTCTGTTCGATTCCAATTCGAAATAAGATATTTAATATTTTCATTTTCTCGTTCTGGTAACAAGGCAAGGTGCGGCGTTGAGTTCAGCTACTCGACATGCAATGTCTCCAGTTTCGGCGGTAAGTGGGGAATAGAAGTATCTTAATGGAAACGGAGTGTCTTAACAGATATGTATACTATGTTTCTTTCAACACACAATATCAGAAAAATTGATAACAGCTAAATTGTTATTAGCGTTGTAATTTCTTACATATTTTTAATATTATTCTTATATAAAGAGACTCGAGATCCCACAGTCAAACTCATGAACAGTTTTGTAGGATATAGCATAATTTCCTATGTATCTTCTATTGTAATAATAAATAAAAAAAAGGAAAAAACACTAGGTTGCCAGGTTCTCTTTGTTTACTTTGCTATGCGTGGAATACAACGTAAACCTAATATGCTCATATCTCAGTTATAAAAGGAAGGTTGGTCCTTACTCATCGAAATGATTATAATTTAATTATGTTAATTTAAAAGGGTGGAAAGTGGAGAATAGAATGTTTTAACACTAGGAGCTTTCAGCGATAACGTGATTGTATAAATAAATAGTAAATAGTTAACTCCACCGAGCGGCAGTTGAACTCACAAACAAGATAATGGATAAACTTTGCCATTAGAAATATATTATTTAATCTCTTCTTTATTATATATATAAATACCGAACCGATTTACTTAGAAGTTTTACTAATTGCTTTGTTTTAACTCAAATTAACAATTAAAGTTCGTTTCATCAAAATCGGTTCATTAAAAAAAAGTTATCGTCATTTGAATGAACTCAAGGCATTAGTTTGCAATCGCGCTGGTAAGATTCCTGGCCAAAGAATGACATTCGAAACGTTTTAGTTATATGACTGTTGATAAAAAAAATATTTTTGTAGCACTTCCATCCATCAGCCTTTCGAAGTCCACTGCTGGACATAGGCCTCCCTAATGCTCGCCACTCCGCCCGGTCCTGCGCCCTCTGAATCCAGCGGATTCCCGCTGTCTTCTTTAAGTCGTCTGTCCACCTGGCTGGAGGGCGGCCTGTACTCCTTTTGCCGAGACGTGGTCGCCATTCGAGGACCTTTCTTCCCCATCGGTCGTCAGTCCTCCTGACAATATGGCCTGCCCATTGCCACTTATTATACAATATTTTATACAATAAAGTAAACAACATTGAATTGTTAGTGGAGATTACCTTCATAAATCGTAACAGTTAAGTTTAAGTCGTAATTAATTCAACACAAAGATAAAGAACGATTTAATCTTCAAAGAAATATCTAGTAAATATTATATATGATATTTTGGTCCGTTCGTTCGTTTGAAATAAATCTATATAAAAATGCGTAAAACCATCCTTTCTACGTGTACTCTGTAATAATTACATATTTACCAATTGTACATTTAGCTAATAATATATGTAACTAATTAAAAAACTTTACAGGAGTTAATATGCAATTATTACAGTTATTTTGCATAGAATATTATGAATCATTACCCAAATCAATAATTTAACATTTCAGGTTGTTTCTGAAGCAGTAAATTAAATTATTAAGTGGCATCAGCACATTTAACAGAGTTTTAAAAAACATAACATGGGTAAAAAGAACGTAATGTTACAAAAATATATACGTATAATAAATAATTAGTTTTATGTAAATTTTATAAATCAAATATCAACATTGGTCGTATTTTTTAGTTCGAAATAATCAAAAAATCTTATAGAAATTAAGATAATGTCGTAAAAAAATATATTAGAATATTACAGATTAAAATAATAAAAAAACACATTAGAAGTCATTTTAGTTGTCTTACTTACTTATTAAATAAGTAATCATGCAGTTTAAGCGAGCGAAGCCGCTGGCAAGCCGCTAGTTATTAATAAGAATATATTATATTAAATTTACAAGTTGTAACTAAAATAAAATAACTTAACATTTTTTTTGCTTTTAGTATATATTTAAAACAAAAAATAATTTAAAATGTAAATGTATTTCTTGGAACAAGAATATAAATAAAATTATTAATGTGAAATATATTTTTAAACTCAGATTTTGTTTGTGTAAAAATATTGGTATATATTTTCTTTACTTTTTATCATGAAAATGATGTCTTTACATCAATGCACTTTTCTAGACATTAAACAGAGAAATTATGAAGCTGTCTTACCTGAACAGTAAAATGAAAATGAATTATTTCATTTAGTGGGGTTCGCACTGAATCTCTAAAATATTTTGGGTTATTCACGATCACAACTACAAACGGTTCTAACACAATATTTTTAAAGGTGTTAAAACTCAATACGGGGCTTTTGTCTTCGTGCCAGTCCGAAGAAATGAAAATATGTATTAATAAATAACAATTCATTCCCCCGGATGGGGATTAACCGACAACCATCGTGTTACAGTCACCCCTTAATGCACCTGCTCCTCGAAGGTACTCCAAAATTATTTGACATAATTTCAATTGTATTTAAACATCCATTTATTTAAGAGTCACAAACAGAGGCCAGTTGTGGAACATGGGCACAGAGTGTGACTGTAAAATCGACTGGTTGTGGGTTCGATCCCCACTCGAGGAGATGAAATATTTATTTAAATTTATATTTCCATTTTCTTCGCTCTGGTGTCGAGGTTAAGCGCGGCGTTGAGTTCTGCCACTCAACACGCGATGCCTCCAGGACTCGGCGGAAAGTGACGAACAGTGTATCTTAACACTAGTTTCCCTCTGCCTACACTGCTGTGTGCGGGATACAGCGTGAAGCTGATTATTTAATTTTTTTTATAAACATTTCTAAAAAAAAAATAAAACCTAAGTTTATTAAAATAGCCATATCTTCCTTACGTACTTACATTTAATTATCATATGATATTTAATATTATGGCGGTTAGATAACAGTTCTAGAACATTATTTCTTGCAAAACATGTGTAGGCCCTACCTACTATCTATGATTATATAAAGTATTACGTCTTTACTCAACACGCAATGCCTCCAGAATTCAGCAGAAAGTGGGAAACGGAGTGTCTTAACACTTCCCTCTGCCTACCCTGCAGAATGCGGGATACAGCGTGTAGCAAAAAAAATTATGACTACACAAATATGTGAAAATATGCTAAATATTTGTTTCACATTTTTAGGCTACTATGTCAGCCTATATACCTATTTATTTGAAAAAGTACTTGACGTATGAACTTAGATTAATTATAAGTTCAATAGCATATATTTTTCTATGAAAGTCTAATTTTGAAGATGAGCAGAAACTAAAGTATACTACCAATTTCTTATTGTGATTTATTGAGATATGTTCAAGAGCGGTGTTGAGTTCCGTCATACAACAAGCAAATTTACAAGAATTTACTGGAAAATTAGGAACGTGTCTTAATGGAATGGTATTTCTTAACATTGGGTTTCCAAGTTCGCCCTGCCTACCCTCCTGTGTGCAGAATAATGCGTGAAGCTGTGTATTTGTATATGTCCTAGAAAGCAAGGATATCTAAGTTGATTACTAAATGCTTAGAAAGATCCTTAATAATTCTTAGCAAGTGTTTTTAATTTTTTTTTTCCTTTTTAGGGTTCCGTAGTTCCAACGGTAAATACGGAACCCTTTAAGGATCACTTTATTGTCCATCTGTCCCTCTGTAAAGAGTATTTATTTCGAGATCACGTGGATGTTCAAACTGATTTTTTTTATGCAACGTATTTCCTGCATTTCTAAGCAATTCGCTGCGTAAGCATAAACTATAGGGTACTTGTCGTGGACTTAACTATACGTAGTACGAATAATATTCTGTTCGTCTGTTCATACTATATACAGAGTGGAAGTGTCAGCACCACTTTAAATGAAACCATAGTTTTAATTACTCCATAAAAGCCTAATACCATAAAAAAAATCACAAAAATGAAAACGTGATTTTTCCAAACAAATAACAAATAATAAAATTGTCATTTTAAAATAAAACGCCATTTGTCAAGAACGACGAACGCACACATAAACCTATCAAAGGGAACTCGATTTCAGAGTACGCCTCATTCCGAAATCGAGTCGTAGGTATTGGCGGCAAAGTTGTTTAACCTTTAGTAGTATGCGTATTTACGTTATTCGCATCTTTGAGTCACATCCTACGTCTAAACTGTTGAGTTATCTTGATTAATTTCCTTAGATATGGGTTTAAAATATTTTACCCCGTATGCTGTTCCCGTAAAAGGAGCGCTGACACTTCCACCCTGTATATAATTCATGTAATGTGTTTCATGTGTGTATATGAATCGGTGACGATAAAGAATAAACTGAATGATTAGAATATAAACGAATACACTACAATCAGTTAGTCTTATTATTTATTTTTTCATTCTTTTGAATATAATTCAATATTAGTAGGTATAATACATTCTTAAATTAAAATGGCATTTTAAATATATCAAAAAATTCAATATAAAATCTAGTATATATCTTATATGATATAGACCAAGTTTTACTATTCAGTTCATACTTGGGTTTGCAAGAGTAATTTTTATACGTCTGCGATTTCGGTCACGAACGTAACAGTTGAAGATAAAATACAGATTCTGCAATTTACACTTTAGTAATTGGAACTTTATTTAATATATTTAACTGGGAGCTTAATAGTTAACTGCGCTTTAGTTTTAGCTTTTTTAGTATTTGGTTCCTTTATGGGAATTACTGACTAGGAACCTTTTTTTTAAAAAAAGTTGAGCTTCACGCTGTATTCATCTTCATGCTGTATTTCGCATATAGCAGGGTAGGTAAAGGAATCCTAATGTTAAGATTCTCCATTTTTCGCCTGAGGTAACTCCGAAGGTATTACGTGTTGAATAGCGATACTCAACGCCGCGCTTTGCCTTGACACCAGAGCGAAGAAATTAATATATTAAATATTTGATTCTTATCTTCATTTCATTCAATCTTCGAATGGGGATCTAATTTGCATGTGCCACGACTGGCGGATAAAAATATGATTATAAGACTTGTTCGTATGTAAAAATATAAGGAAAATTCTAGTATTTATCAGTCACAAGGTTTTTTCCCTATATAAGTAAATAGCAATAGCCATTATTATTTATATATTTACACATGATTGCAATGATTGTGGGGTAATGTACCTCTTATATATATATATATGAAGGACGTCGTGGGACAAGGGTGTGACTGTAACCCGACGGTCGGGGTTCCATCCCCTCTCGAGGGAATTAATTATTATTTATTAATATTTTAATCTTATATTTGTGAAATTTTATTTCGTAACGATAACATAGCTTTGAGATACATTAGATGTTTTAATTGGATAGTAAATATTGTAGTTTTAAATGAAAGTTTTGTAATTAGATTAATTTGAAGTTTAAAAGTATGTAGTTACGTAGTTTAAGTGTGACTGTAAAATCGACAGGTTGTGGGTTCGATTCCCACTCGAGGAGATAAAATATTTACTTACATTTATATTTTCATTTCTTCGCTCTGGTGTCAAGGCAAAGCGCGGCGTTGAGTTCCGCTACTCAACATTCAATGCCTGCAGAACTCGGCGGAAAGTGGGAAACAGAGTGTCTTAACACTAGGTTCCCTCTGCCTACCCTGCTGTGCGCGGGATCCAGCGTGAAGCTGATACTGATACCATACCCATAAAAAACATAATTTACCAACAATAGCTGAAAATACAATAAGACTCGCGCTAATTGTCTTACCCTTGACTGACGTTTAGAATTTCGTAAAATCCGTTTTCACAACACCAACAGCGGCTGATAAAACCCAGCCATCATAATATCAGTTTTATTTCAACGAGATAGAGATACTTTAAATAAAAGAGAACTATCTCAAAGCAATTGCAATGTTGTCAATATTGTTATGACGCCGGTTCAGAATTACTTAGTAGTACGTTAGCGTACACTATATACTGACGTGATCGTGATCGGGTGTTCGAATTATGTTTATGTGATAGACAGACGAAAATATATATATTTTTAATATGAATTTTATATTATTTTTGTGTGTTTTAGTGTTAAGTTGTTATGTTGATTGTAGTGTATTGAGAAATAAATTGCTGAAGTTGGATATAATACATTATAATGATTTTCATGCGAGGTGAGATTTCTTTTTTTTTTAATAACCGTGTTTATTTTTTATTTGATTTTTTTTTTGCAAACTCGTGTCTCGAGGCCAGTCGTGGCGCAGGGGCACAGAGTGTGACTGTAAAACTGACTGATTGTGGCTTCGATCCCCATTTGAGGAGATAAAATATTTACTTACATTTATATTTTCATTTCTTCGCTCTGGTGTCGAGGCAAAGCTCCAGAACTCGGCAGAAAGTGAGGAACGGTGTGTCCTAACACTAGGTTCCCTCTGCCTACCCTGCTGTGCGTGGGAACAAACAGCGTTAAGCTGATTTATTTTTTAATTACATTTAATAAATTTAAATCAAATTAAAAAAATAAAATAATATAAAATATATTTTTTTGTGTGTTTGTACATATTATTTTTTTGAGTAATATTGTCTTTATCAGAGGCGCTATTAAATTAACTTTGTGATCAATATAAAATTACATGCGAGTATTTTTTTTTTTTTTTTTATGCTTTAATTGTTTTGCGCCACAGACTTTTGTTGTCCGTGCCTTTTTTGTTCTTAATTGATTTTTAAAAATGTTAGTTTTTCTTTTTAAAATGTGAAGTGGACTTTAATATCTTGAATGGTCTGCTTTTGTCAAATCCGAGTTCCTTTTGTCTAATCCGAGTTTTTGGCCGTTGATTATGTTGATTGCGGCACAGTTAGTTGTTTCCGTAATATATCGATTGCCTCCTCATCTCTACAGGAAATAGCCATTTTAATGTTGTGTTCCACTATATCAGTCACGGAACCTTCATTTGCCCGGCGAATGAACCTGCCGATAGCGTCTTCTTCGGCGTCAGTGTAGTAGATGCATCCTTTTGTATGCCTTGTTAAGGCGACGATTGCATGTGATATGCTGTCGTGTAGGGCGTTTTTAATGGCCTTAGTTTGGATGATTACTACAAACTCGTATGTAAGTCCCTGAGATTCGTTGATGGTCAGGGTGCGTGAGTTTTCCCCCTTTCCGTATCCTTTCCTGGTTAGGTCCGCTTTTTCTGCTTGTGTATGGACCAGGTACAGAGTATTGGGGGAATCAATAGGGATGGAAGCACCCGTATATCGCGATTTTCTCAAGGAGCGAGTTATCTGTCGGGCTGAGTAGATTCCGTTATAAACTTCGTTGAGCGCGTATGTCACATCCATTGGACATCTATATGATCTCGCTAGCTCTTGACTGATGGTCGTCACGAGGTTTGGGCCGATATAGTGCATTTGGAAGAGGTTTAATCTGTCGATAAAGGGTAGTTGATTTATGTCCCCGATAAGTATAAGTGTCTTGGCCTTTGATAATATGGCCGCCATTACGATTGCCCCAAAATGGTTCATTAGGGCCTCATCCACGAAAAGTCTTGCGGGATGTACTGTAACACTATTTACCAGAATAGAGGCGATCGTTCGGACTTTGATTTTTGCGTCCCTGGTGCAACTAAAAGGGATCTTACTCCTGAGGTCCTCGGCTGCCTCAGTAGTTGTAGTTGCTACCAGATCTCTATCGGGGATGAAATTGTTCACCACCCAAGTGGACTTACCGCAGCCAGGAACGCCATTCACCCATTTTATGTCAGGTGGCTCCCAATGCTCCCAGATGCTGGTTGGATTTTTTGAAGCTTGAATGGTAAGGGCTGTGTTTAGTATCCTTTGTTCCAGCGCTACCTCCGTGCATCGAGCTATGACGAGGATTGGGTCGTCCGAAGATGTTGCGTACCTGGGTGGGGAATTTTCTACTGTTGACCTGTCATCCTTGTATACAAAGCCATCTTTACCGCTGTAGGCCGCCATATGGGGGAATTTAGGTGAGTTTCCCCTTAAATATTCCAATTTATTATTGTCATATATGGCGGCTTTCTCCTCTTCGAGTAACACTCTAAGCAGACCTTCGTTTCCGAGTTCAAAGGTCGTCCTAATTTTCTCGCAGGTTGCAAGGTTGACTTTGATGGTTTCCCTTACAATTGCTGTGTACTCTAGGAATGCGTTTTGCATGTGTTGCATGGCATCGTTTGCAGGAGACAGGTCAGGTGCTGTTACTTGGCCTTTGTCTGCTCTAGTAATTCTACCCTTTCTTATAAGTTTTTGTATCGGTTTTAGTATTGTAGGTGGGAAATTAAACTTTTTGCTTTGGTTTTTAGGTTGTTTCTGATTGTTTTGTTGTTCCTCTTCCGAGGCTATCTTCCTTTCAAGGCGCTGCGCTCCGCTCAATGTTGAAGTGCTTGGAATCCCGTCGTCTTTTTTCTTTGCTCTTAAGAAAGCTAAATCTTGTCCTCGATCTTCGTACACAACTATGTTGTACTTTACTGAGGCTGGAATACATCCCAGTAGGTCTGTGACGGCACCTTTTACAAGATCTGCTTTCATTACGTCAACGCTTAGTGTCCGGGATCCGTGTTTGGCTGCATCTGTGTTCGCGGTGCCCAGATGGTCGAGCACCTTGCACACCTTGGTGAAAGGGGAAACTCCGTCTTGTCCGTCGAATAGTGCGATGGTCTTATTTTTAGTTCGAACTATCCGACATTCCCAGTTCCCTAACCTGATGATAGGCATGCTTTCGTAGTCCGATTTCCTCATGGTGGTCTTGCTGGTACAGCCCTTGGTAAGGGCAGCTAGACCAGGTGATATGTAATGGATTTCTTCGGCCCTACGACACAGAAGCTGAAGCCCAGTTTCTCCTCTCCTTCATCCATAAACAAGGTCACAGGTCTCAGTTTCAAACCCGGAGGACTGATATGTCCATTACACAGAAAGCGTTGGATTGTTGTTGGTTGGTCTGTTGATTGTCCAGTTGTAAGATTTTGAGTGGGTGTAGAAGGGTGCTGGACTTTCTTAGTTGTGCTTTTTGCTGCTATCTTACTGCCGTTTCTAGCCATGGCTATCTGAAAGATATCCTCTAAGAACTTTAAGAAACTTGGGCGCTTCTGGTTGTCAGCTATGAGAGAAGCTAAGCCTGGTCTTTCTAGCTTGGTGTTCATTAAAGTTTCTAGGTTCATACGAGCTAAAGAAAACCGTGGGCAGTCCAAGATTATATGCCACACCGTTTCTTCGATGCTAGGATCGCATTCGCATCCTGGGGTTTCTTTCAGCTTAAAGCGATGAAGATAGCTAGCAAAACTTCCATGCCCAGTTAATATTTGCACAAGTATAGGGCTCCATTTGACGGTTCTGGTGATCTTGAACGCGGCTATTACATCGGGAAGAAATTCCTTGGTGGTTGCTCCGGTGCTTGAAGTTGTGTACCTATCCTGCCATCTCAGGATAGATTCCTCTCGAATTTTGGTCTTGATGTAGGCCAGTGATGTTTTGACATAGCTGTGAGGATTCGCTGACAGTGCGGCGTTTTTGGCAAGTTCGTCTGCTCTTTCATTTCCAGCTGTTCCTATGTGTGCACGAAGCCATGTCAATTTTACCTCTCTTCCCTGTTCCCTTATGCGCTGGATATTCCTTTGTATTGCGTTTGCTAAGGGATGAGTGGATCTAGGGTTCCTTAGTAAGTCTAGTGAGGATCTTGAATCACTTAGTATAGTTACCAGAGGATCACAAGTATTAGTAATTTCCTGGGTTGCCCTGTAGATGGCATAAAGTTCGGCTTGAAAGACCGTGCATGAGGGATGTAATGTAAAGGCAAGGTTCATCTTCTCCTTCCCTTGCTCCCACCAAGTAAGTGCAGCACCCACCTTTTCGTTTATCTTGCTGCCATCCGTGAAGATAGTGGGTCCAAGTTTCTGAAGGATGTCCAGAGGTTCAGGGTTGGTGTCATCTAGATGGTCGTAGTCTAAAGCACGCGTGAGGGCTGGGTGTTCCAGTTTGGTTGGATCCTCATTTGTTTCTAGACTTGTGTTTGGAGGTAAGTAGTGGGAGATCTTACCTATTTTCATACGATGAATGAGGGCTTGCTCCTGTATTCTGATGTCTAAAGGGAGCAACCCCGACAGGATAAGAGCCGAAGTGTGAGAGACGGTGCGGTAAGATCTACATATCTTCTGTGCGAAGCCTCTTTGCAGCATGTTTAGCTGTTTTTGAATCATGCGCAGTTCAGTGGCTTTGAACCAGGCGCTCGCGCCGTAGGTGATTATAGGTTCAATTACCGCAACGTAGATGGTTCTAATTATTTCCGAGTTCAGGCCCCATGTAACTTTCGCGGTGCACGCCAATCTCTTGTAGATATCGGCAGCTTTTCTACATTGTGCAGTGACGTGGGATTTAAAGGACATATTTCTGTCAATTATTACTCCAAGAAGTTTTATCTCCTTGACCAGTTGGATTTTTATACCTGCCATTGTATGATTGGGGAATCGTATTTAAGTTTTTTAGTTAGTATCATCGCATTGGTTTTGTGCGGTGCGAAACTTAGTTGTATGTTGTTGTATGTTGTATGTAATACATGCGAGTATTACATAGTTTTTGTTGTAATGCGTGATACATTACTAATACATTTATCTATCAATTTGATTAAATTATTATATTAGTAATAAAGAAAATATTAAGAAATATTTTTTATTTTTATTTCTTTTCTCTCATGTCGAGGCAAAGTGCGGCATTGACTTCCGCCACTCAACGCCCAATACCTCCAGATTTCTCGAAATTATTTTAAATTTGAATTTCAAAAGTGGAGGGCCGGAGTGTCTTAACACTAGGCTTCCTCTTCATCACTTGTACGTGAAAAAAATAAATAAAGAAAAAATACATTTTTTTTAATCCTTTATTTATATAAAGTATGCAATTATCTTTATACATTCATTCTCAATACATTGCTTAAGAGTAGAAAAGAAAGAATTTGATGAAAAATAACATTTATTATTAACACAAAGTTATTATATTAACTGTACATTTAAAAAATATACCTATATAGTACATTATATTAGTTATATTAGTTATGTATTAAATAATTTTTCAATATTTTTTTTATATTATAGATTCGAACCAGTAACCACCAAGGTTGATTTCTGAATATACATAGACAGGCTAACAACATTAACAAACAAAAAAATAGGTCAAATAATAATCTATTGGAATGTCCATTCAATATACAAGGACGTTAGCTCTTGACTGTAAACTACACTACCGTAAAAGAACTTCGACCGTTTTCATACAGATATAAGAAAACAAAACTTATTTAAAAGTTTTTTTAAACACAAAAAATATTTTTTTTTTAAATTTTAATTCTTACTTACAATACAGACTTATGGTCCGTACCTTTTGTTATTTTTATATATTTTTTAATATTTTTTTCTATAGATATTACCTAGAACTAGACTTATGTTATTACATACATATATTTCTATATTTATACAATATCTTAACTTAAAACTCAATAGTTAGAGATGCTGTATTTTTTTTATTTACATATTTCTTAGCCTTGATTTTAATATTGATAACATTTTACTCGATAACGTATTTAACAAACTCACAAGATTTTTGTAGAATATTTATGTATAATATTTTTTTTCTGGATAAATAGAGTGATCTTTTATTCTTATAATCAGTTAACATATTCAGAGAACATATCATAACAGAGGCTGGTCGTGGCGCAGAGGCACAAAGTGTGACTGTAAAATCGATTGGTTGTGGGTTCGATCCCCACTCGAGGAAGTGAAATATTTATTTACATTTATATTTTCATTTCTTCGCTCTGGTGTCGAGGCAAAGCGCGGTGCTGAGTTCCGCCACTCAACATGCAATGCCCCCAGAACTCGGCGGAAATTGGGGAACGGAGTGTCTTAACACTAGGTCCCCTCTGCCTACCCTGCTGTGTGCGGGATACAGCGTGAAGCTAATTTAATTTTTAATTTAATTTTATTTAACTTATTTAACCTGTCGCTCTTTGTTTTATCGAAGAACGAAATTCAAACATAAATGTAATATTTTGAATAAAAAGCTCCCTCAAATGGAAATCGAACCAACGACCATCACAGTCATTTCCTTATTGCGCAAGGTGATTGATAATATTAGCATATTAGGTATAACCTAGTATGCTATATAACAATTTGTACTAATACTTTTTTGCAATAAATAATATATAGCTAGCAATATAATCCATAATTATATTTAGTTAAATATCCATATAAAAAGTAGCAATGTCATTGAAATGCATTGACCTTCAAATTTCCGTCGAAAAATATTATGTATGGAGGTAAAACATTTATAACGGTTCAGATCAGCCTCTTGCTCAATTTTCTTCTAAAAGACTTAAACTATTTTTTTTTTATTTTCTTAAATTTCTCAATAACGCGTGTGGTGGATGGAGTACGACACGCGACATTGTAGGTTCGATTCCCATTTGGAGATTATTTTTTTTTTGAGAAGAAATGTGGAGAAACGAGTGTCCCGATACTCGTATATATATATATATATATATATATATATATATATATATATATATATATATATATATATATATATATATATATATATATATATATATATATATATATATATATATCCCATTGAAAAAAAGCGAAGAAGTGATTACTTTTCTTTAGTGGGTATCGAACCCACAACCAGTCGCGTTTACAGTCACATACTTGTGCCTCTGCGCGTGTTAAGTGGCGGAACTCAACGTCGCACTTTGCTTCGTTACCAAAGCGAAAAAATTAAAATACTAAATAACTCATTTCCTCGAGTGTTAATCGAACCCACAAGCTTTCGGTGTTACAGCCTAACGCTTGCCTGCGCCACGAATAGCTTCTATATATGTATACAGGGTGGAAGTGTCAGCACCACTTTAATTGAAACCATAGTTTTAACTACTCCATAAAAGCCTAACACAATTTTTTTTTTTTGAAAAAGTGATTTTTTCAAATAAAATAAATAATAAAATTGCCGTTTAAAAAAAAACGCCATTTGTCAAGAACGACGCACCCACACATAAATCTATTCTATGGAAACCGCCGCATACGCCTCATTCCGAAATCGAGTCATATGTATTGGCGGCAAAGTTTAAAGTTGATTAACCTTTAGTAATATTTTTGTAGTAGTGTTTACGTTATTCGCATCTTGGCGTAACTGCGTTATCCGAAATACAGGTATGGATAAACATCGTGAAATGAATAAAAAATCCTACGTCTAAACTGTTGAGTTATCTTGATTATTTTTTTTGGGTATGGGTTTGAAATATTTTACCCTATATGCTGTTTCCGTAAAAGGAGCGCTGCCTCTTCCACCCTGTATATGTTTTTGTAAATATTACTTAATATTAATAATAAGTTTATAACTAGAAGTAGAAGTTGTAATAACGCGACATTACATAGATAAGGCTTTTTTGTTTTAAAATTACAGCACAGGTACTTAGATAAAATACGAGACGTATTTTAAATAAGCACGTAGGTTCTTTTTATTATTATTATACTTAATATATAAAAAATAGATGTTTCGTTTTTTAAATTGTATCTTGAATTGCCATTTAATTCTTTTCCCCTTTTGTAGCTTCACGCTGTGTCCCGCATGTCCCGCAGTGTAGGCAGAGGGAACCTAGTGTTAAGGCACTTCGACCATACATTCCGCCAAATTTTTAACGCCGCACTTTGCCTTGGTTACGGGAGCGAAGAAATGAAATAAAAAATATTTGTAAAAACAAAAACCCCGACTGCATAAAACTAAAAAGAAAATAAACAAGCTCAATAGTTTATTAGGATTAACAGTCGAGACCTCTTTAAATTATACGGGGTTCCTGGTAAAGATTTTATAGATTGAAGAATTAGTTATAGGTCCCGACTGTTAATCCTAATAATTGAGCTTGTTTATTTTCTTTTTAGTTTTATGCAGTCGGGGTTTTTGTTTTTACAAATATTTTTTTTATTTTTCACTTTTTTGTTAGGATTCATTAAGGTAATGATAATCATGATATACTTTTTTGAAATCGTCGTATTGAGCTCTTGAATTTGATACCCATATTGTGGTATTCGA
Organism: Heliconius himera; assembly: GCA_021202915.1. Taxonomy (NCBI): domain Eukaryota; kingdom Metazoa; phylum Arthropoda; class Insecta; order Lepidoptera; family Nymphalidae; genus Heliconius; species Heliconius himera. The sequence goes on from JAJHJA010000424.1 coordinate 403,060, forward strand.
AGTAAAACATTTTTTTTATTAAGTCCAATGGCGTCCCATAGCCGCTATGATTATTTTTTTAACGTCACCTATCTAAGAACACTTGGGCTGCTAATACAAATCTAACGATACCTCAAATATGTAAATCCGTTCAGCGGTTCTGGAGATATGAATATTACATACATACAAGATACGCGCGAAAAACATAACCCTCCCTTAGTCGGGAAATATTACAATATAATAAATTAATTCCTTAAGTAGGGATCGAATCTACAACCGTTTACAGTCACACGTTTGTGCCACTGCGCCACATCGGTCTCAATTTCTAATGACTATTATTGTTTTTTATAATTAGTTTATAGAACAATAGAATTAAAGAATATGTTAAAATTAAACCATTATCAAATAAAGACTGTATTTCTAATTAGTTATAAATATTTTAAATATATTTTATTAAAAAAAAATATTTTTTTTATCTTTAATTTTGTAACATATTGAACGTGGAACGTGTGATTTATTATTTTTTATTAAATCAGTAAGAAAATAATATTTTTTGGATGATATTGAAAAAAAAATATTATCAATATTATGAGCAATTATTTTGTAAATATACAATGTTTATTTTTATACTATGAAACAAAGAGTTACCGAGGTCTGTCGAGGTGCATAAGCGTGTGACTTTAAAAGCGACAGGTTGCGGGTTCGATTCCCATTTGAGAAAATAAAATATTTTATATCGGCGTGAAGATGAAAAAAAAGACTAATATAAAACATCATAGAAAATCAAGAATCTTTATTTCTCCCATTTTTTTTAAAATTTGTAATAGTTAAATAATGACATCGATTTCACGAATTGTAAAGTAGAAGAACAGTCTTTTCTCGTCTTTTTTAAATTTCATTTGCTATAATACTGTTTTATAAATATTTATATTGACACAGACTATAATTTCCGCTGCAACCGATGTATCGTTAATGAACGGAAATAACGTAGCTTAGTGTATGTAAGTATTAGAATGTTATGTTGTGTTTATAAGATACAAAAAATATCTATTAGGCCAGTCGTGGCGCAGGGGCACTCGAGGAGATGTTATATTTATTTAAATTTGTATTTCCATTTCTTCGCTCTGGTGTCGAGGCAAAGCGCGGCATTGAGTTCCGCTACTCAACACGCAATGCCTCTAGAATTCGGCGGAAAGGGGAACGCAGTGTCCTAACACTAAGTTCCCTCTGCCTACCCTGCTGTGTGCGGGATACCGCGTGAAGCAGAGTTATGTAAATAAGTTAGTATAAAGAAAATCAGTTTCATGGTTTTCCCTAATGAGGTAACCGGCAAAAACGGTAGCCGGAGGAACCTGGGATTAAAATATTCCGTTCCCCACTTTCTTTCTAAACGAAAAATTGCGAGCTGAGTGGATGATGATGATGATGGGGAACTGTGCTTTATCATAATACCAGATCGAGGAAATGGAAAAAAAAAACATTTCCCCTAATGAGAATCCAACCCACTACTGTCAGGTTTATGGTCGAATACCATGTCGCTACGCCACGACGACGACTTAATAAGTACATGTAATAAAAATATAGTAGGTACCTGTTATATGCGCTTCAAATAATAAATTACTGTGTGCTGTCGTTATATAAGATATAAATTAAACATAATTTTATTTCCTATTGCAACTAGAAAGTTATATTTAAATAAATTTATATAACTTTAGAATGGTTCGTAGAGATGGAAGATACGAGATGGATGTAGAAAGGCGTATTGCTGCCGATAACAGGGTTAATGGCGCCTTGGCTGCATTGATGAGACGGCGAAACGTCAGCACATCTGCGCGTTTGGCCGTACACAATGCAGTGTTGGTACCGATGCTGTTATACGGCAGTGAAACCTGGATATTACAGAAGAAGAATGAAAGAAAGATGAATGCTGTGGAGATGCGATCTCTTCGTAGGATATGCAGAGTGAGCTTAGCTGATCGAATCTGTAATGATATCTACACAGAATGGCAGGTACTAGCGAGGATGTCACGGTGAGAATGAAGAAGATCGTGCTCAGCTGGTTTGGGCACGCCGAATGAATGAGTGATGAAAGAATGAAAAAAAAATTGATTTATGATGGAAAAGTGAGAGGTAAGAGAAGTAGATGGAGGCCGGTTGACCTTCGAATACACAGTATTATAGATACTGGGGAAAGGTGACGTAAAAAGCATGAGGACACCACTTTCAATAAAACCATAGTTTTAACTACTCCATAAAAGCCTAATACAATAAAAAAATAATCCCAAAAATGAAAAAGTGATTTTTTAAATTATTTAAAATTATTGTTGTAATATAAAACGCCATTTGTCAAGAACGACGTACGCACACATAAACCTACCAAAGGGAAACCGCCGCATACGCCTCATTCCGAAATCGAGTCGTAGATATTGGCGGCAAAGTTCAAAGATGCTTAACCTCTAGTAGTATTTTTGTAGTAGTATGTGTTTACGTTATTGGTATCTATGCGTAACCGCGTCACACGAAATACAGGTATGGATAAGCATAGTGAAATGAAAAAAAAATCGTACGTTTAAACTGTAACGTTTAAAATCTTAATTAATTTCTTTAGGTATGGGTTTGAAATGTTTTACTATATATACTGTTTCCGAAAAAGGAGCGCTGACACTTCCATCCTGTATATTAATGAAATTAATGTACAATTGTACATCAAAAGCTATAGAAGATGGTTAGTTTATTTGTGGTAGGTAAAATAAAAACAGAGGGAACCTAGTGTTAAGACACTCCGTTATCTGTTTTCCGCCGAATTCTGGAAATCTTGTACGTCATTTTAATTTGTTAATTGTTTATAGAAAGAGCGGAAGCTGAAAGCAGTTAGACCTACGTTCTGTTATAAAAACCTGAAAGTTTAGACTTACAAACTTGAAATAATGACGTTGTCCAGACACTTCGAAACTCTAAGAAATTACTAATGCCTACGAATATAATAAAATAAAGTTATCAGATTTTTTTTTTATTAATTTTAATTAAGTAATAAGAAGAAGATCAATTGAGGCCAGTCGTGGCGCAGCGGCACGAAGTGTGACTAATCAAAACCGACTGGTTGTGGGTTCAATCCCCACTCGAGGAGATGAAATATTTACTTAAATTTATATTTCCATTTCTTCGCTCTGGTGTCGAGGCTAATCGCGGTGTTAAGATCTGCTACCCAACACGCAATGCCTCCAGAATTCGACAGTAAGTGGGGAACGTAGTGTCTTAACACTTAGGTTCCCTCTGCCCAACCTGCTGTGTGCGGGGTACAGCGTGAAGCTGATTTATTTTATTTTAATAAGAATACAAGAAGAAGGAGATCGATATTTTCTCCTAATATATTCGTGGGCGCTTATAGCTCACTAGAATTTAGGGATGTTTGGCAATGAATAACGTAATTTCATATTTTTAACATTTTTAAAGTGTTATTCCACACTTAGGAAAGAAAAATAGTTATTAAGAAAACGTATAAAAATTTTTAACGTACCGGGACTCGAACCCGCGCCTCCTGGAAACCGACTAGGCGCTCTGACCACTAAACCGTATACTTTCATTAAGCCACGCCGAATTTTTTTCTGCCTACCCTGCTGTGTTCGGGATAAAAACACAAAAAAAAAACTTAAGCATATGGTTACAGTGACACCTTTAAATAAGTGAAAAATAGTATTCTGAATTCAAAAATTATGTCGAGTACAGTCAATCCGGGTAAGTTTGATTCCTCGGGTAATATTGACACTGGTGGAAGTTGTCACCCGGGGGTTCCTTGTGTGTCAAAGTTGCCCGTCTGATGAGGGTAATTTTAACAGATTACAAAATTCAGATTTTCTTTTATATTGATGATTTTTAAAAGTGATAGAGAACGGTACTAGAAGACGAATTTCATTTGAAATGTGAATAGGGAAAGTATTATGAGGGCGCCAATTAGACAATAATACTCTTGCAATACGCTTTAAATTTTAAGATATAGTGTAAAATATCGCTCGTATCTGTCATTTTTTATATGAAATTAAGGAAGCGACTCTCTAAACGACGGTACATTATGCTCTAGTTTTAAGCAGCTGCTGCATTCTAACAAAGCGACAAACGATAAAACCATTATTTATATATATATATATAAATATATATATAAACCTAGAAAGCTAGGCATATAGGTACTCGTGAGCATTAAAAGAAGAAGTTAACAAAATTTCTAAAGGAATTAGAAACAACACAAACATTTTACATATTGAAGTTCACATAAACAAAGTTGCGGGCAACAATTGGTAATAGATGAAAACAAAATTATCTTATAAATTACCAATCTAAGGTCGTTGTGATGCAGTGGCACATGTTTAGGACTTTAAACGCGACGGTTGTGGGTTTGGGTTACAGGAAATAAACGCAAAAAGTAAAAAAAGGTAAATATAAAAAATAAAATGAATCGAGTAAATCATGTTGAAGTATTAAGTTTGTTAACCGAAATATTATTATATAGCAGGAACTACAAATTCGAATTGAAAAGTATTATTTTTAGTATAATTTATTTATCGAAGAAGGCTATATATAATGGCTATATTAAAAACAGCTTTACGCTGTATCCCGCACACAGCAGGATAGGCAGAGGGAACCTAATGTTAAAACACTCCATTTCCCACTTTCCACCGAACTCAACGCCGCGCTTTGCTTCGACACCTGAACCAAAAAAATGAAAATATAAATTTAAATAAATATGTCATTTCTCGAGTGGGGATCGAACCCACAACCAGTCTTGTTTACAGTCACACTTTGTGCCTCTGCGCCACGACTGGTCTCTGGCTATATTACATCACGTTAATCGATTGAATGACCAACTGCGCCTGTGGTTAGAGTTAATTATCTTGAGCATGTGTTTTGTGCACTTAGCTATAAGTAATATATCCAATTATTTATATTGATCACTTAGGCGAAGCCGTTGGTAAAATATATTATAATATCGTGTCATGACACAAAAACAAAAAGATTGGCTGAACACACGGACAGAGGGAACTAGGGAACCTGGTTTTAAGACACTCTGTTTCCATTAAGACACTTCTCACTTTCATCCAAATTCAGGAGGGATTGCGTATCGAGTGGCGGAGCTCAACGTCGCACCTTGCCTTGTTACCAAAGCGAGGACATGGAAATATAAAATATTTCGTTTCCACGAGTGGCAATCGAAGCCACAACCTGCCGCGGTTACAGTCGTACGCCTGTGTCCCTGCGTCCCGACTGGCCTTAACAAGGCAGTTATGATTTGTAATTCTATTAAGAAATATTTATATTTATAAATAAGTAGTTTCCAGAATAAATAGACCAAATACGGTATCAATTTCTGCAACCATTGATACAATGTTTCTATAAACCAGTGGTTTATCAATATATATTATATAAATTTCGGAAGATAAATAGAGCTACTAAATCAGGTTCATGCTGTATCCACACAGCCCGGTAAGCTGAGGGAACCTAGTGTTAAGACACTCCGTTCCCAGAACGGATAACGGACAACGTGGAGTTACTAAATAATATGTTATATAATAATTAATTGTATTTTATAATTAAATAGATAACATAAGGTTATCATTAATTTTTAGTAAACATAATGTCGACATTTGATAATGAAATATCACGACTACAGCAATTTCACAAGTAATTACATTATTCTAATCTTTAAATTAATTTCCTTATAATATTTATTATCAGTAAGTATATTGAGGCCAGTCACAGGGGCACAAAATGTGAGTGTAAAACCGATTGGTTGTGGGTTCGATCGCCACTCGAGGAGATGAAATTGATATTTACTTAAATTTATATTTCCATTTCTTCGCTCTGGTGTCGAGGATAAGCGCGGCATTGAGTTCTGCCACTCAACACGCAATGCCTCCAGATTCGGCAAAAAGTGGGGAACGGAGTGTCTTAACACTAAGTTCCCTCTGCCCAATCTGCAGTGTGTGGGATACAGCGCGAAGCTGATTTATTTATTTATTTATAGTAAATATATATGTAATTGTCATTTGTGATGTCAAGATTTAGTTGAATATATAAAAAAACGAATAAATAAAAAAGTTTGAAGCCAGTCCTGTAGTAGAGACCCTAGCGTGTGACTGAAAACGTGACAGGTTGTGGGTTTACTTGCTAGTAGCGGAAATTTATTATTCAATATTTTCATTTCCTCGTTCTGATAACGGGCTTGAAGTTCCGCTATGCCTCCAGAATTTGGCGAAAATGGGGAACGGAAGTGTCTTAATGGGAACGGAGTGTCATAACGCTAAGTTCTCAAATTCTCTTTGCCAACTATGATATTAGCAAAATACAGAATAAGGTAAAAAAATAACTTAGCCATATATGCGTTTAAAAATTTATACCATTTATTATGTTATTGTCCGCTGCCAATAACGAAATAAAAATTAATGTGCATATTGCGTTTTGTATTGAATGAATTCAATTACTATATTAACATTTTATTGAATAAGTAAAAATAAATAAATCAGCTTCACGCTGTATTCCACACACAGTAGGATAGGCAGAGGGAACCTAGTGTTAAGACACTCCGTTCCCTACTTTCTGCCGAATTCTGGAGGCATTGCGTGTTGAGTGGCAGAACTCAACGCCGCGCTTTGCCTCGACACCAGAGCGAAGAAATGGAAATATAAATTTAAGTAAATATTTCGTCTCCTCGAGCGGGGATCGAACCCACAACCAGTCGATTTTACAGTCACACTTCATACCGCTGCGCCACGACTGGCCTCAAAAATAAAAAAAAATATATATATTCATTATTTTTTTCTAGGTTTGAAGAAACAACTGTCTCCTATCCAGTATGTACATCAAACGACACATCATGTTTAGGGGGCTTCCCCCGTCTTTACCATGAAATTAAAACGTTACTTAAAGAAAAGCCGCGCGCTCTAGTGCTGAACGCTGGAGATACGTTCCAGGGAACGTACTGGTATACGCTGTTGAAGTGGAACATCACTCAGAAATTCATCAATTTATTACCTAATGATGCTCATGTAAGTTGTTGGTATTTAAATTCTGTTAATATTTCTTGTTATATAAAATAAATAAATAAATTAGCTTCACGCTGTATCCCGCACACAGCAGGGTAGGCAGAGGGAACCTAGTGTTAAGACACTCCGTTCCCCACTTTCTGCCGAATTCTGGAGGCATTGTGTATTGAGTGGCAGAACTCAACGTAGCGCTTAACCTCGACACCAGAGCGAAGAAATGGAAATATAAATTTAAGTAAATATTTCATCTCCTCGAGTGGGGATCGAACCCACAACCAGTCGGTTTTGCAGTCACACCTCGTGCCGCTGCGCCACGACCGGCCTCTTTCTTGTTATATGCTTTTTTTTATAGAAATATCTGTACATAGTACACATAATATGGGATGCCTATAAAACTAGTTCAAATTAACCAAATGGTATTTTTTATCTATAAGAAATATTGACGCAACAATATTTCTTGTAGATAACAAGAGTGGGGAACGGAGAGTCTTAACACTAGGCTCTCTCTGCCTACTCTGTTACAAGCAGGATACAGCGGGAATCTGAAAAAAAAGAAATATTGGAAATGTCATGATGCAGCGGCACAGAGTCTTACTGTACGCAACATGGTTGTGGGTTCGACTTCTGATCAGGGATCAAGGATTCATTTCCTCGCTATGGTAACAAGACATTCAGCCAAAGTTTCTAGAAAATTGGGCGGCTGCTGTTGATGAAATGTGAAAGTCATGTCGTGTCATGCCAAGTCAGTCAATGTTTAGCGGCCCATACGCGGCTTAGCCCGCATACTACCACTTATAATTCTTTTTTGTGCTGCATTTGCCATAAGAATAATTATATAATTTAAACATTCAATTATTTTTCATAATTTCGAGAAAGGGCAAGCACTACGTGGCTGCTTACGAGGACGAAATCACCGCTTAGGGCGCCCCCCGCAAGACTAGATCCTATGCTTGCGGCCGTAAATAGCGGCGAATTATTTAAATTTTATATTTTCTCGAAAATTCGAGAATTAATTATTGCGGCGTTGAGTTCCGCCACTCAACACGCAAATCCCAAATTTAACGGAATGTAGGGAGCGGAGTGTCTTAACACTAGGTTGCCTCTGCCTATCGTGCTGTGCGCGGGATATATCGTGAGGCCGATTTATTTATTTTTACATTTTCTCGAAAAGTATATTTCCAATTTACATGCCATTAAAGCCGAAGATTATCTTAATTAAATTTCTTTGACGATGAAGTAATTTTCGCTAGTAAGTTCGTCCATTAAGGAGAAATATCAGCTTACAATTTTCAATTATTTTCGTCACAAAATGTCTTATTGTCAGTTATTTATAAGAGATAGTTATATGATATCGCAAACTTTTTTTTAGAATTAATAAAATTTAATATTTTTGTCATACAACGTACTGACGTATAATTAATTATTTTTGCAGCGCATGCGCCTAAAGCAATTCGTGGCGATGGCGTTTCTTATTATTGTCATTTCGTTATTTAAGGCTAACTAAGATTTACACTATAATGTTGTGTAGCCTATATTATTATTACTTCTGAAGAATACAGCTTTTATACAATAAAAAAAGTAATTTGGACCAGATCCAGATATCTTAGCGTTTAAACAAACAAACAAACCGACTCCTCCGCTTTATTATATTATTATAGATAAGTAGTAGGTATAGGTTTCATTAAAACTGTAGAAAAATATTATTAAATTTATTGATCTAAAGAAATTTGAATCTGCCTTAGAATTCAATGTAAAAATGGACTAAACTTAAACGATAATTCACTCTATTAAAGGAGTTTAAACCTTAAATTAAACCCCATGAATAAACCGTTAAATCGGAAGACAAACTATCAAAGTACTTCAAACTGCTCATAACAAGAAGATTAAGATTATGTCGTCTTCATAACATTATCGATAATTTCTACAGTCAAATAATAGAGTGGGTGGTGTAAAAGCGTTTTAAATCGTGAAAATATTTTTTGGTTTATTTACTATTGTTTCTCGTTTACTTATCACAGGTATTATTTTCGTTAACAAGAGAAAAGGCAGTGTTGGGCGGAGAGTCTTAGCACTAGGTTTGTTCTGCCTGAGCAGCCATATGTGTTACATCATATATTAATATTTATAGATAATATTATATGAGGCCGTGGTGGCGCAGAAGCATAAGCGCGGGGCTTGAATCGCGCAATAGATCCAAAAAATGGGGAACGGAAGTGTCTTAATGAGAACTGAGTGTCTTAATACTAGGTTCCCAGGTTCCCTGCCTACCCTGGGATAGACAGAGTGAAGCTACAAAATAATAATAATATTATTTTTTTTTAGACAATAGGCAACCATGAATTCGATGATGGAATAGCGGGCCTCGCACCATACCTTGCGGCACTCCAAGCTCCTGTTGTCGTTGCAAATATCAACACAACCCTTGAACCTAGTCTGAATGGTTTATACAAACCTCATATTGTGATACAAAGATACGGAAGAAAAATAGGAATAATTGGTCTTATTACGACAGAAACAAAGGTAAGAACTTATAGATGTATATATAATATATGTATGTACATAATAATATGTATCGATGTTAGGTATATCTTAAAATAAAGCGGAAAAAAATCTAAGATTGTATTTGGTTACCAATATTTAATATTTTTTAAGAAAAAAATTTATGCCTTACTTTCTTTTTATAATTAAATTAAAAATAAAACATATACAAATATAAATAATAAAATAATGTTATGAGGCCTGTCGTGACGCGGCGGCACAAAGTGTGACTGTAAAACCGACTGGTTGAGGGTTCGATCCCCACTCGAGGAGATAAAATATTTACTTACATTTATATTTCCCCTTCTTCGCTCTGGTGTCGAGGTGAAGCGCGGCGTTGAGTTCGTCCACTCATTACGCAATGCCTTCAGAATTCGACAGAAAGTGAGGAACGGAGTGTCTTAACACTATGTTCCTTTTGCCTACCCTGCTATGTGTGGGATACAGCGTGAAGCTGATTTTTTTTATGTTATTAAGGTTTTAGTGCTAGCTAACACTAAAAATATCACTATATTTGCTTCTAACCCCATGTTTTCTCAGATTGCTATGAAATAACCTTATAATATAATAAAAGGAATTTCGCAGACATCTTCAAATCCAGAAAGAGTGAAATTCTTAGACCCAATAAAAGCAGCACAAAAGGAAGCTCAGTTACTGACGGATAATGGAGTCGACATAATAATAGTTCTGTCACACTGCGGTCTTGACGTTGACAAGTGAGTAAACAACTTTGAAATTCTTTATCAACTTTATAGATACGGTTAAAGTTTAGTCATAAATAAAAATTTTAAACTCAAAATGAATTTTTGTCATAAATAACATTTTTAAATTCAAAATGAATTATCATCTCTATATATAATAAGACAGTAAAAATATTTTGTCTGTACATTTAGTAATTTTGACTGAAATGGATAGAGGGACACTTAAAAAGACTAATAGAAAGCAAAAAGATTTTTTTTTAATTTCTTGTCTGTCTGTCTGTCTGTCTGTCTGTCTGTCTGTCTGTCTGTCGACATATTGTTGTCCGCATTTTTCTCTGAAACTACTAAACCGATTTACTTGAAAATTTCACCAATTGCTTTCTTTTAACTCAATTTAGGTTCTAAAGTTTGGTTCATCAAAATCGGTTCATTAAAAAAAAAGTTATCGTCATTTGAATGAACTCAAGGCATTAGCTTGCCAGCGAATGTTATATAGAAATCGCGCTGGTATGACCCTGGCTAAAGAATGACGTTCGAAACGTCTGGGTTATATGATTGTTGATAAAAATATATATTTTTGAAGCACTATTATATAATATTTTATACAATAAAGCAAACAAAATTGAATTGTTAGTGGAGATTACCTTCATTAATCATATTTCGAAATTACAAATAGTTTTAGAGAAAAGCTATATCGAATCATGTTATCCCTTACTCTCAGTGTATAAATAAGTATATTATTTATCTTGGCCATTTAATGTAGATCAAAATGTTGATTAGTAGCACAGATTTGAAATTACGATACTAAAAAATTCTTGCTGTGTAGCGGCTCGCCGACCTCCACGCTTCCTCCCGCGCCCTCGATATTTTGCTTATAAAAATGGATCCGCCGCACCCGCCTAGCTTCCCCCGGGCATGGAAGGAGGGCCTGCTCATCATGTTGCCCAAGGCTGGGAAGAGCCCATAGCAGCCTGAGGGGTACCGATCTATAACCCTCCTTTGCGCGGTCTCCAAGCTGTCCGAGAAGTTATTCCTCTCACTTCTCCAGGCGCACATCCACCCATGAAGCGAGCAGTTTGGCGAGCGGGTATACTACTCTGGTTACACTACGCCGTAACAGCGATCAACCGAAAGGAGAGAGCAATAGCAGTCTTCTTCGACGTAGTACGCGTATTCGACCACGTCTGGCACCCGGACCTACTTCATTAAGTGCTCAGAGCCGGCACCCCCCAGCACGTCGCGCATGTCTTTGCCTCCCTGCCTCAGTGACAGGACATTTTTCCTTGAGAGTTAAGAGTTCGAGGTATAGCAGCGACTCGATCGTTGCCGTTCTTCCCCAGGGCAGCATTTTGTCACCTGCTCTCTACGCACTATACACTGATGACATCAAATCGCCCTAGCGAGTATCACACAAAGAGAAATCCTGCAGGTGGTCCAGAACCTCATCCTCCGTCGAGTGACGCAGGCGCCATACTACGTGAGAAACACCACGCATCACCGCAACCTAAAAATAGAAAGCCTGGAGGTACACATTGGTCGTCTCGCGTCCAACGCATTCCGCTGCGCCAATGTATCGGGTCACCTGCACCTAAGGAGCAGCACTCCGTGGCTTATCCGAGGTCAGACGTCAGATGACTTCCGAGGGACTTTCTATCCTCCTCCAAATGCGACTCATGAGCCTTGCATTGATCCTTGGTCGTTTAAGCTGGGCCTCCCTCAGGAAACCGAGGGTCTCACCTGACTGAGTTGACCGCCTAGATGGCATTTGATAATCTTTCCAATCCCGTCCCGCACGCCTCTCTCTGTGTCTGCTCTAGAGCAGGTTATCGCTTGAGACCACGGCCATGGAACCAACGCCCAGATGTCGTTCGGAGCTACTACGGAGATGGACGAGAGAATGCTTCAATTCTGTGCCTGGGTCTATAGCAAAGTAAATTTAGAAGCGATTGCACGTATTTTGGAGTTATCCAATAATTATAATGTATTTCGTCGCGGCATTGTTGGTTACATCTTTCGTTTAAGTATTTTTGGGTAAGAGAATAGTAGGTAGTCTGTTGTTTATAATTTCTTTCGTTTAAGTTTTCTGTTGTTTGTGTCATTTGTTCAGGTGTGTATTTTTTTAAACAATTGGAACATTCTTATTGGAGCTACGAGGAGCTAAATGCGGGTTGCATTAAGGTTTCAATAATTTTCACATTAGTAATCTTAAGTGCTTTGCAAACATAGGTACATTATATGAATAATTCAGTAGTTAAAGCGGGCGAAGCCGCGAGCGGGTCGCTAGTTGATATATATATTATTTACCAGGCCAGTCGTGGCGCAGTGGCACAAAGTGTGACTGTAAAACCGACTGGTGGTGGGTTCAGTCCCCATTCGAGGAGATGAAATATTTACTCAAATTGATATTTCCATTTCTTCGCTCTGGTGTCAAGGCAAAGCGCGGCGTTGAGTTCTGCCACTCAACACGCAATGCCTCCAGAATTCGCCAGAAAGTGGGGAACGGAGTGTCTTGACACTAGGTTCCTTCGCCCTATCCTGCTGTATGCGGGATACAGCATGGAGCTGATTTATTTATTTTATTTTTGTTTTATTTTTCATAGAATTTTTTTATAGATTTATAGATAGGTGTGTCTAAAAATCTTTGAAATAACAATAATCTGATACAAAGTGCGTGCTACTGTTTATGCATAAATTATTTACGTAATTAACTGAATAATTTACATACATATAAGCGAGCTAATTACAGGCATATTACATGTGCATAATATAATTGCTTATCCGTTGTATGATATTTAGAGTTAAAGTTGACTGGCGGAACTCAACACCGCGCTTTGTCCCGATACCAGAGCGAGGAAATGAAAACATTAAATATTTCACTACCCGTAGTGGGAGTCGAATCCACAACCTGGCGCGTTAACAGTTACACGCTTTAGCCACTGCGATACGATATGCACCAATTCTCTTATGATGATAAATATTCATAGAAAAAGTACAGTATAACATTATTAAAAAGATTAGAGAGTCTATTAAAACCGAACCACGATTTCTATTTCTATTTACTTAAAAATATTTAATTATATAAGTATAAATAATTTAAATATCAATATTTTATTACATAAGTCATTAGGTACTCTGCGGCAGTACTTATTGGTGGTAAAAATTTTATTAAAAAAAATAATTAAATTAGCTTCACGCTGTGTCCCGCATACAGCAGGGTAGGCAGAGGGAACCTAGTGTTATGACACACTTTGAGTTCTGGAGGCATTGCGTATTGAGTGGCAGAACTCAACGCCGCGCTTAACCTCGACACCAGAGGGAATTAATGGAAATATTAATTTTAAGTAAATATTTCATCACCTGGAGTGGAGATCGAACCTACAACCAGTCGATTTTATAGTCACACTCTGTGCCCCTGCGCCACGACTGGCCTCAAATTTAATTCCTATAGCATAAATTATATACCTTTCTAATAAAAGTAAAAAAATGCTTAAATTTTTGTACTATAACACCTAAACGCATCATGGGTATTGTGAAGAGCCGTAACAAAATCGATTGAGGTCTCAAAGTTTTATATACCTCTATCGACATCTATAACTTAAAATTCAAAGGTAAAATCGGATATTGAGATAATATTTCTTCTTTGAATATTTTTCACATAAAGCAATGATTTGATATCCATTTTAAAAAATTAATTCATTAAATTTTATTCTTCCAAATAAAAATTGAGGATCTCGTATATTTTAGTGTAGCTGTTCATAAGATGCATTTGACTTGTCGACGATTTAAATGCAAAGAAAGTAGCTAGCTCTCATATTTTCCAATAAACCTGTCGAGTAGCTGACTTCGGTGCATAATATTCTTTTATGGAAATAATATACTCCGATAACTTTATTGGAATAAATCTTATAGATATTCTACATCCGCTTAATCTGAAGTGGTAAAACGATTGATGGTATTCTCTGGAATAATATTAGTATTATGTCTTGTTACATGAGATTTTATTTATTTCTTTTTCTTTAAGCTTCACTTTATATCCCGCATATAGGTAGAGTAGACGGAAGGAACCTGGGAACCTGGTGTTGAGACACTTCCGTACCCCGCTTTACGCCCAGTTCTAGCCAGGAATTGGATTTTTCTTTAATTTGTTATTATTTTATAGAAAAATAGCCGCTGAAGTAGGTGAAAATATCGATGTGATTGTCGGTGGACATTCGCATAGTCTTTTGTGGAATGGGACGGCACCCAGTAAGGAATATGTTTCAGGCCCATACCCAGTACTCGTCAGTTCTGAAAATAAGCCAGATCATCAGGTAAGAGTACGCCACACCAAAAGAATATCTACTGTTTTGCCAGAAGATTCAATACTAATTTCGAATCAAAAATAAAGATTTTACTTATATAGGATTCCAGGAGGCGCGGGTTCGAGTCCTGCTGCGTTCAAATTTTTATGCGTTTTCTAAATAAGTATTTTTCTTTCTAAGTGTGGAATAACACTTTAAAAATGATTAAAAAATATTTAAAAAATAGTTTCTCTCTTGCCAAACGATAATTCTTAGTAATTATCTTTGGGTAGCGGAAATTTGTAAAAATCTCCCTGCAGAGATGCTAACAACATAAATAAGTTGTAACAAGCGTATAAAAATTTCGACGTAGCTTGGCGAGAATGCATGGTCGGTTTCCAGGAGGCGTGGGTTCGAGTCCCGCTGCGTTCAAAATTTTATACGTTTTCTAAATAAGTATTTTTATTTCCTAAGTGTGGAATAACACTTTAAAAATGTTTAAAAAATAAAGATTCTAGTATATGTACTTATGAATCATACTCCATACATTCGCTTATTTCATACAGTCACACATTCATACATATTTTGCCTAGTATAAACAGACAAACACAATCTCGTGTGGACCACGTTTTAAATACGAGGGCCACCGACTAAATTAGACGTGCTGGTGATCTGTCCTCAATGGACAGATTAAGGCTACGAGCCTGTGAAATAGACTTGTAAAGTAAAGCATAGATTTTACACAGATCAAAGATAATATTAGTAAATTTTCATATTGCTACTTGGTCAGTAGTTGTTAAACCGACTGGTTGTGGGTTCGATCCCCACTCGGTGAGATAAAATATTTACTTAAATTTATATTTCCATTTCGCTCTGGTGTCGAGCGCTGGCAAAGCGCGGCGTTGAGTTCTGCCACTAAACACGCAATGTCTCCAGAATTCAGCAGAAAGTGGGGAACGGAGTGTCTTAACTCTAGGTTCCTTTTGCCTACCCTGCTGTGTGCAGGATACAGCGTGAAGCTGATTTTTATTTTAAATCGCTTATTACATTCAAAAGAAATAACTAATTTAAAGAGAGCAATCTAAAGCAAATCATGTAATAATCAAATAATGTGGTTTGTCTGCGGCGTGACTCTGCGGGGGGTTAGAGGAAGGTTCATCGATATCTATACTAATATAATAAAGAGTTTATCTACTGGTTTAATTTACTTTTTTTGTTTTGTATAAAATCTACATTCTTTTGGAGTGTTATAGGCTGTATAACATTACAGTGCAAGTCTTAGTTAGCCTTAAATAACGAAATAACAATAATAATGAACGCCATCGAATTGCTTTAAGCCCGTGCGCTGCAAAAATAGTTGAGTATATGTTAGTACATTTTATGAAGAAATATTCTATTTTATTAGTTAAGAAGTTATTTTATTAGTTAAGAGTGTATATAATTCTTATAAATAAGTCACAATAAGGGTTTTGTGACAAAAAATAATTGAAAATTGTCAATTCAAAATTTCAATTTATTTGACTTACGGATTGAAACTTACGAGCAAAAGTTATTCCATCATTAAGCAAATTTTATGAAGATAAACTTCGGCTATTATCGCATGTAATTTGGGCGTATACTTTTAGAGAAAATGTAAATTTAAAATAATTCAACGCTCGCTTGCCGCCGATGACAACCTCTAAAGCACCCACGTTGTGCTTGCAAGCACTTTCTAAGAATTATGAAAACAAGTTATTCATAATTGGATTTATCAATCTCGTAGGTGTCTTAATCATCAATATTTTCGTGGTTTGCGGGCGAAGCCGCGAGTAGGCCGCTAGTATTTAATATTTTCACTCCTTTTACTGCTCTTACTCTTGTAACGAGGCAAAGCGCGGCGTTGAGTTTCTCCACTCAACGGAGAATAGGAACGGAGTGTCTTAACACTATGTTCCCAAGTATCCTCTGCCTATCCTGTTGTGTGCGAGCTACATTGTGAATCTAAAAAAAATCACTGTCTTGGAAACAGTATAATTTCGAACTATGCAGTATGGTATTAAAATTGATTGAAATTACCTCCTCCATCATCTGTATCAGTTTGTATATCGATCGAACAACAACCTAATACTCAAAATACTAATAAAAGTAAAACATAGTCTAGTCATAAGAGACAAGATTGCAGTTACTTATTGTAATACTAACGATTAACTAACTGGTTACGTCTACCAGTTAGACGTTGACGTGTTAGACGCCACCAAAACTAGAGTAATAATAACAGAGAAGAAATATTACAAAAAATAATAAAAAAATCAAAGCCCACCGTACACACGTAAAAGAGGCGCAGTGAAACACTTAACTAGCTTTTATGGTTGTGGGTTCAACCCCGACACATGGAAGTCATTATATTTAAATTATTTAAATTTTCTCGTTTTGAGTATGGCTAACCCAACTCAACCACGGCGCTGAGTAACCAGAGAACCATTTATCGAACCACTACGATGTCTTCTTAAGATACAACTGAAAAAAAAATGATATAACAAAAATCTTTTTGCAATAAAATTAAAATTATATTTTTTATAAGGATTAAATAATTAACTTTCATAAACAAAGTTAATAGAAAAGAAATAAACTTTATTTACTCGATTGTCGTAAAAAAAAAAAATATTTTCATTTCTTGGCTTTGGTGTCAAGACAAAGCGCGGCGTTAGGTTCCGCCTCTCACTACGCAATGCCTCCAGAATTTAGCGGAAAATGGGGAACGGAGTGTCTTAACACTAGGTCCCCTCTGCCTACCCTGCTGTTTGCGGGATACAGCGTGAAGCTGATAAGATATAAATTAATTCAAATACTTTTTCTTCATTAGGTGTTAATTGTGACAGCGGCATGTTTCACAAAATATGTGGGAAACTTAACAGTATACTTTGATAAAGAAGGCGAATTACAGGATTTCAATGGCGGTCCAGTATTTCTTAACAGGTCAATACCGGAAGGTGTGTATATGATAATTTTGCTTTTTTCTGAAGGTAAAAATATGATAATTTTGCTTTTTTCTGAAGGTAAAAAGAATTTGTTCAAATTTCAAATTCTTCAAGCGCGTGACTACAAACCCGACGGTGGGTTCGATTCCCACTCGGGGGAATGAAATATTTAATATTTTTATTTCCTCGCTCTGGTAACAAGGCAAAGCGAGACGGAGTTCTGTTACGTGCGGGATACAGCGTGAAGCTAAAAAAAGTAACCAAATTATTATAAGTTTACTTTTTAATTATTTTAATAATTATAAAATAGTTGCAAAGTTATTTTCTTTTATAGCGTATTAATGAATTAAAATGTATTTATAGTAAGTTTAGAATTAAAATATATTTAGTATAAATGCAATCGTGGCGCAATGGGACAGTGTTTGATCGCCACTTGAAGTTATATATTTTTTTCATGTATACCTAAAGTGCGAGGTTAAGTACCGTCGTTCAATGTGCAGTGTCTGGAATTTACGTGGACAGCAGAGAGCGGAGTGTATTAACTCTATATTCTTTTATCCTTAGCAAAAAACAAATACATCGAAAATATTGTTTTAATTTTTCAGATCCCGAAATAAAAGAACTAATGACACCGTACACAGATAAGCTACATAAAATTGTCAGTGAAGTAGTAGGTTATGTTAACGAAGACTTCCTAGCTCCAAGATGTGGATCACAGGAATGTGAAATTGGAAATTTCTTTGCTGATGCGTTTTTGGATGCTGTAAGTCGGAAATTTAGACAATGAGAATTCCTCTTTGTTTACATTTTTTAAAGCTTCACGCTGTATTCCAAATAAGTAGGGCAAACGGAACCTAAGAACAAAGTGTAGAAGCGAAAATTAAATTTCCTCAAGTGGGAATCGAACCGACAACCTATCGCATCTACAGTCACACGCTTGTATTCCTGGGCTACGACTGGCCTCAATATTTCCTCTTCATTACTTTTTGCTTAATTATAACTATACTAAATAGCACTTATGTGAAATCTGCGAAATATGTACTACTTGGGTGCTATTTTTGTTTTGTTGAGGAAAAGGAGAAAAATGCTTATTTAGAAAACGTATAAAAATTTGAACGTAGCGTATTTTAAAAGAAATTTGTAAAAATCTCCCTACAGAGATGCTAACAACATAAATAAGTTGTATGAAACATATAAAAATTTCGACGTAGTTTGACGAGAACGTATGGTTTAGTGGTTAGAGCGCCTGGTCGGTTTCCAGGAGGCGCAAGTTCGAATACCCGCTACGTTCAAATTTTTATACGTTTTATAAATAATTATTTTTCTTTCGTAAATGTAAAATAACACTTTAAAAAAAATGCGTAGTTGGTCATTGAAACAAACATTTTAAGTTTGCAATGAAAGAGTTATTATTTGATTTATATCGTATTATTTTTAAACCGCGCACACTTGCGACACCCTACCTATATTTGTTGGCTAATACACTAGATAAATACAGGTAGTCTAGTATGATATACCTACCTACTATATTAAAATAATATTCATACAGTTATCTATTCTGAATTGATTTACATTATTCTGCATTTCTATAATAATGAATGATGGATGAATGATTGAAACGCGATGATTGTGTGTGGAAAGATGAAGTGAAGAAATAAAAAAAAACTCACGAAAAAAGTTTATCTTTATTTCAACTAAAACAAGCGCGACGTTGAGTTCCGCCCCTCAATACGCAATGTTTTGAATATTTAGTGGAGTGGAGTGTGTGGAGATTGGAGTGTTTTAACACTAGGTTCCCTCTGCTTACCCTGCGAAGTACTTACGCTAAAGTTAAAGATTTATTATTTTTAAAGTCACATTTATATTGAATTCATATAATAAAAGATTTTTTATATAATCCCGTAATAAGTTATTTTACATAATACTTTTTTTTTATTTTATGTTTTAGACCCAGGAGCTGCAAGTGTCGAATTTGACGCACGTGTCCTTTTTATTGCGTAATATGATTCGAGGTTCTATACAGAAAGGAGGTGAGTTTTATTAGATTTTCCGCCACTCAATACACAATACCTCCAGAACTCAGCTTAAAGTCGGAGGCTGGAGTATCTTAATGGGAACAGATTGTCGTAACTCTAGGTTCCCACTTTCCCTCTGACTACTTATGGGATACAGCGTGAACCTTAAAAAATACTAATAGATAAACTACGTTTAGTTCCGCAACACAATTTGTAATGTCTCAAAAATTGACGGGAAAATGAGGAACGGAATGTGCAAACAATACATTTTCTCTGCCTACCCTACTATGCGGGAAAGATCGTGATTTTTTTTAATAAATTACTAAAAAGGTATAATTTTTAGAAATATCTAGAGGTGAAGTAATCAATGTGCTTCCATTCACCAATACGGTAGTAACATGTTCACTTCTCGGAAAGTATTTGATACAAGCTTTTGAAAATTGTATGAGTTCGTTTTGGGTGGCTAAACCCTTCCAAGGACCTTGGATGCCACAAGTTGCAGGTAAATTATAACAAAAATATGCTTTGCTATATTTCAAACATTAAATGTCCTACTAATATTAAAAATCCAGTCGAGGCCAGTCGTGGCGCTGGGGCACAAAGTGTCACTATAAAACCGACTGGTTGTGGGTTCGATCCCCACTCGACGAGATGAAATATTTACTTACATTTTTATTTCCATTTCTTCGCTCTGGTGTCGAGGCATAGCGCGGCGTTGAGTTCTGCCACTCAACACGCAATGCCTCTAGAATCCGGCAGAAAGCGGGGAATGTAGTGTCTTAACACTAGGTTCCCTCTGCGTACCCTCCCCGTGCTGTGTGCAGGATACAGCGTGAAGCTGATTTATTTTTATTTTAATATTAAAAACGTGAATTTTTGTGAGGATAGATGTTAGTTCCACTTTTACACAAAAACTACGAATGACGATTTTCATATAATTTTAGCTATTATAAAGGATTATCTTTGAAGGTTTTTGACGTCGTGGCGCAGCTTGTGACTAAATACACGACGGTTGAGTGATTAATTTCTATTAGGAGAAATGAATTATTATATTTATGTCCTTTCTCTGGTGATAAGGCGCGGCGTTGAGTTCCGCCATCAACAGAAAATGGAGAACGGCCTGCCTACCCTGCCATATGCGGGATACAGCGTGAAGCTATTAGTTAGATATATATGTATATATATTTAACAATCGATCAAAACGATGTTAAATCTATGTTTAATATACAGCCTACTTACACATTTCTATTTTGTAAATAAAAATATCTTTTAGGAATGAAGTTAACGTTGAATCTGACTGAAGAACTTACAATAAAGGTTTTGATAAAAGAAGGTGACGAGTTTGTTCCATTAGAACCAGAAAAAGAATATCAAGTTACTACTTTAAGCTTCATTACTAGAGGAGGAAATGGATTTAGTGTAAGTTCAAATAGATTGGATTTATCTAAATTATTATATTTACTAACTTAAGTTTACAATATTTTTGAGAAAAAAAATTTTGAAAAACTTAGTTTTTCTATTGTATCAGTATTTAGACACCAGTAATAGTTTTATAAGGTTAGATAAAAAAATATTACATTTTCATTTTGAAACTTGAACAACTTAAAAAACTTGAACATTTGAAACTTTCATTTCGAAACTGTTTTTTTTATTATTATAATATAATCATTTACCAACTGCTAATATTTTTTTAAATAAATATTATCTAGTGTAATATTATCTAGAAAATGAGGAACGGAGTGTCTTAACACTACGTTTCTGATATTATGTAGTAAAAGTAACTATTCACACTGACTTTTTTAGAACTAAAATTAAGATCCAATAAAAGACAAACCCTAAAATTGGAATATTTTTGAATTCGGCGGAAAATGGCAAACGGAGTGTCTTAACACTAGTTTCCTCTGCCTACCCTGCTGTGTGCGGGATACGGCGTGAAGCTGGTATTTTTTTTATTTAAACTATTAAGTAGGAACTTGTAAATATTGTAAAAGAGATTATACAAGGTGGAAGAGGCAGCGCTCCATTTACGGAAACAGCATATAGGGTAAAATATTCCAAACCTATACCTAAAGAAATTAATCAAGATGCCTCAACAGTTTGGACGTAGGATTTTTTTTTCAATTCACGATTTTTATCCACCTGTATTTCGTGTGACGCGATTACGTATAGATCCCAATAACATAAACACTTACTACTACAAAAATACTGCTAAAGGTTAAACAACTTTAAACTTTGTCGCCAATACCTACGACTCGATTTCGGAATGAACCGTGTACGGCGGTGTTCCTTTGATAGGTTTATGTGTGCGTGAGTCGTCCTTACAAATGGCGTTTTATTTAAAAATGACAATTTTATTATTTATTTTGTTTGAAAAAATTACTTTTTTATTTTTGAAAATTTATTTTTTTCTGATTTATAGTAGGCTTTTATAGAGTAGTTAAAACTGTGGTTTCATTTAAAGTGGTGCTTACACTTCCATCCTGTATACCTATTGTTCTATTATTTTTCAGATGTTGAAGAAATATGGCAAAAATAAGACTGTTATAGGAAAGGATAGTGAAGTATTAGAAAGGTATATTAAGAAACGCACACCCATCACACCAGCGCTTGACGATAGACTTACTGTAATAAATTAATGTTTAGTTTATAAGTAAATAATTAATAGAATAGATTAAATTATTAATGTAAATAAAATTTTACTGTTTTATTTAGTCCTCAGTTTAAAAAATATATATATTTATATATATATTTTAGAGGCCAGTTGTGGCGCAGAGGTATAAGCGTGTGACTGTGTAATGCAACAGGTTGTGAGTTCAAGCGCGGCGTTGAGTTCCGCCACACAACACGCAATGCCTCGAAAATTCAGCGGAAAGTGTGGATAGAGTGTTTACTACATTCTCCAATTGCTAACACTAGATTGAAGGAACCTAGCCTACCCTGCTATTTGCGTTATACAGCGTGAAGCTGATAAATATTTTACATGGTCACAAATAAATAAATTGAGTCTATATCTATATCAAATTGAATATAAATTGAATTGCAATCAATACACGAATAATATATAATAATGACACATTCAGAATTTTAAAAAGTCTGAATTTAAAAAAGACGAGGTCTGACCGATGGCAGTATTTAAAAACAATTATGCAGAGAGGTGAAATTATAGGTAAAAACTGCTTTGTCAATTATAGAAGATTCTGCCGATTATCTCCACACTGTTAATCGTTTTCAGAAAAAAGTGCCAGTTTCTCAAATTTCGGGTAATAAAATAATAAAAAAATACTGTTTTTGTTCTAAAATTTATATTTTAATTTTTTCGCTCTACTGTCAAGGAAAAACGCGGCGTTGAGTTCCACCACTCCAGATAACTCCAGAATTTGGTGGAAAATGGGGAACGTAGTGTCTCAACACTAGATTCCCTCTGCCTTCCCTGCTATGTGCGGAATACAGCGTGAAGCTAATTATAATTTGTAATTGTGAAGATCTGAATAGGTCTAACATATTTAAATATTACTAAAATCGGAAATCTATAAATATGAAGAAAAAAAAAATTAAAATTAAATTAGCTTCACGTTGTATCCCGCACACAGCAGGGTAGGCAGAGGGAACCTAGTGTTAAGACACTCCGTTCCCCACTTTCTGCCGAATTCTGGAGGCATTGCGTGTTGAGTGGCAGAATTCAACGCCGCGCTTAACCTCGACACCAGATCGAAGAAATGGAAATATAAATTTAAGTAAATATTTCATCTCCTCGAGTAGGGATCGAACCCACAACCAGTCGGTTTTGCAGTCACACCTTGTGCCGCTGCGCCACGACCGGCCTCAATATATAATATGAAGAAGAACAATAATATTATTAGCTCCTACAACGTCCTTAAAATAGGACCGTAATGGCAATATTTGAATATGTACGTCGGCGGTTTACTTTCAATGAATATTTAATTTCACGTTATTGTGCTCAAACTTTTCGGAATTATTTATTTTCACTCAACATGAAATATAAGACATTTCAATATATTTGAAATACTAAATAAGTATATATATATATATATATATATAAATATATAATTTTTTATACGTTTTCTAAATAAGTATATATTATTTAGAAAACGTATAAAAAATTGAACGAGACGTTCTCAGTGGTCACAGCGCCTGGTTGGTTTCCAGGAGGCGCGGGTTCGAGTCCCGCTACGTTTATTTTTTTATACGTTTATACTAAATAAGTATTTTTCTTTCCTAAGTCTAGATTACCACTTTAAAAAATGTTAAATATATAAATAAAAAACGGTACAACCAAATTGTACAGTGATAGACTATGTTGTGTAATGAATGACCTAACATTTGGCGGCGAACCCGGTCCCCTATCTTTAGTTTGTTAAAAATCAAGTTAAAAAGTAACAGTCGCTAGATAAATCTCTTCCGGACATTTAATGGCGATCGGAACGGCGGACGGCATTTACAAATATCTCTTACTAAAAAATCTACCAGTTAAAAAAGCTGGTTTAAAAGATATTTTTGGTCTTTTAAGTTGTCTGTGGTTTTACGAATGGTGTTTACTGAATAGATATGTGTATTTACGTACTTAATGGGTTCTTTTTCTTAATTTAGTTTTTTTTCACGCTTCACGCTTTATCCCGCGTGTAGCTTTATAGGTAGGCAGAGGGAGGCAGAGGCCTAGTGTTAAGACACTCCGCTCATCACTTTCCTACAAATTCTAGATGCATGGTGTGTTGACTGAGTGAACTAGAGTAATGCCACACTTTGCTCAGATATCAAAGCGAATAAATGAAAATATTAAATATTACATTTCTTCGAGTGAGAATCGAATCCGTACCCTGTCGCTTTTACACGCTTGTGCCTCTTCGACACGATTGGAATAAAAAATATTTGTTTTAAGCTATAGCAAGTATCAGCTTCACGCTGTTTCCCGCACACTGCAGGGTAGGCAGAGGGAACCTAGTGTTAAGACACTCCGTTCCCCACATTCTGCCGAAATCTGGAGGCATTGCGTGTTGAGTGGCAGAACTCAATGCCGCGCTTAACCTCGTCACCAGAGCGAAGAAATGGGAATATAAATATAAGTAAATATTTCATCTCCTCGAGTGGGGATCGAACCCACAACCAGTCGGCTTTACAGTTACACCTCGTGCCGCTGCGCCACAACTAGCCTCTACAGTAAGTATAGTGCTTTTAAATGTAAAAGCACTTAAGTTTTTCGCTCGTTCTCAATACATTTAATATTACCAGTTAGTTGTCAAAAGCTTTTTATCTATACATATAAAATTGAAATGTCCTTGAGTTTTGAATAACCGTATTTTTTCAAGTGCATGTGAGGTACACGAGGCTAAAACTCAAATAAACAATTTTAAAATTGTCGTCTGTCTGTCTTCCTGTTTGTCCGAGCTAATCTCCGCAATAGCTAAACCGAATTTTATTGGACTTTTATTGATCGATAGAGGGAGTTATGCAGAAGCATGTAGGTATGCTTATTAGCATCCTTAAAACTAGTAAAAAAAAAATAATTAAATTAGCTTCACGCTGTATCCCGCACACAGCAGGGTAGGCAGAGGGAACCTAGTGTTAAGACACTCCGTTCTCCACATTCTGCCGAAATCTGTAGGCATTGCGTTTTGAGTGGCAGAACTCAACGCCGCGCTTAACCTCGACACCAGAGCTAAGAAATGGAAATATAAATTTAAGTAAATATTTCATCTCCTCGAGTGGGGATCGAACCCACAACCAGTCGGTTTTGCAGTCACACCTCGTGCCGCTGCGCCACGACCGGCCTCAAACTTAAAACTAGTAAGCTTCTCAAATTGACACATTTGCTTTTATTTGATATTTTTAAAGATTTTTAAAGAATGCTCAGGTGTAATTGTGCTCAAAGCAAATAATAGAACACATACGCTGTTTAGGCAAACTTCTTGGAAACTTCGATACTCGATTCTCATTATTAGACACACATGCTAACAATATAATGTGTAACATTATATAGATCCATAACTGTAGATCCAATTCCGCTTAGGGTATTCAATTATTTTATATTTTCGTTGAGTTCCGCTATTCAACACATATATACATAGGTTCTATATACATAGGTTCTAATACATACATAGGTTCCCTTTGCCTACTGTGATGCATACGGTTCCCTTTGCCTACTGTGATGCATATGCATGCAAAAAAAATTGAATAACAATATATTAAGTGTAAAGCGGTTATCATAACCAAACTAAAATAACCAACACATTTTCTCTAAATACACTTAAATAATATTAAGTAAAAAAGAAGCGAGCGAAGCTCCGCGAGGATACTTGTGCTCTATAAGACTCTTGGAACCCACTTAAAGCGTTTGAATATTGATTAGTATATTATAAAATAAAAAGAAAATATATTATTATATATATTTTTAAGAAGTAATTATTCTAAATAGATAAATGTTTGTATTTATGTTTTTTTTATTAATTTTCTTTTATAAAGTAACTAGAAGGCCAGTCGTGGCGCAGCGGCACAATGCGTGACTGTAGAACCGACTAGTTATGGATTCGATCCCCACTCGAGGAGATGAAATATTTACTTAAATTTATATTTCCATTGCTTCGCTCTGGTGTCGAGGCAAAGCGCGGCGTTGAGTTCTGCCACTCAACACGCAATGCCTCCGGAATGCGGCAGAAAGTGGAGAACGGAGTGTCTTAACACTAGGTTCCCTCTGCTTACTCTACTATGTACCTGTACAGTGTGAAGCGGAAAAAAAATTACATAAAGTGAATTATCAAAATTCCTCTATCGTATAATTTAACGTTCAAGGTAAACAATGAAATGTCTCTAATGTCCTTTTAAATCAAATTTCGTTATTAATTAATTAATTCTAATATAGGATAATGGAATTCAACCGTTTTGTGATAATTAAAAGAGCCACCTGTCGCGGTTTCAAAATAAATATAAAATTATAAAATTATGAATTTCACTGACTGTACTAGGAAATATTTGTAAGGAAGTTGAGGTTAGGGCCATAGGGCTATCAGTTTGATTAGCTTAGGTAGTAAAGTTTATGCTAAAGTTTTAGCGAGAAGAATGCAGGAGAGATCTGAAAGGTTGTTGTGGGAGGCCCAAGGGGGCTTTAGACCTGGAAGAGGGTGTATGGATCAGATCTTTTCCCTCCGCATGATCACGGAAAAATTTTTGGCCGTTAACCAAAAAGTTTTCTGTGCTTTTGTGGACTTGGAAAAGGCGTTTGACAGAGTTGTAAGAGCGAAATTATGGGAGATACTACCCCGGTACAATGTGAGCGGACCCTTGCTGCAGGCTGTAAAGTCTCTTTACAGAGATCACTCAGCCTGCGTGCGAGTAGGAGCTGGCATGTCGCCCTGGTTTGACATCCGATCGGGTGTTAAACAAGGTTGCGCCATGTCAGCTTGGTTGTTCAATTTGTATTTGGATAGCTGTCTCCAAGGAGTGAAACAAAGTGATATGAGAGTGAAAGTAGGTGACCTGAATGTGAATTGCCTGCTGTACGCAGATGATGCAGTGCTAATTGCATCATCAGAATGCGAGTTGCAGGCATTGGTCAGGGTGTGAATATAATGGTCTAAGCCTCAATGTGAATAAGACAAAGGTTCTGATTTTTGAAAGAGATGAAGAAAGGACGGAATGTAAGATCAGTGTAAATAGTAAGATATTAGAACAAGTGAATGAAGTGGTATACTTGGAAAGTATGTTCGGTAGAGATGGAAGATACGAGATGGACGTGGAAAGGCGTATTGCTGCCGGTAACAAGGTTAACGGAGCCTTAGCTGCATTGATGAGACGGCGAAACGTCAGCACAGCTGCGCGTTTGGCCGTACACAATGCAGTTTTGGTACCGACTCTGTTATACGGCAGCGAAACGTGGGTATTACAGAAGAAGAATGAAAGAAAGATGAATGCTGTGGAGATGCGATCTCTTCGTAGGATATGCGGAGTCAGCTTAGCTGATCGAATCCGCAATGAAGAGGTACACAGAATGGCAGGTACTAGCGAGGATGTCACGGTGAGAATGAAGAAGAACGTGCTCAGCTGGTTTGGGCACGTCGAACGAATGAGTGTTGAAAGAATGGCAAAAAAGATTTATGATGGAAAAGTGAGCGGTAAGAGAGGTAGGGGGAGACCTCGGTTGACCTTCGAAAAAACAGTATCAAAGATACTGGAGGAAGGTCACGTAAAAAGCATGAGGACCCCCCGAAGGGCATGTATGAAGAGGTTGATGACAGTGGACGAGGCGAAAGAGGTATGTAGAGACCGTAGCGTTTGGCGCTCCGTTCTCTCTGACTACCCCGCAAGGGATAAAGCGTGAAGCTAAGTTAAGTTAAGTTAAGTTAAGTTGAGGTTTTTTGTTTATGAAAACTGGTATAAATTCTTTCCATTACATTCATCTTTGTATATATTATAAATCTGAAGAGTTTGTTTATTTCAACGTGCTTATCTTAGGAAGTACTGGTTTAAATTGAAAATTGATTTGTTTTTTTTCGACTTGTAGTTAATGTTTAAGCCTTATTAGTATTTACAGCGACATTGGTTGGGTATGGAAGAAGGTACTATCCCTGAGAAAGTGCACAGACTAGGTGGCTGCTTGAGAGGATTTCGACGGCGACAAGGGCGTCCCTTGCATTAAATATTTTTGCCTCGAAAATCCGGCAGAAAGTGGGGAAGGGGAGTGCAGGTGCTCTTATAAATCTGGCTTTATTTTTTAATACTTTTAAGTGGCAACTTTAAAAACAAAGTCCTAATCCCTTTTATGTAAATTATATTTATTTAGTGACACTAGTCGTGGCGCAATGGCAAATGTAACTGTAAAACCGACAGAGGAGATGAAATATTTACTTAAATTTATATTTCCATTTCTTCGCTCTGGTGTCGGCAAAGCGCGGCGTTGAGTTCTGCCACTCAATACGCAATGCCACCAGAATCCGGCAGAAAGCGGGGAACCTACCTTGCTGTGTCCGGGATACAGTGTGAAGCAGATTTATTTATATATTTCATTTCGCTTAAATTTTCTCGTCTTGTACAAGGCAAAAAATTAAATGTAGTTATCTATATCTAGAAAAACAAATTAGAAAAATATATTTAAAACTTTCAAGCCCAAAATCGTAACAAGTCGTTCGCAACAAAATATCCAAGCAAGTATTCTTTACAGATAAGTGGCAATTAAGACCGAAACTGAGATTCGTAGCAATTAACAACCGTATTTAGTAATTTGACTCAATTTAGAAGTTTCAAATTTGCAAATAAGCTTACAGTAAACAAAGTAGAGTCCAAAGAACTATATCATATAAATGCGGGTTGGATCAAAGTACGTCGACGACACCCAAGAGGATCGTGGCCGGTCGAAAATTAGATAGGGTTAGTTAGAATCAACATGTGGGACCGCCGAGAGGTCTGATACGTGTGAAGTGTTTACTGTATATTGCTGCAATTAGTATGGAAATTTCTTGTTATTTACAAAGGTAAGTAACTCGTCGCCTTTGGGATATGTCGCCTGAGTTATCGAAAAAGTTCTGAGTTCACATTTTGTTTGTAGTATATTTTATTTTCCCAAACTATTAAGGCAAGGTTTGATTTAACTTACACTGTTCCCTACGATACAATAAACCTAATTTAAATGAAATAGAATTATGGAAAAACATACATTTTCTAAATTTGGCACATGAGCTTAGAAGATGAGGTCAGTCGTGGCGCAGGGGCACGAAGTGTGACTGTAAACCGACTGGTTGTTGGTTCGATCCACTCGAGGCGATGAAATATTTACTTACATTTATATATCCATTTCTTCGCTCTAGTGTCGAGGCGCGGCGTTGAGTTCTGCCATTCAACACGCAACGCCTCCACAATTCGGCAGAAAGTGCGGAACGGTATAACTTAACACTAGGTTCCCTCTGCCTACCCTGCTGTATGCGGGATACACCGTGAAGCTGATTTATTTTATTTATTTTTAACTTAGAAGATCATCATATTCTAATCCAAAAAAGTCGACAACTCCTTCAAAGAAGTGAAAAATTTAAAATGCTAAAAATGTATATAAAAAGTGATATTATAATATGTAAAACGATGTTATGTAAAAGCAGGTAAGTAATTAATAGAATTTAAAGAAGTTTATGGTTTACTTTTTAGAGTATTCCGTTTTTACGTTTTTAGGTACGGCTCAAAATGTAAAAATGGAATCCTTATAGGATCACCTTATCATCGTCTGTCAATCTGTCAAGACCGTTTATGTCGAGATCGCGAAGAAGTATTAAGCTGAAATTAATATTAAATATTCCAGTCAATGATCCCTTGAAAAACAGAGTCAAGCTTCTAAGTCAACGGAATCCAAAAGAAACGAAAGCATTTATTTTGCTTTATTTTGCATGAAATGCAGCATTATCAAAACCTATAGAGTAGTAGGATAGTTCCCGTGGGTCTAGTTATGAAATGTGGCATGAAGTGAGAATTTACAATAATGAGTGCATAGGTCCACAAATTGAAGTTTGTAGTAGAAGTAACTTTTATAAGTTCAAGTCAGTACTTTCCGTTGGTCTATAATTCTTAAATTAATACGGAAGGTGAGTCTATTATTATAAATATCTAATTTATCAATATATCAACACGCATTGCCTCCGGAATTCGGCAGAAAGCGGGGAACGGAGCTTAACACTGGGTTCCCTCTGCCTACCCTGCAGTGTGCGGGATACAGCGTGGAGCTGATTTATTTTATTTTATCAATATATAATTTTCAAATACACAAATCTATTATATTGCAGAAATTACTTGATTGTAAGTTTTAAATGGACAAGGGAAACTTTTTAATTAGTTATTAAGAAAGTAGCTTCTTATATAAAAGAAATCGGTTAAGGGCGACTCGAACTTGCTCACCGAGGCTTCTGTAACAAATTTAGGATTGTAGATTTTAGGATTTTTTTTTGACTACAAAATTCGGCGGAAAGTAGGGAACGGAGTGTCTTAACACTAGGTTTTCTGCGCCTACCCTGCTGTGTGCGGGATACAGCGTGAAGCTGATCTATTTTTTATATTTATAGCATTTCACGAGCGAGAATTTCTCATATTCGTGTATATTATAACAGGCGCTCTCTAATTATACAGAACAACATAATTGAAATGTAAATTTTTAAATATATCTGACAATCTAAAGTCTATAGTAAAAAGTCAGTTTCTTTTGAAAAATTTTATTTTATAGTGATGTTATTCAAACCATTTGAAATTCCGCGTTGACATTTTACGTACGTACGGTATATTTTTTTTGACATTTTTATCTAAATTCAAATAGACAGGAAAGAGCTTGTTATTACCGCAAATATTTGAAGTGTGCTTAATTCGCGCAAACTTTATTTGAGCCGGCGCTCCCGTTGGTATATGAGTAAAAATA
The DNA here is from genome assembly GCA_021202915.1 of Heliconius himera. Lineage (NCBI taxonomy): Eukaryota > Metazoa > Arthropoda > Insecta > Lepidoptera > Nymphalidae > Heliconius > Heliconius himera. The sequence continues at coordinate 433,959 of JAJHJA010000424.1, forward strand.
TTTTCTTTTCAATGTAAAAAAATGATATAGGTCTATAACAACTAACTATACTCAGGAATTTCAATGTAACATTTTATCTTTTAAATTGGTATTTTTTTTAGCTTCTATCGCCACGTATTGTATAGGCAAAAAAAAACCTCAGGTCAGGCCATCTCTCCATGTTTCTCCTCTTTCCACTCCACAAATACTTATACTGATTTACACTTTATGGGGGCTTAGGATGTTTTCATTTTAATTAATTTGTGTATTATGTCAATAATTATTATCAATTAACAGTTATTTAAGAAAACATTAGTATGTATAATTATACGTATACTTAGCTCTGATAATAAGACAAAGCGTGGCGTTGAGTTCCACTACTCAATATTGAATATCTCGAAAATTAGAAGAAAAATGGAGAACTAAATATCTGAACACTAGGTTCTCTCTCCCTATCCTGCTATAGGAGAGATTATAGCGCGAAAATTATAAATAAAAGCTCTCTTTAGTCTAGAAGGTATGTAAAAGTTTTCACCGATAAGCTAAATCTTGAAATATATTCGAATTTCAAAGGCGAAAGGCGCATTCGAGTGGAAATCACTTCTGTATCGTGGGCTATATTGAGTGCATAAAATATCCCTCCTGCTTGAAACATGCTTCAAATAAATTTGTTAAGAACGTTTCAGTTAGTTATATTTTGTGGAAACATTTTATGTTTGTATTTAATATTATTTTTTTTTTATATTAATATCAAATACTTACTTACGTCGTTTACGTAGATATTATGATGTAAAACATTAAAAATAGCTTTTTCTCCTTCTTGAAATGCTTTGTTAGTGCTTCCCTTAGTATAAAGAGAGAAAAACAATTACAAAATTCTTATTTTTTTTACATAATATTAATTTATTACTTATAATGAAATTGTAACTGGTCAGTGTCTGTACATAGAAGATATATAACAAATATTGAGGACCTAATAGAATCCAAAACAATTTTTTTTTAATTTTTTGTCTGTTTGTTTGTGCGTTTGTTTTCACTAATCTTTGAATCGACCGATTAAAATGCAGTATTTACTATTGAATTTTGGCAAGTTTTCTTTAACATATAGTTGCTTATTTTATAACAATCGGCCCATAAATAAAAAAAGTTATAACAATTATTTTAATTGGGAAATATGTTCAGTAAGGATGAAAGATGCATTATACGGTAGAGAAACGTGGGTATTACAAAAAAAGAATGACAGAAAGACGAATGCTGTGGAGATGCGATCTCTTCTTAGGATATGTGGAGTCGGCTTAACCGATCAAATCCGCAATGAAGAGATACACAAGATGGCAGGTAGCAGCGAGGATGTCACTGTGAGAATGAAGAAGAACGTGCTCAGCTAGTCTGGGCATGTCGTACGAATGAGTGATGTAAGAATGGCAAGAGATCTCTCTTGCCTGCTCTCTTCTCTGCCTCTCTTATGACGCAAAAGTGAGCGGTAAGAGACGTAGAGATAGACCTCGGTTGACTTTCGAAAAACAGTATCAAACATACTGGACGAAGCTCAAATAAAAAGGACATCAGGACCCCCCGGAGGGCCATGTATGACGAGGTTGATGACAGCGGACGAGGCGAAAGAAGTATGTAAAGACGCTCGGCGCTCCGTTCTCTCTGATTACCCCTAGGGACACAGCGTAAAGCTAAGTTAGTTAAGTTAAATTTGTTATTTTATAGAACTATAAATAACGGTGGGGAACGGAGTGTCTTAACACTAGGTTCCCTCTGCCTACCCTGCTGTGTGCGGGATATAGCGTGAAGCTAATTTTTATTTAATTTTATTTTTTATAAATAAAATGAGAAATAAATCTCACTTTCTGCCGAATTCTGGATTGTGTGTTGAGTGGCGATTGAACTCAACGTCGCACTTTGCCTCGACACTAACCTCTCGACTAACACCTCGACGAAGAAATAAAAAATATAAAAATATTTCAATTCCTCTAGTTGGTATCGGACCCATAACCAGTAGCATTTACAGTCCCATTTTGTGCCCCTGCGCTGCGACTGGCCTCTTTATTTTATGCAATTGTTTTACTGAATTGGCTGAATCTGTAGCTTTAAATTTGAATAATGATAAAAAAACTCCGAGATTTCAAGATATATGATTGGATTCGGAGTTCACACGGGAAAAACTGCGCTTGCCCTGCACGCGTACTACCGTCTATTTAAATAGTTAAATATTTTTCTTTAAATACAATATTTTTTTAAATTATTAAAAAAATACATTATTATTTATTAATATTTTCATTTCTTATATTTCTTATTTATTTTAATAAATAAGTATTTTTCTTTCCTAAGTGTGGAATAACACTCTAAAAAAATGTTTAAAAACAATATTTAATATTTAGTAATTATCTTTAGGTAGCAGAAATGTGTAAAAATCTCCCTGCAGAGATGCTAACAACATAAATAAGTTGTAACAAGCGTATAAAAACTTCGACATAGCTTGATGAGAACATATGGCTCAGTGGCCAGAGCGCCTGTTCGGCTTCCAAGAGGCGCGGGTTCGAGTTTCGCTACGTTCAAATTTTTATACGTTTTTTAACTAAGTATAGTTATTAATTACGCCTTTCTGCTGATTTATCAACCAGATACCTATTATTCAATAGATATTTTTGACATTTTCGATAATAATTCTAGAACTTTTAAATGACTCTGAATCGTGGCATGATGGGACAACACCTAGCTGTAAACGTGACGATTGTAGATTCGATCCCCACTCGAAGTACTTAATTTATTTTCGTGTTCAGTCCCCCCACTCACGCAAACGAACTATTTTGATCGCCGAAAATAAAATATCGCGGAGAGATCCGGCACTCAGCATGTAATATCTCTAATTCGAGCGGATAGCAGAGAATTGGTGTTTTAACAAGAAGTTCTTTTTGCCTTTATTATAAGAAAAACTTTGTTTTTATTATAAAATAAAATAAATCTTATAAAATAAATTATTAAAAATTAAAAATAATAATAAAAAATATATTAAATTAAAATCAGCTTCACGCTGTGTCCCGCACACAGCAGGGTAGGCAGAGGAAACCTAGTGTAAGACATTCCGTTCCCCACTTTCTGCCGAATTCTGAATGCATTGCGTGTTAAGTGGCAGAACTTAACGCCGCGCTTTACCTCGATACCAGAGGGGCGAAATGAAAATATAAATTAAGTAAATATTTCATCCCCTCGAGTGGGCATCGAACCCACAACCAGTCGGTTTTACAGTCACACTTTGCGCCACTGCGCCATAACTGGATTCAGAAAAAAAAAATAATAAAAATAAATTAATATTATAAAATAAATTACTTTAACTAATAATAAATCTCTCTGTCACTTTTAATTAAATGAAATCATCATAATCAAAATAATTTATAAGATACAATTAAGGTATTTACCTCAAGAGTCGAGTTTAGTAATATTTTATGTTTTCACTAATCTTTGCATTTAGCGCGCATGTGTCGTTTTGGGCGACATTGCGCATGCGCCCACCAAGATGGCGGACAGTGCCCGGCTCTCGAACCATTGTAGTAACTTATTTGTGTTATAAATACAATTAACCTTGAAATATTAGACAAAATATCGAAATAATATAAATTGAAAATACTATCTTATTATATAATTAAAAAAATATTGACAGAAAATTATAATTTAACAGAATTTGGGTTGTTCAAGTTGTTGACAGATCAGTCGCAATCAGTGAAGATGAGTGACTTTGTTTTACGGGAGTTCGCAGTTTTATCGTTCATCTCAGGTTATTAACTGCTAGTTGATTCAAAAAGAGATTTGTATCGGCTACGTTTTAAAATATGGAGCGAGATAATTTGGGAGAAAACAGAAGATTTCTTGTTTTATGTATGTGGTAAGTAAATATTTTATCATTTCATGCTGAAGTGTTCAAGTGTTGTTTTTCTGCAATGTTTTTTTAATAGAAAAGAAATGTGCAAAACAAGCTTATTTATAATTTATTTCATCAAATGTGTATTTGACTGTGAAATAAAAAAGAATATTTGAGACAATAAATATTTTCTAAGATTGTTTACACAATTATTATTATAATTTAGGTATATTTATATTTTTTCATCTTATTGAAGTGTAAAAATATCAAATAAATCGGCATACTCATACATTTTTAATAATACTCAATATTTAAATTACAGCGTCGTCATTTTCAATCATTCTTACAACAGCCATTTTCTCATATCCAATATTTACGTTATTACATCAAACCTTTCGCATTATAAATTTACGCTCATTGCCCTAATTATGATTTTGGATCACAAATAAAAAAAAAAAAAAAAACCAAGCGATCTTCACCCTACTTTACGAAGCCACTTAAGGGAATACGTGTGTCGTACAAAAGAACTTTTAATACTGTAGACAAGTTAAAAGATTTACCATAGAAAATAAATGTCTATTTACAAAACTTTAGACTATAATGGCATGTGCAGCATCAAAATTTATTCTTAATTGAAGTTGCATTAAGCAAAGTTTTAAACTGCCATTATTTCTTAATGCATTTTAATGATTAAATGAACATACAAACTATTTGTATAGTGCGCTTGACCTGTTAGGCGGTTGTTGTGTGACATTATATTTGCTTTAGAAATTTTGTTTCACATTGAAATTTCTTCAAAATATTATAAAAGATAAAATTATTATAATTTTTTTTAATGATGCTTAGATTTAGTTTTGAATTAAAACTCCCAATTAGTGAACATCCTTTCATATATAATACTAGCGACCCAAACGCGGCTACGCCCGCTTAAACTAATTATAGTAGAAACGGAGTACCTTAACACTAGATTCCTTAGTTCCCTCCGCCTATCCCGCTACGTGCGGGATACAGCGTGAAGATATACATAAGTTATAGTCCATGTATTATAATGATGTAAAAGCTGTATTACGATAAGACACGAAAACATACATTGTACGAGTATATGTATATAAATGAATTTAAAGCAAATCTAATCTTTCTTATGTTGAAAGGATGATATTCCTAAACAACCGCAGAGATCAGGTTCAGGTTAGGTGGATTTACTCAGTACTACCATGATTCAGGCATGTCTACATAGAACAATTAAATTCTAAGCTAAATTTATATTGCTTTTTCTGAAAGATGAATTGTTGATGAAACCTTCTGTTTATGCCAAAACTATCTATTTAACTAGATCTATAATTACATGACCGTCAAAAAACTGATCTCTGAGTGTGAGCGTAACGGTTGCAGGTTCGATTCTTGGTCGGGGGAAAACAGTCTATTAGATATCACTTAGCCTTAGCCATACTTCTAAATAAATATGCAAAATAAAATATATGTAAAATAGGAGTACAGACCGGATGTACATAGACCTATATATAACTTAACGCCGAGCTCCGCTTCGTTACCAGAGCGACGAAAGAAAAACAATAAATATTTCTTTTCCTGGAGTGGCAATCGAACCCACACCCTGTCGTGTTTACAATACCTGTGCGCCACGACTGGCTTATTTTTTTTACGATTTCTCTTTTATTTCTCTCTCAAATCCTAAATTGAAATGTCCACTATATTAACACCGAAAGTCAGTGGAGTGGCACTTGAAACTACTTGCCTTAAGAGGTACGAGCTCCTAACATATAAATAACTTCTGTCACACGTAAACTTTCCTTAATAAATAAACAATTTTTTGTAAGAATAAGATATTATGATGCTTCCCGCTAAGATTTCATATAATTTCTCATTTTTTTTTCTTTTGGAGCCAATATTTATTGCGCTATGGCTGTCTATCGATATATTAACGCCTTTTTCTATTCATTATCTATTAAAATATGTCAGCTTCACGCTGTATCCCGCATATTGCAGGATAGGCAGTGAGAATATCCTAATATTAAGACACTCCGTACCCACTTCCAATTTTCAAGACATTGCGTATTGAGTGGAGTATCTCGGCGTTGCGCTTTTGCCTTGGTACCAGAGAGAATAAATGAAAATGTTAATAAGTAATAATTCACAACCCCGAGCGGCAATCGAACCCACATCCGTCCCGTCTACAGTCGCACGCCAGTGCCGCCGAGCCACGTCTGGCCTAAAATATTACTTAAATTTTATACTTCGCTACAAACCATTTTACAACCTATTGCCTTAAAGTGACCTCAGTATACGTTTTTTCCTTCTTATAATCTAATCTAACTAACTTCACGCTGTAATCCACACATAGCAGGGTAAGCAGAGGGAACCTAGTGTTAAGACACTCCGTTCCCCACTTTCTGCCGAATTCCGGAGGCATTGCGTGTTGAGTGGCAGAAAAAATAGAAATATAGATTTAAATAAATATTTCATAGTGGTCCTGCTCTCTGCTCATTCAAAGTGCTGACCTGCCCTGACTGGCCTCCTTATATTATTTTCATATTGGGAATATAATAAAGCGTTATCAGAAAAACCGTAGAACGTGTAGCGTATAGTGAATGTAGCGCGGCCTGTAAGTTGCAGTGGCGTAGGAGGAAGCTCCTGCTGATTGCATTTTCATAATATGATTTTCTTGTGTTATAATAAATGCAATCTATTCGAAGACGAGCACCGATAACTAAATGTGATGTAAGGCTAAAGTAGTTTTACATTTAAAATGTTTGTTTATATGTTAGTATATAACTTCATACTTACTAATATTATCAATGTCAATGTATGTTTGCTTGTTACGCTTTTACGCCTAAACTACTCAACTGATTATTATAAAACTTTGTATCCATATTCTTAGAGATATTAAAAAGGAAATAGGATACTCTTTTCTTATAAAATATAAATATATTAAAAGAACATAATTCTTTGGTTAATAAAATAAAACCAAGTTTAAGCGAGTGAAGTCACGTTTGAGCCTCTAGTTTAAATAAAAGGGTATAGTTAATCGAGAAGAGAAGCAGGATTAAAGAATAAAGTCATATTTCACTCTTCTTTTATATCATAACTACCCCTAACCGCGGCTTCGCCCGCATCGTAAATCTGACCGCAAGTAAGTAGGTTCCGTCGAAACGGTTAACATAACATATACCTTTTAATACCCTAATAAACAGATTATGCAACGCAAAAAGATTTTTTTTTTAATTTTATCTATCAGTTAAACTGATTTTTGTGTCACTTATAATGAAATATACAGGGAGTTGTGTTGTAGGTACATAGGCTTCTCTTTATTGCGAAACCCGGATTTACGAGAAAAAAATTACCTACGTACTTAAATCTACATATGAAAGAACTAAACATTTTTTATTAAATAAGTATAGATCAGCTTCACGCTGTATCCCGCACACAGCAGGGTAAGCAGAGGGAACCTAGTGTTAAGACACTCTGTCCCCACTTTCTGCCGGATTCCGGATTTCATTGCGTGTTGAGTGGTAGACTCGACACGAAATATAAATTTAAGTAAATATTTCATATCCTCGAGTGGGGATCGAACCCACAACCAGTCGGTTTTACAGTCACATTTTGTACCACTGTGCCACGACTGGCCTCAACAATAATAGATAACCAACACCTCAATAAGTATAGATAACCAGACTAAAATAATCAACCAGTTTTTCCTAAATATACTTAGACATTATTAAGTAAATATTCGTATAGTATTACAATAATAACTTATTCCTAAGAGAAAATTGTAATTTTTATGTTCTAAACTAAAACTATTATACAAAAGGTTTCAATTTTTAAACTAATAAATTCTTATAGCAATAAAAAATATTATTCATAGACTAAAAGAATAACACCATTTTAAACTTTCATTTGAAAATTTACATTGCATTAGAATAACAAAGAAATATAAAATAATAGAGAACGGTGAATATGCTTCAGTGTGCATTGAAGATAAGTTGATGAATTTTCATTTAACTTTGTGTGCTTCAACTGTGGTGTTTGTTTATTGTGCTGTTTGATATTACCGACAGAATCGTATCAACTCTTTCTGTTACGTTCTTTTTCTAGAAAAATGTAAAGAGAATAATGCAGCTTCACGCTTTTTCCCGCATAGCGGGATAGAGAAAGGGTCCATCGGGATTGGGGAAGAATCAATTAACTACCTTAGCCCCGGTCTGTGGAGGTCGAGGGCACTTTGAGGTTTTGGGGATAGTGTGGACGGCCTATCTGGGCTTGTCTATGAGTACCACTTACTCCACTCGAGTTCTTGACTTGGGCGGCATAACCATAATCGATCTCCCTACGATAAAGAAAAGGAAGGATAGACAAAGGGAACCTATAGTGTTACAACACTCTATTTTCTACGCAGCGCCCTTTTTTTGTAACATTCCGTTGAGTGGCAAAACTCACCGGCGCTTTATGTTATGTCTATCAGAGCAGAAACATAGTTTAGATATAATTATTTCTACGAATTTGAAACGAACCTAAATCTGCGCGAGAACGTCGTTTATATAAAAAAGAGAACGAAGAGTTATTAGTAGTTAAAAAAGAGAACGAAGAGTTATTAGTTATGTCACGTATTTTTATCTCTATTTATTGCCTTATTTAGTAAAATAATGTCTAAATAAAAGTTTTTGGATATCCACATCCTGTAGAATAAGACAACTAACTTCAAACTCCTTTATATACTTTACGTTAATAGAAATGCCGAATCTATAAAAGTAATGTGAAAATGAAATCCAAAACTTAATTCCAATATTTTTTTACAAATAAAAATTTCTCTAAAAGGTTCCTTCTGAATCTACTGACCGCAAACTTCGTTCATCTTTTAACTTTTTCATAAATTTGTTACTGTTTTTGTTAAAATTGTGTTTAAATAATATATTTCTTTTTTAATTCTTTCACAAATTAAACCATTTTTTTTTCAAGAATAGTTTTGATTGCTTTTTGTTATATCAATTTAAAAAAATCAGCTTTACACTATATTCCGCACACAGCAGGGTAGGCAGAGGGAGCCTAGTGTCATAAGACACTGCGTTCCCCACTTTCTGCCGAATCCTGGAGGCATTGCGTTTTGAGTGGCAGAACTCAACGCCACGCCTTTCACCACCAGAAAGAAGAAATGGAAATATACATTTAAGTAAATATTTCATCTCCTCGAGTGGGGATCGAACCCCCAACCAGTCGACTTTACAGTCACACTCTGTGCCACTGCGCCACGTTTTTTTATTTATATATCTAATCAATCCAATTAAGTAAGTTCTGACTAAAACTAACAATACTAATAACGCTGATATACCAAAAACATCGAGAAACATAATGATTGATCTGTTAGCCAATATATCAGTTTGATTCATACTGCAGAGCAAGTACCAAAAAAAATATTTTTTATCTAAATGTAAAAAGATAATGTATGTAAAGATATTTTAGGATTAATACTATATAATTTTTTACCTTCTCCGCAAAAAGGGGTGTTATAATTTTGGACGTTGATGTTCGTATGTTTTGGGCAATATAGCTCTTGGACGGATGGACCGATTTTGATGCGGTTTAAATACCAGGAATAAAAATAATTTATATATTATAAATATCATTCCCACTTTAGGAAATGAAATATTTATTTAAATGTATAATGAGGCCAGTCGTGGCGCAAGGGCACAAATTGTGACTGTGAAATCGACTGGTTGTGGGTTTGATCCCCACTCGAGGAAATGAATTTTTTATTTATATTTATATTTGCATTTTTTCGCTCTGGTGTCGAGGCAAAGCGCGGCATTGAATTACGCCACAAAACACGCCTCCAGAAGAAATGCCCCCGGGAAAAGGAGTGTCTTATCACTAGGTTCCTTCTGCCTTCTGAAGGTCATTTATTTTTCATTTATTTATGTATAGGTATTTTCATTTCTAGTACCGAGACAATCGAGAAAGAGTGTCTAAACACTAGGTACCCTTCTGGATGTGATATATAGCGTGAAGCTCATTTTTTAAAATTATAATCATTACTCGAGATGGGATTGAACCTACAGTTAGATACCATTCCACTATAGTATAGTGACGGCCCCAAGTTTATACTTTATCATTTACTCAAACACACTTAAATGAAGATACCCAAAACACTATTATCAGGATTTTATATTAGAATATAAAACAATTGTCCATCCAAATAATTCGTATAACTGCCCTATAAAATTCAACTGAATATATTTTATGGACACTATCAGATTGTTACGACTAAGAATCTATACAAATAAAATCAAAACCTGTGTTTAACGGTTATGAAGCGGCATTCAAATTCAGTACCGTTTGTGGTGGAATTTTGTGACACTATAAAATAGTCGTTAAAGATACTATCGTATAATACTTATCAGATTATGTTCCAGAAATAACTTATTTGTGGTAAGAGTGCGGTCTATTTTCCTATTTTAGTGTGCCATTTTAGTGTTCGCATATTTTGGATGGTATTCAAAATTTATATTTATTATCTAATTTTGTTATGACGATGGTGGCTTATTATTTACCTGCAAAATGTACATTTTCACCAGCGTTGTTAATCTTAACTGTGATTTATACCTGTAAGTTGTTTTGAATTCGTTTTTGTCAGTGACTTACGTTTGTATCGAATGTAAAATTGAATCCTAGTTAAAATGTGAAACATAAAATGATAATAGTTCTAAAATTATTTCGTTTGATGATAAAAAGTGTGCATTGTGTATGAATCTCTCTCCTCTCTCTCTCTCTCTCTCTCTCTCTTGTAGTATGAGTCTCCTGTAGTATGAATCAAGGTGTGTGTTGTTATTTATACAGATTGTAAAATGTGTGCTAAATATCATCTAAATAAATTTAGCTTGATAGTGTATATACAACATGTATCTCGACAACTTTAATTTTGTTTTGACAATTGGCAAGAAATTAAACATGTACTATAATAATTAAAAATGCCGGCTAAGTGCGAGTCGGACTCGCCCACCGAGGTTTCCGTACCAATTTCAGAATCGTAAGTAATAGGAAATACATTTTTTAAAATTGACAAAACTCACATTTATAAGTTTTTCCTGACTGCTAAGGAAGGGTTATGTTTTTCGCGCGTATCTTGTATGTATGTATTATTCTTTATTACCTCATATCTCCAGAACCACTGAACGGATTTACATAATTGAGGTATCGTTAGATTCGTATTAGCAGCCCAAGTGTTCTTAGATAGGTTAGATAAGACGTTAAATAAAAATAATCATGGCGGCTGTGGGCCGCCATTAGACAGTGAAAAAAAAATCGTTTCGAATACCACAACATGGGTCTCAAGTTCAAGAGCTTACTACGAGGATTTCAAAAAAGTATATCATGATTATGATTACCATAATGAATTCTAACAAAAAAGTGAAAAATAAAAAAATATTTGTAAAAACAAAAACCCCGACTGCATAAAACTAAAAAGAAAATAAACAAGTCCAATAGTTTATTAGGATTAACAGTCGGGACCTATAAGTAATTCTTCAATCAATAAAATCTTTACCAGGAACGCCGCATAATTTAAAGAGGTCCCGACTGTTAATCCTAATAAACTATTGGTCTTGTTTATTTTCTTTTTAGTTTTATGCAGTCGGGGTTTTTGTTTTTGCAAATATTTTTTTATTACATGTAATTTAAATATTAATTTATATTTATCGGAGTGTTTCCTTTGCATGCATGCTTGTTATGCATTTTTTTACTAAATTTCATAGTTGTAGTGTTGTTGTTGTTGTGTATTTATACTGGAAGTATTCTATAAGTTTTGATTACGCGCGAATGAAATTGACGAACTTAAATTTGCGAGCGTCCGCACTGATTTTATATCTTTCGGATTTTTTTTTGTAGTGGAAGACCTGTCGTAGACCTGATAATTTGATATTAATTACAGCTTGATACTCCTTGGTCATATAATTATCTGTATAAATATAAACTTATCTGTATATATATACATATATATATATATATATATATATATATATATATATATATATATATATATATATATATATATATATATATATATATATATATATATATATTAATCTGTGGTTCGGTCTTGCCAGAGGGATAGACGGACAACGAAGTGATCCTCTAATGATTTCTTTTTTTTTTTACTTTTAAGATACGGAACGCTAAAAATGGACAAATGTGTAAAATAATGAAGCATGTGAGAACATAATATACTATCTAGAAAACAAAAACATTATATTAAAAAGTTAATGTATTCAATGAATTTATACTATTATTTATACAAACTATACTATATTATAGAGATATAAAGTAAATGGACGTCAAGTCGATGCGATACAAAATTTATTTTTTCACACTTTTCACTAAAAATCATGATAATTAAAAAAAAAGTACATACCAACATATAGTTTATATGGAAATACACCTCTTCAGCTTGATCCAATTCTGCAGCACTTCACCTCAACAGCTAGTGTTCAATTAAATTGCGCCTGTTCTCCGTGAGCAGAGCTTCAACTGAGGACATGTACGAGCCTCTACAATAATTCGATACCTGAACTTTGCTATGTGATTTAGTGAAGGCGTAACCTACTTTTGTAAACAATATGCAAACTAAACCGAGAAATTTGAAAGTCATGGTTGTTATGGTTGATATAGTATATATCGCGGCGTTGAGTTCTGCCACTCAACACGCAATGCTTTCAGAATACGGCAGAAAGTGGGGAACGGAGTGTCTTAACACTTGGTTCCCTCTACCTGCTGTGTGCGGGATACAGCGTGAAGCTATTAGTATATAATGTTTCTAGTATTTTTTCATGTGTATACTTATATAAGGAAAATTTTACGCTTATAAATAGTTTGTTGGGTGATCTGGAATTGTATCGAAGAGTCATCATTTTTTTCTATTTTAAAGTAGCTTTAACTTGAAGTTTAGGTTTGCGTTGTGTTGGCGTGTACAGTACGGTCAACAAGTCGTGGTCGGCCTGAAATTAGGTTTTCTGAAGTTTTGCGCATTCTTCATCCGGGAAGAAAATAATCAAAGATAAGAAAATTCATAAAATCAAATCTTCAGGTTAGACATATAACATTCTACGTGCGTGTGGTGAGAACCGCAGAGGAGGAGATGAAATATTTACTTAAATTTATATTTCCGTTTCTTCGCTCTGGTGTCGAGGCTAAGCGCGGCGTTGAGTTCTGCAGAATTCGGCAGAAAGTGGGAAACGGCGTGTCTTAACACTAGGTTCCCTCTGCTTACCCTGCTATGTGTGCGGGATATAGCGTAAAGCTGATTGGATTTTTTACCTACCAAGATTAGCGTACTGCTTATTACGTTGAATCAAACCAACTCGTCATCTATGAAATATTAAATGTAGATATAAAAAGTTTCTATATACAAAGATTAAACTCACAATTTACTTAATTTCTATTATAGCTCTACGAGTCGTAAAGATGAGAGAAGTATAACTTTGTCAGATGACAACATAATATATAATATCTAATATATGAAATTTCATACGATTTCATTGAATTATACGAGAGCATAGAAATTTTCCGCCTTATCGCCTTTTGTACTGCAGTGCCTTAAAAAAAATCAACAAACATAAGCTTTCACGTGAACATTATTATGGTTCTAATAAAAAATAACAAGCCAAGGGTATATTGTGTCGAGATGAATGCCCCGGGCTCCTTCATCATGCAGGACCCTTTCAGTACATTTTCATTGTGAACAATCATAAAACGACATGAACGTTGCACTTAGCACAGCTCGAAAATAGTAGATGAGCCCGCGACGTAGTCTTTATCGGCGTGTTTGCTTTAATACACTGCACTTTGTAAATTATGTATGGGAGCTGCTCTATAGGCACCTGGTTTCAGAAATGGATCTTGAAATTTTTACCTTGTAACGATAAAATATTCTTTCTCCAGGATATTTTCTCTTTGACATTTTGTAACACTTAGTAGGAAAGTGGGGGACGGAAGTATCTAGGTTCCCAGATTACATACAACATGAAGCTATAAATTAAAAAAAAATTTAAACATCAAACCTAAAACAATTTACATCTAAAATTAAACGAATATTGAATCTTTCAGATTCGCAAAACGTATTATAAAAAAAAACGGCCCAAAAGGTAAAATCCCTCTGCCCCTTTTACCTGAAGCATTACGATGACACCAAAATCCAATTTCAGGTGTCACTACCGATAAAGATTTTGCATAAATCAATGATATAATCCGATATTACAGAGTTTTAGCCACCCCGCGCCTAATGTCCCATTGAATCTCTATTCCAATTTAAATGAGTTATTCCATTACCCCGCGTGCGCTCGAACGGTTTCTAAGCGAGATTCGTTGACATAAATTGAGAAATTGATAATAAAATTTTAGTGGGTAGGTGTGTGTTATTCTGATGTGTTTCGTTATGTATGTATGTATGTAAAATGTGGTGTGTATGTTTTATTAAATTAAGCTTTTAAATGTTGATTAATATTGAAATGTTGTGTATTACGTTTCTATTGAATTATTTTCATTTCCTCGCTTTGGTAATATCCGAGAATGGATGCGAATCCGCGATCGTCGTATTGGAAGCGCGCTCGAATCTTTGCATTAGGTGGATTTTTTTTTGCTTATTGATCGTGTTTTGTTATATAAGCTTTATTTGTAGTAAGAAAGATTTTGTAGTAAAATCTTTATATTGTGTTTTTTAAAACTCTATTAACTTTTTTAAAAACTAATTTTAAATTGATATAGATATAGAAAAAAGGAGATAGTGATATAGTTTTATGTTATGTTTTAATTTATTCAATTATGTTTTTATTTATCATTGATAAGCAAGGGATAATTAGAAACTACGAATATTTCTTTCTAACAAATATATTGTTATAAATTAAAAAATGCACCGTAGAATTGTTTAAAAATAAACTTTAAATAGTTCCAGGTTTAGTGGCTATCAAGAAAAAAAGAACGAAATAATATCATTTTCAACAGTCTTCACCTCTCCAGAGTAACCTTAAGTTTTTGCTCGTTCCATTTCCGAAAGTCCCCCAACTTTGTCGGAAGTAAGTTCGATCATAACGACTACAGTACGATTGCAACTTCCTCGGGTCCACATGTTGGAATATTTCCGATAGAAATCTATATGAATAATATTCAAATGCACTCAATTTTGTATAAGCTAGCTCTAGTTCGATTTAGGTCTGATCTGCGGTTGAGTTTTTATGTATTCGTGTAGTAGAAGCAGTTCTAATTTAAGTATTTTTGTTTTCCTTATGTATTTTGTCTACAGTACATAGGGTCTAATATTACATTGCGTACTGGAGATTTTTAAAATAAATAAATAAATCAGGCCAGTCGTGGCGCAGTGGCACGAAGTGTGACTGTAAAACCGACCGGTTGTGGATTACTTTTCGTTACCCCTTACTCGAGGAAACGAAATATTTACTTATATTTCTATTTCTATTTCTTCGCTCTGGTGTCGAGGCAAAGCGCGGCGTTGAGTTCTGCCACTTAACACGTTATACCTCCAGAATTCGGCAGAAAGTGGGGAACGGAGTGTCTTAACACTAGGTTCCCTCTGCCTACCCCGCTGTGTGCGGGATACAGCGTGAAGCTGATGTATTTTGTCTACTGCACATATGGTTTAATATTACATTGCATATTGGAGATTTCTATGAATGTAAATTATCAAAATATCAATCCACAGTTTCAAAATTTTGCATTTCAGTGTGAATTAATATCGTGGTCGTCTAAGCTCAATCGGTAATATTGCGCGGTACGTGTAAACAGGAAGGACTAATCACCAAAGTTCAGTCAAATAATTTATTAGCTACACTACTATAGAGAAATGTTAAATTATTATTGGATATTTCAAATAAACAATATCTTTATAATGTAAATGTATGTAATTTTTTTTTTATCCACGGATTCAAACAGAGTGGCGAGTATTAGGGGAGGCCTATGTCCAGCAGTGGGTTTTGAAAGGCTGATGGATGGATGGATGAATTTGCTTGCTTCGGGCTTTGTCGAGCAGGTGGTGCATGGTCAATTCCCATTCGGACGAATGATTTAAATTTTTCCTCCCCTTTCACATATAACGAAAGAAAATTCCTTAAAAACGTATAAAATTTATCTGCTCAAATGTTGACAAAAATAAATAATTTTTTTAAGAAAAAAAAACCGACTTCTAAGTACCAATAAAAAGCAAAAAAAAAATACTTATGGTAAAACGTACTTTGATTTTGTTAAACAAAAAAATAATTAAAAAAAGATTTTGTAATTTTGAAGTCCAAGTCAAGCTAATGCTACAACAACTTTACTATAATATCGTATTACTAAGCCCGTTCGTATTCCTTGGTAGCTACGATCCATACGACCAGCTACGATCAAATTTCTTACAGAGTGAAATATATTAATCTTTGAAGTCTTGAAGTTTTAACTCAGTTAAACAATAGTTCATAAGTTCTTATTACACACAAATATGTTATATAGCCTTCCTCTGCTTTATATAGTTGGTAAAAACAACTCTAGATGCACAAGTTGTAGTTAACAAACTGAAACTACCCGCAATCTCAACGAGAATGTGTCTATTAGTTGCGAACTTGCCATGAAACAAAAACAGGCTGAAAGGCGTGAGTTAAGATTGTTCCTTGCATTTTCGAGAACAATCTTGGAATTATTTTCTTTTTTTCGCTTCTCGCTGTATATAGCATATAGGTAGGCATTCGCAGAGGGAGACTATTGTTTAGACTCTACCTTTCTCACTCATCAATCAATTTTTGAGATATAACATGTTGTTTTGTGGAGCTCAACTCCATGTTTTGCCTTGTTGCTAAACCTAGAAAATGCAAATAATATATTCCCCTTAATGAGATTGAATCCTAAACTGCGCTACGATGGCCTCAAATTAAATATTGCCTTTAGCTGGATATTTTTTTGGTCATTGAGTCCTATAACAGCCAAAATACAAGTAAATAAAGAGGTGATAGTACCTACAAGTATTACAAGCATTGAACACACGCTGGTATTTCTCGGGATACATATCATGCTTTAATTAATACATACTGCTTACTACTTAATTAATTAAGGTTATTTTAATGACATTTTTTTACATTTTGTGACAGAAATGCTATAGTGATATTTTTAAAATTTTAAGCACTTAGTTTAATACGAAAGATTCATACAATCAAAAAAAAATTTAATCAATTTCTAAGTAATTTAGAAATTTTATATTTATTGCTTACGTGGTAGATAATTATACAAATATACAAAGAAAAATTGAAAAATTGATTATTATTGGTGCTAATTAGCAAACTCGCACGGTTTGCCGCTTTAACTATAACAATATTTATTAAATATATTTAAAATTTCTTATACCCAATAAGTTTAGTAAAAAAATATAAGCCTAAATAATCAAAATAAGCAAAAAAATATTAATAAGTAGACATAGGTAAGGGAAATAAAATTCTTAATATTATAAAAAATATCTTAAGTAATAGAAATGAACAAACAAAATATGTAAAAGTGAATTAAGGGATTTTTTTAATAGTAGAAAAAACACCTATCTTATTAAAATAAAAAAAAACTTAACCAAAACAAAAAAATAAAAAAAAATCTAATTAACATATTATTAAAATAAGAATTAATAATAAATAGCAAATAACCACATAAAAATTAACAGTAGATAGTAAATATATGAAAAATTACAAGCCGGTTTGTGTCGGTCATTCTTTAACCAAGCTGCCGCACTGTGCGGTTCGTAGGTTACTTTGATCAGTGATATCTTCTAAAGTATTTATTAGAATGATGTACAGTTAGGTATAATAAAAATAAAGGTAACTATTATATTAATTCTCATAACGATGAATACCAAATTATAGATAATACATTAACTGAGATTGAAGTCAGTCGTGGCGCAGCGGCACAAAGTGTGACTGTAAAACCGACTGGTTTTAGGTTCGATCCCCACTAGAGGAGATGAAATATTTACTTAAATTTATATTTCCATTTCTTCGCTCTGGTGTCGAGGTTGAGCGCGGCGTTGAGTTCTGCCACTCAATACGCAATGCCTCCAGAATTCGGCAGAAAGTGGAGAACGGAGTGTCTTAACACTAGGTTCCCTCTGCTTACCCTGCGGTGTGCGGGATACATCGTGAAGCTGATTTAATAAATTTTTTTTAGAGGCCAGTCGTGGCGCAGCGGCACGTGGTGTGACTGTAAAACCGACTGGTTGTGGGTTCGATCCCCCCTCGAGGAGATGAAATATTTACTTAAATTTATATTTCCATTACTTCGCTCTGGTGACGAGGACAAGCGTAGCGTTGAGTTCTGCCACTCAACACGCAATGCTTCCAGAATACGGCAGAAAGTAGGGAACGGAGTGTCTTAACACTAGGTTCCCTCTGCCTACCCTGCTGTGTGCGGCATACAGCGTGAAGCAGTTTTTTTTTAAATATCTTCTTTTCCTCTCTCTGGTAACAAAACAAACGTAATGTTAAATTCCGCTACTTGACGCGCAATGCCTCTAAAATTCGGTGGAAAATGGGGAACGGAAGTGTCTTAATGAGAACAGAGTATCTTAATACTAGGTTCCCAGGTATCCTTTGCTTACCCTAATATGTGCAGGAAACAGTGTGAAGCTTAAAACTTTGAAGGATTTATGGAATTATTTGGTACTTATTGGGCATAGATATTTTTTACAAGATTTGTATTAATAAAAATCTATAAAATGTTTATTTATATTCAATCAAATAATTTCTGTGGGAAATAAAACATTAAAACCATACGCTTTAGTAATTGTGCTATACCGTATCAGTGATAATTTTCCACTGCTGTGATATTAAGTTGGGTAATCAATAAAGCTTAGCCTAATGTAGTGTAAAGGATGCTATGAACTATAGACTTAAGATTTATCATAATGTTGGTCTTATGCTTCTAAGTCATGTAGCAACTTGGCGAAAATAGTTTTTCTGTATTTCTAGGGTTTTTATTTCAGCTTCACGCTGTATCCCGCACATAGCAGGGTAGGCAGAGGGAACCTAGTACTAAGACACTCCGTTCCCCACTTTCTGCCGAAATCTAGAGGCATTCTGGAGGCACCTCAACACCGCGCTTTACCTCGACACCAGAGCGAAAAAACGGAAATATAAAAATTATAATATTTCTAGGGTTAAATTGAATATAAATAATTATATAGGTAATTAATTCATCGGCAAAATTACTTAAAAGTATTACTTACTAGGTCTCATTTTATTTATTTTTTTATTAAAGTATTATTAAATTATTAATAACTGATTATTCAATTAAAATTCTATACTTAAATATGATTATGCCATATTTATCCAAGTTAGTATAAAAATAGAGCCGAATTTGTATAATACTTTGTTCAAAATCATATAAATGAGTGCAAGTAGAAGCTTATGTTGGAGATGCTTCCTTGAACATTACGTTCGTTATATGTACACATTGACTGTATATATTCTTCGAATTTCTTTTCCATTTTTGCTTCTCAGACACGCCTTTTACTAGTAAAGCTACTTTATATCCCTTCGCTGGATTTTAGATAATATTCTTTATATCGACAGGTTTAGAGATACGGTAATACTCGAATAATAATCAACCAACCTCACTGATTCCATTTAAATATATATCGTCGTATTCATTTCTGCGTATGTTTCTTTTTATTTTTCATTTCTGAAGCGTTTATATATATAGCATACTAAAGTGTAATTTATACGTTATTTATTCTTTGATCATAGACTAAAATTTTCCTTGTTTTCAGATTGCTGATCATTTAAATGAAATAAGAAAAACAGTGAAAATGTGCCAACACTCTGTTTTATGAAAACAAATATGGACAAGAATAAGAAAAAGAATAGTATAAATGGAAAATACAAGAAAAACGGTAAAACTGATAACTATGATGATGTCATCACGACGTGCTGCCTTTGCATACAAACTAGAAAAAGTAAGAAGAAAAGTTTGATAGCAGGATGTGTAACAAATTTAGGAATTTTCATAATACTACTCGTTTACACTTTAGTAGGCGCTTTTATATTCCTTGCTATCGAAGGTAGTGCCGCTAAAGTGCATCAAAAGACGCTGGCAACGACTTCGTATCAGGCTAATGAGAATAGAAAAACTAATCCCTTACCAAAAGTGAACAGTAGTATAGCACAAGTCAGTGCTGAATTGAGAGCTCAGACAGTCGAAAGTATTTGGGAAATAACAGTTTCCTTGAACATACTATATAAAGAGAATTGGACGAGACTTGCAGCACAAGAAATCGCGAAGTTTCAGGAGAAATTGGTTGCAAGAGTAGCTGCTGATGTGTCAGAACAGTATGGAGGTGTTAGAGCATTGGAATCAGCGCCGGCACTGGTTACTGACGACTATGAATGGAATTTTGCTAAAGCATTTTTGTACTCTTTGACGGTACTTACGACGATAGGTGTGTATAATATAATTTTTCGATTCCCTTTTAAATAAATATTTTCTGCCGAATTCTGGAGGCAATGCGTGTTGAGTGGCAGAACTCAAGGCTGCGATTGTCCTCGACACCAGAGCGAAGAAATGAAAATATAAATTTAAGTAAATATTTCATCTCCTCGAGTGGAGATCGAACCCACAAACAGTCGGTTTTACAGTCACACTTTGAGCCCCTGCGCTACGACTGACCTCAAATAAATATTTTTGCCACGACTGGCGCCTTAAATATATGTTAGATGATTTTGTAAAATAAAAAATATTAAAATCCTATATTGTATTTATATTAAATTATACTAATTGAGTTTATTGTCTACAGGTTACGGCAGCGTTGCACCCAAAACAGCTCTAGGTAAAGCAGTAACAATCGGATATGCCGTTATAGGTATACCTCTGACTCTACTATACTTGTCGGTAGTAGGTGCGTTGTTATCGAGACTCGCTCGAAGCATATTTAGTAGGGCGTTATGTTGCTGCCTTTGCTCCAAATGCGGATATTGCTGTCTCGACGAAAGGACAATGGCGGTCAAGGAGCGTAAAGAAAAAGTAAGGCGTCAAGACGACTATAGATCGCAAACTTTGCATTTACAAGAACCGTATTACGTGAGATCGCCTTCCGGTACTATAATTTCCGCGTCCCAGGCCAACAGCCTCAGCAACAACTCTATAAAAGATAAAACACAAGGGCTAAACTTTTTGCGTGACTGTGACTCAATGAGTTGTGCGGATACGGATTCGAAAGTTTCCTTACGTGGTTTCTCGATTCTTGCCCCGATTTCTTTGTGTTTGGCAGCAATATTCACTTATATTTTCTTTGGGGCCCTCGTGTTATATCAATTAGAGGGATGGAGCCCAATTGATGGTGTATATTTTTGTTTTATGAGCCTAAGTACAATTGGATTTGGGCATTTAGCACCAGGTTTGACGCAAAAGAATGGAGCGACAACCGGAACTATATGGTTTTGCTCGATTTATATTATGACCGGTTTGGCACTCACAGCGATGTGTTTCAATGTCCTCCACGACGAAATCGTTCACCGTCTCAGGCATCACGACAAAGTGCTGAAAAATACCCAAAAGATTCTGACACCGGAGTTTTTGCAACGATCTTGACGAGACGAAAGTGGTCATTTTACAGAAGAATCGATAATTCATTCTGAAGTCGAGACATTGCCTGAAGTCTTGCACCACTTACCTAGTTCCAGATTCGAAGGTGGTGCAATACGTCGCTCCGTTTATACCCTAAAAGAGGAAAAGGAACCAGAAAGAACAACTCCGATGTAGCAAAGGCTTTTTTTTAAGACTTGGTTATTTAAATATTATATTTACTTTGATATTCGAAAATTTTAAACAACTTTGGGTTGGAGATTGGAGCGTAGAAAAATATTAGACAAAAATAATTTAATAATATATGTTTGTTTAATGAAACGACTGAAGTGTTTGTTAATTATGTTGTTAAGGTAATCTAGTGCCAAAATGGAATAGGCATAGCTGTAATTGTCTAAGTGAGCGTACTGGAGTTCGATGCCAGTAAATGTATAAAAACCTAATTGTATACTACTTTAATATTATAAATATATAATATATTAATATATTATGTATATTGAAAATGGTAAAATAATTACGAGCACACATCATTTTATACTAAAAGTAAATGTTTATTTAAATTTTAATTCAAATGGAATTTTTTAATAATCATATTATAATTAAGACTGTGAAATAGTAAAAAAAAATAATATTTAACTTATTTATGGCTTTAAATTAATAATAAAATGTCAAAAACAAATACATAATAATGTAGATATTGTTTTTCAATAAAGTTACTCATAGGAATTGATTTGTCGGGACGTGTATAAGTATAAAGTCTTTCCAAAGAATTTGGAAGGTGTTAGTTCGTACTGAGTGTGAATTTTAACATCTGTATATTATTTAAGGACCTAAGTCGTTTTGTGCAATTATACCAACTGTAAAGATAATAAACATTTTTATGAAATTTTTTTTTTTCCTTTTTAGTTATCCTAATGCCATCGTAGTATGTAATTGTTGTGAAGTGGATAATTATAAAAAATAGTAAATGAAAAAAAAAATAAAGTAAACTCTGACGTTAGACTTATCGTTCTCCGTTTTTTACCATAAAAAAATAGGCAGAAATCGGAAAAGGGTATGTTTTACCATGTTGTAATGATAAAAAATTAAATAAAAAATATCCTCAATCATCATCAGTAGTCCTGGTGCCGGGGCACAATTTTGTACAAGCGTAAATACTACAGGTTGTAGGTTCAATTCCTACTCAAGGAAATATTTACTATTTTCATTTTTCTTGCTTCTGTGGCGTTGAGTTCCGCCACTCAACACGCTAAGTGTTGTTTCAGTGTCTTAATACTAGGTCCCCTTTGCCTTCCCTGCTATCTGCGGAATACAACGTAAAGTCGAACAAAAATCCTTTATAAAAAAACTAGAATAGCACATTGTATTATTGCTTTAGTAGAATACGTAGTAAAACTTTTATCGCCAACTACGAGATATAACTCAGTCGCAAAGAGCACATAAACTTTATGAAGTGAATATTTGTGTTTTGTGTAAAAGTCAATAAAAAGATATCCAAATTAAGCAAATGTAGTCTTTTAAAGTATAAAAATTTTGTAATTTATTAGAAATACTCACATTTAAATAAAAAAAAATGATTTGTCGCTTATTTATTGAGTTTTGTAAATAATGTTCATATTTTATGAAAAAAGGCCAATTGTGGCGCAGTGGCACAAAGTGTGACTGTAAAACCGACTGGTTGTGGGTTCGATCCCCACTCGATTAGATGAAATATTTACTTAAATATATATTTCCATTTCTTCGCTCTGGTGTCGAGGACAAGCGCGCCGTTGAGTTATGCCACTCAACACGCAATGCCTCAAGAATTCGGCAGAAAGTGGGGAACGGAGTGTCTTAACACTAGGTTCCCTCTGCCTACCCTGCAGTGTGCGGGATACAGCGTGAAGCTGATAATAATAATAATATTTTTATGAAAATGTATGAAAATATAAACGTCGCGGGATTCGAATCCACGTCTCTAGGAAACTGACCCAGCATTCTGACCAGTCAGCGACGTTCTCATTAAGCTACAAGAAAAATCTTATATCTACGCTACAATAACATTGCTACTATCGAAAGATTATTTTATTATAGCTATTATAACTAAGAAAGATGATTTGGTAAGAGAGAATGCTATGTATTAAATGTTTTTTTTTATTTTAAGGAAATTCCATATTATGGAAATCGTGACTTACAAGTAGTGCTGTTTAATGTTTTGCTACTTTCGAATATCATAAATATTTGAAAACATAAAAGACAAAGATAAAAAATCTTTGGTGTAAAATAATATTTTTAAATTGTAAAAGTATTCATATAGATGTAAATGTGAGCTTGGATACTGGACCTAGATACTTTGCTAATTTAAATATTTAACTGTCCACGGGAAGTTTTAGATTTTGATTTCGTAGCGAATATTATATAAAATGTAGCAAAATCGGTACATAAATACTCGTATCTTTTGATTGTGTTGACTTGGAAGCTTGATTTTTGCAAAAAACCAATAGATTTTTAATAAGGGACCATATACCTACATGCAGCGTGAAGCTGATTTTACTTAAATATATGGTATTAATTTCAGCTTGAAACCTCCACGCGATCTCGAGATAATAAATAATATTGACCGACAGACAAAGAAATGATCTTATAAGGGTTCCATTTTTTCCTTTCTAGGTACAGAACCCTAAAAATTCACATATTATGTTTCAGGGACTTTTGTCTATTCAGGTCAGATTTTAAAACAATTGGTTTTTTAGGTTTCTAATGACTAATATATTTATAAACAGCAGCGTTGGTTGTTTTCACATAATATAAAATCAAAATAAATCAGCTTCACGCTGTATCCCGCACACGGCAGGGTAGGCAGAGGGAACCTAGTGTTAAGACACGTCCGTTCCTCACTTTCTGCCGAATTCTGGAGGCAGTGCGTGTTCAGTGCTCTGGCACTCAACACGCAATGCCTCCAGAATTGAAAGAAAGCGCGGCGTTGAGTTCTGACTCAACGCCGCACTTAACCTCGACACCAGAGCGAAGAAACGGAAATATAAATTTAAGTAAATATTTCATCTCCTCGAGCGGGATCGAACCCACAACCAGTCAGTCGGTTTTGCAGTCACACCTCGTGCCGCTGCACCACGACTGGCCTCTTTCTTTTCCACATAAGATACTACTAAAATATATTCTGTAGGACTGGCACCACTGATATTTCTATTTAACTTGATTATTTAATAACGTTTAAGTAAAAAGTAATATTTTCTACTTAAACACTATTGTAAATCACTTTGCTGCCTCTCAAGAGTCTTTATCTCAGGAACGCTTGGAGATATCGATTTGAAATTTAAACTATGATTTTCCAAAAAAAACCGTATTTTTACATTTACTCAAAAAAAAAAAGATATTACCATTTATATAGCTTCTGGTTAGCCTAGAATTAGAAATTTTATTTTTTTTCCTGAATTAGTACTATTTCTAGTTTTCATCTAAAAGTAGTACTAATTCAGGAAAAAATCTGAAAATTATATATTTGTGTCGTGTTATGTCGAGTCCTCCAATTTTTGTACGGAACCCTCGGTGGGCGTGATCGACTCGCGTTTGTCTGGGTTTTTTAGCTTTACCCGCATATAACATGGTAGGCAGAGGGCGGATGCTTTAAGGTAAAAATTTGAGTCAGAGTATTTATCTTTAGCTTCAGGTTGTATTCTCTTTGCTTCACTTCATACATACGCGGGGTTGCCAAAGTGATCCAGGGTACCTAGTGTAGCACTCCGTTCCATATTAAGACACTTGCGTTCAATACGTTCCGTCTAATTCCTGAGGCATTGCGAAACTCAACGCCGCGCTTTGCCTCGATAACAAGGCGAGGAAATATTAAATATTTAACTCCTCCCAGTGTATTTGAATCCACAACGATTTCGCTTACTGATGAGTCACCAGGGTCTTAGAGTGAGTGATGTTATGAATAATAAAAGTCCATTATTATAATGGAAAAATATTATTATTATATTAAGAAATTTATTGATAAAATACAAATAGATACCCCCGCAGTGCAATAGGACAATGTTTAACTGTAAACGCGGTTGTTGTGGGTTCGATTCCCTTTATATATATTTGAATTATTTTCTTTTCCTTTCTCTTGCTGGTTTATTCCTTTCTCTTAACACTAACTTCTACCTTACTAGAATATAAGAGGTAGGTGAATATTAAGGATTTTTTTTAGTCACTAAACTTCATGAGGCCAGTCGTGGCTCAGCGGCACGAGCTGTTACTGTAAACGAACTGGTTGTGGGTTCAATCCCCATTCCAGGAGATGAAATATTTACTTAAATTTATATTTCCGTTTTCTTCGCTCTGGTGTCAAGGTTAAGCGCGGCGTTGAGTTCTGCCATTCAACACGCAATGCCTCCAGAATTCGGCAGAAACTAGGGAACGGAGTGTTTTAACAATAGGTTCCCTCTGCCTACCCTGCTGTGTGCGGGATACAGCGTGAAGCTGATTTTTTTATTTATGTACTAAACTTCATAAAATCATTCACTTGATGCTTTACCGCATTATAATTTAGTAACGTTTTACAATGTAAGTAGATATTTCACCACGACCAAGTTCGCGGTCGCGGATAATGGGTGCCTCCATTAAATATTATTTTATCGCGTGAACTTATAACGATTTTCAGAGAGCTTCACAGTCGATGTGTTTAAGGAAAATTGTTTTTGAACAAGATTTTCACGTTATTATATAATATTATATTATTTGTTTTTTTAGTACTTGTTTCTTCTGTGTATGTCGCGTTTTTTGATATTTTATTGGTATAATACAGGCCGTATTGGCACAAGAGTGTGACTGTAACGTGACGGGTGTGGGTTCGATCTTGACTCAAGGAAATGAATTATTATTTATTAATATTTTCATTTCTTCGTCTTGCACCAAGGTAAAAGCACGGTTTTGAGTTTCATCACTCAACACAAAATGCCTCAAAAAATTCGGTGGAAAGTGAAGATCGGAGTGTTCTAACATTACGTTCCCGCTGCCTACCCTAATGTGTGCGGGATACAGCGTGAAGCTGATTTATTAGTATAATATTTGAGTTGTAAGCGTTACAGGTTGTTCATTTGATTCCCAGTTGATGATATGAAATATTTAATACTTTCATTTGCTCGCTCTGGTAACGAGGCAAACTACGGTGTTGAGTTTTTTTTATGGAAAAGGACAAGGCAAACGAGCGTTCACCACCTGATGGTAGGTGATTACCGCCGCCCACGACCCCGTGCAACACCAGAGGAGCTACAGGTGGTTGCCGGCCGACAAGGTGGAGATACACGCGCTTTTTGAAGATACCCATGTCATATCGATTTGGAAACACTACCGCGGGTAGGCCATTCCACAGTTCAGTGGTGCGTGGAAGGAAGTTCCTACGAAACCGCTTCCACGAACCGATTGCCGCGTTGGATACGTGCACACGGTTGTGTGGATGATATTTTAGCGTATGGCGTACTGTGCGGTTACTGTGCTACTGTGCTAGAAAATTCGGCGTAAGGTAACAGGTCAAACAGTTCTTCAGAACACTCCCCATGATAAATGCGATAAAGACGCACGCTCGCACAACGCACAACGCACAGCGCGGAGACGTCTCTGCGCAAAGCCAAAGTATCAAGCCTTTCACAGATTATTGGGTCCCCAATGATTCGAATGGCTCTACGTTGTATGCGATCAAATGGCTCAAGCTGATACTGGAGTGCACCAGCCCAGAGATGAGAACAGTACTCCATATGATGCCGAACCTGGGCCCTACATAGGGTCAAACGGTGTTTTGGCGTGAAGTACCGTCTCGCTCTGTTGATGACCCCCAGTTTCTTCGAGGCCAACTTGGCCTTACTTTCCAGATGATCGCGATACTGGCAGTCACTAGAAATATTAAGGCCCAATATACTGATACTGGGCGCGACTGAAAGGGGAATGTAACCTCAATACAATATGCCATCAGAATTCACTGGAAAGAGGAAAACGGAAGTGTCTTATTGGAAAATATATAACACTTGTTTCCTAGGTTCCCTATGCCAGCCTCCCTGTGCTTGAGTTAAAAAATAATAACTAGTTTATCACCTATATATATATAAGTAAGTGAGTTATGCATAAAACTTAACAGTATATTATAAGAATACAGTATGATATTGCTCATAAATTATTTTCATACATTGCTTGCAGTATCTTCACTCGAAGAGATTGTTAACATCCGGCTTCAGTATCTCATTTTATTTTATAGTATATTCATACTGTAGCAGTATTTTGTTTTATTAGTCTAGTTTCTCGCAGATAGAATGTTTTGTTTTATTTATTACATAAAAATTACAGTATAGTAGTAGTTGAAGGTAAAATTATAGAGAATTTTCAGAACTGTGCCTTTGAAATATCCGGGAAGAAATCAAAAGAAATGGATATGGAGTTGTGTGTTTAAGATTGCCTTTTTCAAATAATATTAAACTTAATTGCCCATAAGCTTGATGCTGTGGCCCGCACATAGCAATGAAGGCAGATGGAACCAGAGAACCTAGTCTTAAGACATGCCCATTAAGATATTTCTATTATATTTCCGCCGAATTATGGAGAAAGTGGTCAGCGGAGTGTCTTAACACTAGGTTTCACTTGCCTGACGTGCTACATGCGGGATACAGCGTGAAAACAAAATGTACTTGTTGCTATTTAGGTATGATTGTTGCTATTTATTCATGATTGTCTTTCATTTATAGTACGCACGTACAAATGTGTTGATTTATTATTTAACTTGATTCAATCAACTAAGCCCATTGTAACGTAAGCGAGCTATTCCGTGATACAACACTATTAAGGGATAAAATACAAAATAGTACGTTACTACACGCACATACCGTTGTATTTTTTTTTGGTTATTTTTCACATTTACATTTTTTTTTGTTTTTCTTTTTATTTCAATTCTGATGAATTTGTTCGAGCAGAATTTGGTAAAGTATGACTGCTGTTTTTTTTTATGTAAAAGACAAGGCAAACGAGCGTTCGGGTCACCTGATGGTTAGTGATTACCGCCGTCCACGGTCCTGTGCAACACCAGAGTAGCTACAGGTGCGTTGCCTACCTGTAAGGTGGGTTGGACGCCGGAGCCCGGCATTACCTGATGCGAAACGCAGTAGCATAAATCCACTACTTAACGCCGATTTTAAACGCCGGGGGTGGTAATGATCCGGTCGAGTCTGCCTATGCGTGTTGCCATTGCTGGCGACGTGACTCTACCACACGTACTTTAGTCGCCTCTTACTACACCACCAGTACCACGATGATCCTATTCTAATTTTAAAAACATCAGTTCCTTTACATAGAATTATGTTTTTTAAAATTCTAAAGTCTCTCTCTACTTAATTTCAAAAGTAAAAAAAATCTGAAACAAAAAGTTTCATTTAAGGTAAGTTAAAAAGAGGTTATTACTAATAAAAAATAGGAATAAACTTTTAAACTTGCAGGAATTTTACACAGTTCTCTAACTTTTAACAGTTTTTCCAGTTTTTTTGGACATACCTCCGTCTCTATGCTACTAAAGACACATAAAAAGAAAAATTTATTTCAAAATGGCGTATCCGTGAAAGCTTCCTTTTACAAGTTAAAAATGGACGAGCCAATTCCATCTAATTAAATAGAAATTCTCTTTTACTTCACTTATACTTCTAATACTTTAACAAAAAAATGTGCAAGTTACTATATCAAAAAAAAAAATCGGTTGAAGCCTTTAAGTAAGTAAATTGTTTGAATATTAATCGATAGTATGGACGTAAAGTTTATTTTGTGGAATATTTATTTTGAAATGATCTCTTTTCTTGGTGGTTTTAGAGTATGTGACTTATAGCACAGCTATGAATTGGCCGTCATTGTGAATTGCTAGGTTTACTCTTCAAATCCAAAAATATATGAAGAAAGATAGACAATGAAAACAAAAAAAAAATAAACATATATTTAGGGTTCCGAACGACTCGCTCTTGACCAGCTTTTTTAAGTTCAGTGCAGTGTTGTGTAGTGTTTCAGATATACATTAATTAGAATTGTACATTTAATCTGGGCTTGGGCCAAGTCAACTTTGATTCGTGGGTTAACATTGACAGTGTGACCTCGAACTAGTTTCGATAATTTTTCCGTATGACACAATACCATAGAATATTTTTATTTAATGTGTTTATTTTAATTAATAAATCTTAATTTTAAAAATAAAAAAGAAACTTAAGACTCAGCACAAGGAAAACACAAATATAGATAAAGATAATGTTGCTTTAGCACCATTGACATCAAACTTGCTAAATGCATTGCCGTCTGAAAATTTAAAAAAAAATATGATGATGGGGATGAGGCCAGTCGTAGCAGAGGGGCACAAAGTGTGACTGTAAGATCGACTGATTGTAGGTTCGATCTCCACTCGAAATTAACACTCGATATAAAATTAAATTTATTTACATTTATATATTCATTCCATTGCTCTGGTGTGGGGATAAAACGCGGCGTTGAGCTCCGCCACTCAACACGCAATGCCTTCAGAGCTAGGCGGAGCTGTAAGAGATACAGCGTAGAGCTGATTTAATTTTAAATATGGTAATGTTGTATCTACAATAAAATAGTAACATCAGTAAAATTAGTATACAAGAGTCTGGGTTCTTTGATTTGGGCTTGTTTTTGGGGAGGATTAATTAAGGAAGGCGAATAGATAATTAATACTCAAGTTCTTACAATTTTTTTGTTTGTTTAAATTATTTTGGTTTGTTTTCTTTTTAATTTTCTTAAAAAAAATCTATTAAATGTGTTTTAAAAAATTTTTTATGCTGATTAAAAATTTATAATATAGAAATATCTAACGCTCTACACTGATTCTTCATTTCTTTGTAATATAAGATAAAACTGCGGAATGAAGAAATGATCATATAAATGTAAATAAATATATCACTTCCTCGAGTAGAGATCGAACCCACAACCAGTCAAATTTACAGTCACACTCTGTGCCTCTGCCCCTCGCCAGCCTCTACTTTAGATTAGGTTAATTAATTTTCAATATATGATATTATGCAGCTTACGTGCAAACATAATTGAATGTTTCAAACGATTCGCAGCGTTTCATTAATTGGCACTCCAACCATCTATTATTTGCACTAAACGTGCATTCACAAGGGTATTAAGCCTATTAGTCTATAATAATAGTTAGTTGGTTTGTTTTTAATTTGAAATGTTTAATATAATATACAAACTGTTGCAAAAAAATGTATTTTTAAGACTGACATTGTTTTTAGGGTTCCGTTCTTAAAAAGGAAAAATGGACTTCTTATAGGAACGCTTTGTTATATGTCTGTCAAGAGCATTAATCTCGAGACCGCTTTATGAAATTAATATCAAATATTTAGGTCTTAAAGGTGCACTCAGAGCACAGAAAAAGTGAAAGTTATAAGTCAACTCAATCAAAAGACATAAACATTTGCACATCGTAATCAAAACCTATAGTACTTTTCGTGGCCCTACAATCATGAAATTTGACACGAAATTAGAACTTATAATACGAATAAATTAATACAGAAGTGACAATTTATAAATATTTTATAAAAAAAATAATTATAAATTTATATTTGTAGTTCATTTAGTACAAAAAGAGTACAATTTTGTAAATACTACGTGTATTTACGTTTTCCTTTAATTTTATTAGCTGCGTAATCAAAACTTATGTAGAGTATTTCCCGTAGATCTACAATTAGGAAATTTGGTAAGAAGTGGGAAGTTGCAGTTCCTACATAATATAAAGAAAATATATCCGAAAAACGGAAATTTACATATATATTTCAGATAAATAAAAAACAAACATATAAACTGTAGTAAATTTAGTACAAAATCAATATGTATGCTTGTAAATAAAAATTATTCAACTTCTATAAAAAAAATAATTAATACGGAATATAAATTGGTACGGAACCATTGCTGAGCAATTGCGGTCGAAGCCTATATTATGCATATATTATGCATATATTATGCATATTATTATAAAAGTGACTCTAATACTGGTGGAAAATGGAAAACTGAATATCTTAACTCTAGGATTTGTCTACTTGCCCCATCGTGTGGTACAAACCGTGAAGCTGGACAACTATAAAATGAGCTTACCTCCCCATGCTTCTAACAAATTTTTATTTAAATATTCCTATAGAGAAGTTACTGTGAAAAATCAATCTCTTCTACACAAAAATCCCTGAAAATTACCAAAAACATTTATACAACAAAAAGTGTTTCCCTAACAAAAAAAAAACCGTTAAAAGAATCAGCAAAATCGTAACGATAAACAGAAAGAGAACGTCCTTAGAGATATTTATCGATAAAATATTCGTTCACAAAGCAGCGAGGGGCCGGGCGGTCGTAAAGTAACAGGAATGCCTTTCGTTTACACGACTTGCCAGTTTTACGTAATGAGACTGTAAAAACTGTAAAAAGGGGTACAGTTGATTTTAAATGTGGAATTTCTCGTCTTAAATAGGTATATTATTTTTTTTTATATTTCGCTTCGATGTCTGAAAATTAATGTCTTATTTTGCTAGGGGTAGAGTTTTTGTAATGGCATTCTCGTTTGCTGAGTGTGCTACGAAACCGTTTTTAATCTATAATAAAATGGTAGCAAAGGAAAAAAGATAATTGTATTCGACGTGGCGTAGAATTAGTATAGTTGGAGTTAAATAATTCTATATACTGTTTGGTGGAGGACATAGTGTCTTAACACTAAGTTCTCTCTGTTTATCCTGCTATGCGGGATAAAGAGTGAAGGTGTATTTTTATGCTTAGGCTGAATTCATACAAGTGTTTTACATTATATTAGTACTTGAAGTATAAATTTGAGGCTATTATAGCGCAGTAGCACAAGCGTGTGAAGCGTGACAGTTGTAGGTTCGATTCCCATTCAAGGCAATTAATTATTATTTCTCTTTATTTTCTTTCGTTCTGGTTACAAGACAAAAAAGTGCGGCGTTAAGCTATACTATTCATCAAGTAATGTCTTGAAAATTCTACGTAGGGTATGGAACGGAGTGTCTTTACACTAGGTTTCCTCTGCCAACCCTGCCATATGCGAGATACAGGAAGAAATCAAGCTTCTAAGTCAACACGATCAAAAGACACAGGCGTATATCGGCTTTTTTCCATTTTAAATAAAGAATTACTATTGAATATTTAAAAGATTTTAACATTAAAGTCAAAGTTTAACCCATTACAAACAAAAAAAAACACAATTTCAAGCAAAAAAACTAAAACATACTGTAAAACAGTTGAAAATTTTCAACGCATACCAACATTTAATTAACCAAACCTCCAAAATGTATGTTGTTTCGTCTTACAGCTCTACAAAATATATAGGGTTTAACTATCAAGAGGTCGGTGGGGGCGTTTGCTGGAATATAAATGGTTGACCTCTCGATCATAAATTCTGTATAATTGGGAGGGTCGCTAGCACATTGAGGATGCTTATGGTTTCATTAAGATCAAATTATTTTCCGTACAATTGATTACTGTTGGTTGACTATTTATTAGTGTTTGAGTTGAGAATGTAGATAAATAAAAATATTATGAATAATAAAAATACTTTACTCGAGGAAAAGAAATATTTAATATTTTTATTTCTTCGTTCTGGTGTTGACGCAAAGTGTGGCGTTGAGCTACGCCACGCAACGCGCAATGCCTCCATAATTAGGCGGAAAATGGCAAACAGAGTATCTTAACAGTAGGTTCCCTCTGCCTACTCTGCTGTATGCGGATACAGTATGAAGCTAAAAAAAAAAGATTTTCCGTGCAATTGATTACTGTTGGTTGACTATTTATGAGTGTTTGAGCTGAGAGCGTAGATAAATAAAATATTATGAATAATAAAAATATTTTGGACGCCTGTTGGGCGCAGAGGCACAAGTGTGTGACTGTAAACGTGACTGGTTGATTTTCGCCACTCCGCACGCAATGCCTCCAGAATTCGACGGAAAGTGGGGAACGGAGTGTCTTAACACTAGGTTCCTTCTGCCTACCCTGCTGTGTGCGAGATACTGTGTGAAGCTGAAAAAAAAACATTAATCGTTTTCAGAAAATTCGACGGAAAGTTGAGAACGGAACCCCATGAGAAAACGTAAAGCTAAAAAAAACTTTTTTACATATACATATAACGTTATATCAAAGAATATCGAAAATGTTGAAGAGTGAAAAAAAATTAATAAAGGCACCAAACCGCAGAGAGGCAATTGTGCAGCAAATAACCGATAATATCGTCGTAGGAAATCATAAGCACCTGTATGAGCTCGTCGCGACCCTCCCAATTACTAAGCCCTGCGAGGTACTTCGAACGTTGTGAAATATTATATGGAAGGGATAGAATACATTTGAGAAAAAAAATCTTATATATAAAACATTCCTTATATAAAACGCGGCGTTTGGTTCCGCCAATCATGACTGCACATAAAAATTTTGTGACCGAAAAGTAAAATTCTGGTATTCGTTTAGGTGGATAAGTGATATATAGGTATATTTTATTTAAATGAAACAGATACGGTCAATCTGGGTTCTTTGGGTATTGTCAACGATGGGACCTCGGAACTATTTTCGATAATATTTCCATATGATGACGATTAAACTTCAATAATTTTAGAAAATAGAAAGACTAATATAAATAAATAAAATAAAATATTTTTTTTATACGTTTTCTAATTAAATAATAACCTGTATCTATCAAAGAAACTCAACACGCAATGCCTCCAGAACTCGGCGAAAAATGGGGAACGGAGTCTTCATACTAGGTTCCCACTGCCTACCCTGCTGTATGCGGGATACAGCGTGAAGTTCTGTTACCAACTACCTAAAATATAAATTAATAAAATTGAGATTTATTATTCTCTATGAATTAATATAAATCTCTTCCAGACCAAAAAACCTGTGTATCAGTGTTAAAAGCTCACAGGCACAAATTAAGGGTAATGTTGTATACGGCTTTATTTATTCACCTTCATTTAGGGCCAGGACATAACAGCTTGGACTTTAAAAGGTCCACAACTACTTAGTGGACGGCACTGTGTAAATATTTGAAGATCTCCTCCAGGATCGAAGTGGTATTTACTTGGAAATATATCCTTTGTTATCAAATGTATGGTCAACACACCAATTTTGGAACAATATTTGTCTACAAATAATATCCTAATATAAATTATATGGTGTTACTATGCTTAGGGTTTGTTATTTATAATTTAAGAATGTTAATTGCTGTAAAATTTTCTTGCGAATTTGTAATTTGAATTTGAAATTTATCTGTCTTATTTCAGCGTCATGTTGTATGTTGAAGCGGCGTTGAGCTCTGCCACTAAAAAAGCCATGCCTCCAGAATTCAGCAGAAAGTGGAGAACGGAGTGTCTTAACACTAGGTTCCCTCTGCCTACCGTGCTGTGTGCGGTATACAGCGTGAAGCTGATTTATTTAAGTTGTATCCCATATGTGGCAGGGTAGTAAGACTCTAAAGCCGCGGTTTGCCTCATTACAAGAGCAAGGACGTCATAATATTAAATATTTCATTTCCACAAGTGGCAATCGACTGAAACTGTATGCTCCTGAGCCGCAATTGGCCTCAATTTTTCTTTTTCAAAAACATTTAACTAATATATTTTGTCACAATCTAACCGAAGATATGATATTAGTAATTAATACTTTTTTTTGGCTAGTAGGCGGAAGAAACCTGGGAACCTCTTTCGTTCATTAAGTACACGTTGAGTGGAGTAATTCAAAGTCACCCTTTTCCTCGTTTCCAGAGCGAGAAAATGAGAATATTAAATATTTAATTTCCTCGACTGGGAATCGAACCTACAACATATTATCGTGTTATTAATACTTAAAATATAATCGCTGCGCTAAGACAACATAAAAAAACGGACTTACCTTAAGACACTAACGCGTAAAAAATACAATAATAATCCTGAAATAATACATATTGTGAAAGGTAGAAATAAAAAGACTTATAAGAAAGGTGCAGGAAAATATATATTTAAATATAAAGTAGCGTATTCCATATGGGCGCGAAAACAAAAGGCCTTATCAATACACTTATAGAATATAGAACCTCACAAGGCATACTAAAATCAAACTGCTAAATTATTCTTGTGGCATAAACATAAACATTTATTCGACGTATCAGCTTAGACGATCCGGGTAGGATTACAGGTATGTCTGAACTTGGGGCGTCAAGTAGCGGCCCGCAAACCGTAACTGTTGTATTTTATTTTTAATATTTTTTTCTTGAGGTCGTCTTGAGTTTCGCCACTCAAGACATAATGCATTCAGAATTCAGCGGAAAGATGTGGACAGAAGTGTCTTAATAGGAATAGGATGAATTGACACTAGTTTAATTCTGTCTATCATGATATATGCGGTATTTTATTGCTAAATAAAAAAGACGCTTCACATTTTTTTCCGCACGTAGTAGAGTAGGATGAGGGATCTTAGTGGTTAGACACTTCGTTCCCTACCTCCCGTTCACTTCTCGATACATTGCGTATTGAGTGGCGTTGTCCTGTTACCAGAGCAAGAAGATGAAAATAAGCCATTTCCTCGAGTGGGAATCGAACCCAGAACCTTAATTGCTGTCAGTCGCTGTGCTCTATTAAATACAAACTATATGTAATAATAAATTATAAAAAAATAAACACAAATTAATATATTTTTCCTAATTAATAGCGACAAGATAGAGATAATAATTAGCTGAACGGAAACAATTAGATATAAATCAAAGAAAATAGAAGACATTACAATATTTACTTTGTATCTTTATTGTATCAATAATATTTACGTAATAAGAAAATATTATTTTCATATATCTAGTACCTACCTACCAGTAATTAATGATTTATTTCTTTTTTCTTGTATTCTCCTAGTCTTGAAATATTTATCTTATTAATATATAATATATACAGTATAAATATATATTTTTGTCCTTATAGACTTGTATATTACCTGTACCTCGACCAGCATTTAAAAAATATTTGATACTTTAATTCTTGAATAAACTTGAGAACATCTGATAGACGCAAATCGTTACTAAGTTCAAGATTCACTTGAGAATTTAGGGGTGAGTAACTATCAAGAAGCGGATGGGGAGGCAAGTTAAATTAAGAAATAAATTGAGAGAGAGAATTGAAGAGAAATATTTTAATGATTACAGTAGCACAATTGAAGCATATTTTTTATTATCATTATTATTCCTGAGGCCAGTCGTGGCGCAGCGGCACAAAGTGTGACTGTAAAACCAACTGGTTGTGAGTTCGATCCCCACTCGAGGAGATGAAATATTTACTTTAATTTATATTTCCATTTCTTCGCTCTAGTGTTGAGGCAAAGCACAGCGTTGAGTTCTGCCACTCAACACGCAATTCCTCTAGAGTTCGGCAGAAAGAGGAGAACGGAGTGTCTTAACACTAGGTTCCCTCTGCCTACCCTGCTGTTTGTGATACAGCGTAAAGCTGAAAAAAAATATTTCTTATACTACGGACGCATGGTTCGTACCTTTTGTTGTGGTATATCTTTCAATTATATTTATATTTCTTTAGATATTACTTAAAACTAGACTTATGACTATATATTGTACAGTTTTGAAATTTTTAAAGGTTAAAGGTTTTTGTTAAAAATAAAATTTTTTACAAAACTATTTTTGTTTCGATGTTATTTCCAAGATTTCAAGACCATTAGTTGTAAACTATTATATTTCTTTAAAAATCAACTTTTTAAAAAAATCACAAGTTCCAAAATATAGGATTAACCACTGAAAATCACTGCATATAGATAAATCGTCTACCCATAGACCACCGCTGGTTCATCAATCGAGTTACAATCTGCATAAATACAGTTTCTACATCTATATAATTAAATCCTTAAAAGTATGCAGCTATTCTTTTAAGTTGCCAACTTGAATAATATAATATATACATAATAATAAATAATAAATAAAATATATTAATAAACAAAAAATATAATAAATAAATAAAATAAAATTAATATATTAATAAATAAAATTAACCAATATCATCTAATAGTAACCTCCTAAATATATACTAATAGTATAACAAGAGTTCATATGTATAAAGCTTGTTTTTTGTGTGCTGCAAGGGAACATGGACATATATGACATTAATTTCAATTTTGATACCTCCACGCGATCTCGACGTAAATGTCTATCAAGACAGACGGACAATAAAGTGATCTTATGAGAGTTCTGTTTTACAGTTTTTGAGGCACGGAACCCTCAAAAGGAACGACCAAAGTGCCATATTAAAAAAATTACATCGTTTAAAAGATTTCTTATATAATTAAACAGGGCAAAATGAGTAGGGGCCGATTTAAAAAATTATGGGAGTAATAGTAATGTAAATTTAAATCACGATTTACCTAAGTCGAAATGTTTATATTTCTGTAACAATACTTGAACAAGGGTCAAACGGTCAAATGGACTTAATTTGTATGAAACGAGGCAGTTCTCTTAACCTGCACTAATACTTTTATCCGCTCCAATTTAAATATCTTCTTATATATAAAATTAGAGCGAAAACATGATTGTACATGACAAAGAAAATAAATCTGGTTTTGTTTTATCAGGTTTTTGGTATAAAATACAATATTCACTTTAATAAAAGAGTAAAAAATTATACATCGAATATTTTTACACAATAATAGATCACGATTTATATTTTTTTTAATTTTTGTCTGTCCGTGTACACACAAATCTTCAGTTTCAGCTCGTTTGAATATTGTTTTTTATGTAACTATTAGTCCATATCTGATGTAGAACCATAGCAGTCCAGCTAAACTATGAGGAATAATTAAATTTAAAATTTTATGTTTTCTTAACCAAAGTTGTTGAATGTGATGAGCATTTTCCATTGAAATATAAAAATAAATTAATATCTGGAATATCAGATATAAAAGTACACTAATCCAGTTAAATTATAATAAGATGTGAGGCCGGTAGTGGCGCAGAGACACATAGTTTGACTGTAAAATCGACTAGTTGTGGGTTCGATCCCCACTCGAGCAAATATTTATTTACATTTATATTTTTATTTCTTCGTTCTGGTGTCGAGGTAAAGCGCGGCGTTGAGTTCTGCCACTCAGCACGCAATGCCTCCAGAACTCGGGGGAAAGTGGGGAACTGGGTGTCTTAACACTGGTTCTCTCTGCCTATCCCGCTGTGTGCGGGGTAAAACGTGAAGCCGATTTTATGTTTTATTAAAACAAAAAGGAGCTTCTGCAAATCAGATTAGGAATTCAACTTAACACACTTCTAAGCACTCCGGCCCCGCTCCCCACTCA
Organism: Heliconius himera; assembly: GCA_021202915.1. NCBI lineage: Eukaryota > Metazoa > Arthropoda > Insecta > Lepidoptera > Nymphalidae > Heliconius > Heliconius himera. The sequence goes on from JAJHJA010000424.1 coordinate 472,732, forward strand.
ATTTTCGAGACATTTGCGTTTTAAGTGGTGTCTTAGCGCCGCGCTTTGTTCGGCAGGGGAAAGGCGAGGAAATTGAATATTATTATATATAATCATTCTCTTGAATGGCTTCGTTCGGCTATTTTATTGACTTCATCGTGGCGCAGTTGTATTGAACTGCGCCACGATGAAGTCAATAAAATAGCAAAATATAATAATATAATATAATAAAATATAAAATATTCAAACATCCCCCAGCATGTACTGAATTCACCACAGAAGCGTTTACATACTATACTTTCCAATTTTCCAGGCCAGTCCTGACACAGGAGCACGTAACAGGTTATGAGTTCGATTCCCACTCGAGGAAAAAAATATTTAATACTTTCATTTCTTAGCGGCGTTGAGTTCCGTCATCACTCAAAATACCTCCAGAATTTGGCGGTTACACTGTCTTAATAATAGGCTGTCTCTGCACACCTTGTTGCATGCGTAATGCGTGAAACTGTAAAAAAAACTTTCCAATTGAGGATTGAGTGCATTAGCTAAGATTGCTTAAAGCCTCTTAGAAAAGGACTTGCAATATATTTTAAAATTTTAACATAAGTTTCACTCAGAACTAATATCATTAAAAATATCCTTTTAAGCTTTACGACTTTTATCCGAGCTTTCAGAACCAAGTATTCGAATGACGCAATAATAAAAGTACATTACGTTATTATATATGAGAGCATCTTCCGGAACTGCAATTATTTTGTTGCGTTGCCTTTGAATTCAGCATTTTAAAATGTAATTATATTTGTAGATTTTTATAGGAATTGTGTATTTTTGTTTGTTAATAATTCGGTTATTTATTAAAACTATATAGTATTTATATTTTATTGGTTACTACATTTGAAAAAAAAATACTTAAAAATACCCTAAGAAAGTGATATTAAAAAATATATGTGAAAATATACATATATAGCAGGATTTACATTTCAATTGGCTACAAACGGTATCCAAGAAGTACGCGCTAAAAATAAATGTATACTACATTTATTATGAAATATAAAATAGTCATGTAATAATTTAAGTTCCTATTTGGCGAAAAGTGGGGAACGGAGTGTCTTAACACTAGGTTCCCTCTGCTTATCCTGCTGTGTGCGGGATGCAGCGTGAAGCTGATTTGATTTATTTGATCAACACTTATATTATCTCGTTCGTTAATATCGATTTTTTTTAGCTTGACCTAACCTAGTGTTAAGACATGTGATAAGATAAGTGATCACCGCCGCCCACGACCCGCCTTGTGCGTTGTCAGCTTTTAAGGTGGAGATAGACGCGCTGTTTGAAGGGACCTATGTTGCGTTGACCTGGAAGCACTGCCGCAGGTAGGCCATTCCAGAGTTGTGTAGCGCGTGAAAGGAAGTTCCAACAAAACCGCACAGTTGTAGAGCGCCACGTTTCCAGGTGTTGTGGATGGTATTTTAGTTTGTACTGTTGAAACGCAACAATGCCGTTAGAAACAGGTCAAATAGTTCTTCAGAACACTCCCCATGATAAATACGGCAGAGAAAGCACAGCGAGGAGACTACGCAAAGCTAAAGTGTCAAGCCTTTTACTTATCATTAGGTCCCCAACGATTTCAATGGCTCTAAGTTGTATGTGATCAAATGGTTCAAGCCGATACTGGGGTGCACCAGCCCAGAGATGACAACAGTACTCCATATGAGGCCGAACCTGGGCCTTATACAGGGCCAATCGGTACATTCCGCTTCCGTAGCACACTTTCCGCCGAATTCTGTAGGTATTGCGTATTGAGTTGCTGAACTCAACGCCGCGCTTTGCTTCGTTACCAAAGTAGAGAGTTGTAAATATTAAATATTTTATTTCCTCAAGTGGGGATCGAACCAACAATCTGTTGTGTTTAAACCTGTTGTGTTGTGCCCCTGCGCAAATACTATTATTATATATTAAATTGCGAAAAATACAAATAAATAAATAAAAAAATGTATATTAAAAAACACAGTACATTTTTAACATTTTTAAAGTGTTATTCCACACATAGGAAAGAAAAATACTTATTTAGTCGTCGGATTCGAGTCCCGCTACGTTCAATTTCTTATACGTTTTATTAATAAATATTTTACACAGTACATTTGTTGTACTGTGTTAATATTCTCAAATATGACAATAGCTATAAACTGTATCTAGAAGCGATTTCCACAACAGAAAGCGCTAAAGTCGACCGGGTACCTGATTTATGACTGCAAAGATTAAGCTTACTAGTGTAGATATGAAATATTATATTATTAAATTACGATTTATCGATAGCTTATCTATCTATGTATTATTGTTTTTAGCCCCCGATGAGAATGGAGGGATGTTTGTGGATCTATCTGTGACATCGTAGCTCCTAAACGGATGCAATGATTTTGATTTAGATTTTTTTGTTGTTATGTCGAGAAAATCTATTCAGCTAATATATTTACGTAATAATATCAATATATTTACGTAATACGCAAAATATTCTAGTGATAAATTACTTTGTTCTATACTTATTAGTTATTGTATCAATCTGTATAATATATATATTTTTTTCGTTAAGTATTTTTCTCGTCCAGTTCAGAAAATAGATAATTACGTAAAATAGATCGAGAGATATTCCTTTGTCCTTCTCGTATATTTTTCCTTCTTTTATCTATTTGTAACTGCGTCGTGTGACGCAGTTACAAATAGATAAAAGCATCTACAGGTAGTACTAGTTTGGGTAAAAATCGAAAAACTTGATTTTGTGGTTGAATCTTATAAAGTAATGGCCTTAAATAGCAAAAATGATTTTGACATTGTAAAGGGAATTTCAGAAAAAGCTCAAGATCTTCAATTTTTTACGAAAACCCAGTGAGCGCGCTCGACTCGCGCTCGTTTTAAGTATAGGTTTGAAATATTTTAGCCAATGAAATATTTTTAGCATTTATGGTATAATGTTGTCCAAACAGCTTTTCCCATTTCTACGACCAAATCGGGATATCTTCTGATGGCTAGTCCGTAGTATAAAGTCAACTTTTTTTTTAAATTTGTCAGTCAATGTTCCTGCACCTTTACCTCCGATTTCTTTATTTTTCTTAATGGCTTCACGCAATCTTGTGCCCGCTTTTGCTTCTGGACGTGTCCTATACATTCCTTCTTATGAATGGCGAGGCCTTGATCTCTCGTCTATACGCTGTAACTTGTAAAATAAATTAGATAGGGAAATATCCTTTTGTACACATTTTTAAGACCTTAAGGATGAAAATAAAACAATAAAAAAAAGTTTTTTTGGTCGATTGTGACTATAACCTTCCCTTAAAAGCCCATAACAGCTTTATATAAAACTGACAATACTAACATTTTAATGTATATTTGTAAGCCTTTAATGGCCTTATTATACCTAATAATATCTCTACAATATTAAAGCAAAATTTATGTTTATTTACTTTCACAGATCTGCACATCGTTGATTTCACAAAATTAGAAATTAATAATACTACTGTAGACTGGAGGCTAGTCGTGACACAGAGACACAAAGTGTGACTGTAATCACGATAGATTGTGGGTTCAATTCTCACTTGGGGAAATGAAAGGTTTGTTATTCCCATTTTTTTCGCTCTGGTGTCGTGGCAAAGCGCAGCGTTAAGTTGCGCCACTCAACACGCAATGACTCTGGAATTCAGCGGAAAATGTGGAACGGAGTATCTTGACACTAGGTTCCCTCTGCCTACCAAGCTGTGTGCCGTAATTCTAAAAAAATATAACTATTAAACAGATAAATAAAGCAATTTAAAGCCAATGTACAATAATCTTTGTTAATTTAGATTTTGTTGATGAATTTGATATATAAATCAAATGTAACTCTAATAGTCGCGCGCCGTGATGTAGTTCTGATTAATCTGTGTTGAAATGAAATAATGATAATATATTAATACTGCTAATTTCTATTTATGTTCAATGGATTAGTGTTTAGGTATTTGAAAAGGATATTAAATTATATTTTTATTTTTATTTAGCTTGACGATATATCTTGCATGTAGCAGGTTAGGCAGAGGAACCCTGGGAACCGATCCCCATTTTCCGTTCCCCATTTTCCGCTGAATTCTGGAGATATTTCCTTGTTGAGTGGCGGAATTCAACGCCGCTCAACACGAAATATCACGCTTATGCTGTGACAGATATCACGCTTTTGCCGTTGGATTAAATAGCAAAACACGCATTTTTCGATACTGTAAAGGGAATTAAAATTAATAGGATACTTAGAGTTAACCTAGAATTATGAATTTTTACAGCAAGCATCTACAGGTAGTACCTACTAGTTCAGAAAAAAATCAGAACACTATACATTTGTGGTTAAATCCTAAAATATAAAAGCCTTAAGAAGGGGGCAAAACTTGTTATTAAAGCCGCTAGTTCAAATGAGGTATCAGATGAAAGGAACTAAGATAAGCCTGAATTTCAGAAAGCTTTTTTACGGAACCCTCGTAGGGTGAGGTCGACTCGGGCTTGTCATATTTTTATTTGTATGATAGCCTACGTCGATATTTCGTTCCCGCTATGTAGCATTATAATGTTTATATATTTTGTTTAATATAACTAGGACGTCGTGGCGCAGAGGCACAAGCGTGCGATTGAATGCGCGCCGGTTGGGAGTTCGATTCCTACTCAGGGGAATTACATATTTAATATTCATTTAATCGTTCTGGTAACAAGGCAAAGCGCGGTGTGTCTTAACAATGGGTTTCCAGGCCTTTGCCTACCCTGCTATGTACGGAATACGGCGTGATGTGAAACTAAAAAAAAATAAGTCGAGGGTTATGGATGGGCATAATCCTAATCAACTTATTTTATGGAACGACAAGTATTGTGGGCACGATATGGACGCTTGTCCATTAACTTTTGTATTTACGAATTGTCATTGTCATTGAATAAATTATCTTCTATAATTTTTTTATTCGAAACTTTGTGCACATAAATAACGGAGCACATTGTTGGAGCATTGTTTTAATATAAAATCCGACAACGCGGTGAACCTTTTCCAATATTCATAGGTCAAAGTTTAATTTATATTATAATATTTACAATCATATTTTCTTATTTAATATAGACGATGGAAAAATAAAAAATCATCAAAAATCAAAGGAATCAAAATCACCAAGTTGTAAAGATTTGTATAAAAGACGGTACATTTTTAATTTGAGGAAATTTGTTGTATTTGTATATTGGGCTGGAGCAGGGAAGGCGACTGTTACTGCTGTTTAAAGGCTTAATTAAGTCTTGCTCTTGCCTACCCCTGTGGTCGCAAATCCCAGATACTGCTCCAAGCGCAACAGCATTACTATATTTTATTTAAAATTATAAAATAAATGAAGAAATGTTAATACAATAAAATGCATTATACAAACTGCAGTTTTCTTCCCATCATTCAATACAAAAGACAACAATATAAAAAGTAAATATGTGAGTAAAGAGAGTGCGATAAAAAAAGACATTATTGAGACCCCCCAAACATTTGACAATCCGCCGTCTTAGATTTAGTATAGTGTTGAGTGGCAGAACTAAACGCCGCGCTTGTCCTCCATATCAGAGCGAATGCAAGCTAACACTGTACACCCTGTGAGATAATGACAAGGGGGTAAAAGAGTGACTATGTGGTACACCAGAGAGACCTCAAAAAAGGTGAAAGGGTGATAACAGATAAGTAGCAGGAATTATGTGGCACAAAGTGGCTCAAGAACGAGCAGAATGGAAAAACAATTAAAGAAACAAGAAATATTAAATTAGTAAGATTTATATAGTTTCAAGTTTTAGTTAGATATAACAATTTTGACATATCCAAACTTAAAGTTTGGGTATGTCAAAATTGTTATAATGTGATCCGAATAAAACGCCATATTATTATTATCAACTAACACGGTTTATTAGATAGAGTTTGGTGTGACAGATAGACAGACAGCAGAGTATAAGTAATAGGGTTCCCACCAGTCCCACGGAACTCTAAAAACATAATAAGAACATTGCAAATTAAATAAAAAAAAATTAAAAAGAATATAAAAGAGCATTTTTCAGAAAGATGACAAGAAAATGCTATAACATCATTGCTTATTTTCTTCTATCTATTGATTTTTAGTGGTTTTAGTTGAAATGATCGCCACTGATAAGTCCATAGGATGGTATTGTAAGGATTTGATTTATAGTGCTGCAAATAAATAAATTTCCCGATGACAAACAAATTATAATAAAAGAAGCATATTATCAAGGAAGAAATTTATCAAGGATTAATTAGATCTACATATTCAAATATTTACCAATTCTAACAAAATATATATTTACACACATGTGAAACGGCCGTTAAAAATAAATTAACTTGGCTTTAGGATTTTCTAATATTTCTAACACGTACTTATTTTTATGTAGAAAGTGAAAACCATAGATTTCTTTGCAAAAAATAATATAAGAAAAGATTAAAAGTAACATACATCACAGTTAGTAATAAATAAGCTGAACCCTCAATAGCATTATATCGGTGCTTGACTTGAGGTAAAGGCGAGAAGCCTAACTGTCGACCACGTGATTTATAACTGGCATCGTTTGGAACTCGAAACGATCCTTAACCGCTCTAAGGAACATGATACAGACGTTCATTTAATTTCCATTTGTATCTTACGTAAATTTAAATATAAATGAAAATAAAAAAAATGGTGGCCGTTGTGGCGCAGGTGCACAAGTGTGCAATTGTAGAAATAATCCCGATTCGGAAAAAATATTATATTATTGAAACTATTTTAATTTATCTGCTCTGGTAGATAAAGCGTAGCGTAACGTCTAAAAATTAGACGAAAAGTAAAAATATAAAAAGAAAAAGAAAGTAGGGAAGGGAGTGTCTTAAACACTGAGCTCTCTCTGCCTGTCCTGGGGTATGAGAAAAGCGTGAAATCATTTCTTCTTAGATAAACTGATGGCTGCACAAATTTTATAATTGCTGGTCCAACGTCCATTTGCAGCACTTTGTAATTTCGAAGAAACCTATTGCAGGGTTTCAATACAGTCCACGAGCTGTAGATTGCGGTTAACTTACACTTGTGTTTCGAATTCTCAGACTGTAATAAATTATTTGCTCAGCAACTTGAAGTCACGTTCCGATCTTACAGAACAATTGTGGTGAAGTAAATCAATTTGTTTTCTGTAAAATATTTTTTGTTATATTTGAGAAAAAATATTTGTTTGTGTTTGTAAAATTATAAAGATATAGCGGTTGGTGATATTAAACGCTATTTAATATTATTTAATAATATTTTATATATATTTAAAAACGGAGTGAAGTTAAAATTCCAAATTTTCTGGATAATTGTTCGAATTTATTCAACACACATGATACGCATAAAAAAAATATTTTACTAAAAAAGAAAGAAATAAATTTAAAGATATACTAAAAGAAATAGATAAGGTAAACTGATAGCTATATAGAATAGACAGAACAGTTGAATGTGCTTATGGTTTTGTGTGGAATATTATATTATTTGATGTTAACTGGAAATAAAGGACTTTAAAGTAACTTTTGTATTCACTGTTATATTAATTACACTTATTACTTTAATCGTCAAACCATTTTTTCCATCCTACCCGTACTTCCCTGAGCAGTAAGATATGATTAGTATAGAGCTACTTCCTAACTAACTATGCCAAACTTACACGCCTACTGAATGCTACTACTACTACTGAAAATTCGACTTGGTCACATGACAAAATAATGTAGGTTTTCGCAGTGTAAATATTATACAGGCAGTCATAGTACTCTTTTGTATGTTGACAAAATTGATAAATCAGAAAACACTGAATTTTAAGGTCCTATGCCTAGTCCACTTAATATTGTTGCCTTGCATGTTAACGTTGCGCATAATTCTTTGCCTGCTCATAATTAGATGCCAGAGTTCTACTCAACAACGGTAGTACAGCTAATTTTAATACTGAAGATTTTTTTATAAAATGGGTTTAGCTCGATGAAGCACTCAAGCTCCGTGATAACAGGTATTAATAATCAAACTTCTACTTGTACAAAATGTTGTAATTTCCAAATAGAGTCTCGTAATGGTCACTACCGTAAACTGTTTCACATTGCCAAAGATCACCAAAGTGTTACCTTCTTCTTTGATTAATATCAATTTTTACGGACCGTCAACAATTGATATTTCGGTAGTATCGGATGTATGTATAGACCAAATAATGTATAATGCATCCAACTTAGGTAAAAAAGGCTAAAAATATATGCATTTAAGTAAGAGTTGGCTCATGAAGTTAATATTCTAAACGTAAACCAGCCCTAAACTTGTACTGTGGCGCAGGAGAACAAGTGTATGATTGTAAACGCAACAGATTGTGAGTTCGATTCCCAACCGAGGAAATGTCCTGTGGGGTCGAAAAAAGTGCGGCGTTGACTGCCACTCAACATGCAATGTCTCCGGTATTCGGTGCAAGCAGAGTGTCTTAAAACTTGGCTCCATTTGCCTACTCCGCTACATGCGGAATACACAGAGCTCTGAGAAAAGGATTTGCAATATATATTTAAAATTTATCATACTTGTGACAGCAGTTTTACTCAGCTCTAATATCATTAAAAAAATTCTTTAAAGCTCTTTACGACTTTTATCTGAGCTTTCAGAACTAAGTATTCGAATGACGTAATAATAAAAGAACATTACATTATTATAATATATAAAAGCATCTCCCGGAACTGCAATTTTCTAAGTTATGTCTTTGAATTCAACATTTTAAAATGTAATTATATTTGTAGATTTGTATAGAAAATGTCATTTATTTGTTATTAACTCGATTATTTGTTAAACATAGACCAGAGGGAACCTAGGAACCTAGTGAAGGTACTCCGATTACGATCCTTCTGTGTTGGGTGGCAGAACTCAACGCCGCGCATTGCCTCGTTACCAGAGTGAAAAAAAATATATATATTAAATATTGTATTCTCTAGAGTAGGGATCGAACCCACAACCTGTCGCATTTACAATCGCACGATTGTGTCTGCGCCGGCGAACAATCCGAATAAATAAAGCAAAAAAAAATCATATATTAAAAAAGGCACAGTACATTTATTTTAAAGGTCCATCCATGAATAACGATCACAAACAATATTCTCAAATATGACAATGGCTATAAACATTATCTACAAGCGATTTCCACAACAGAAAGCGCTAAAATCGACCGGGTACCTGATTTATGACTGCAAAGATTAAGTTTACTAGTGTAGATATGAAATATTATATTATTAAATTACGATTTATCGACAGCTTATCTATCTATATATTATTGTTTTTAAACCCCGATCAGAATGGAGAGGTGGTTGTGTGCATCTGTATATTAATCTGAGACATCGGAAAAATCACCGCTTCCAAAACGGATGTACCGATTTTGATTTAGTTTATTTTGTTTGGAAGGTGATTTAATCGAGATGTTTAGCGGTTTGAAGATTATCGGCAGTTTTCTAATAGTTGCTTTTATTTTTTAAAGTTTTTGTGCGAACCTTTTATCTATTTTATAATAAATAATTTATGTTTTTTATACAGTTCAGTTAGGGAATATGCGATCTGCGTCGCGATTAAAATTTTTTTATGAAGGTATTATAGAATTTTGTTTGGAATATTAACTTAACGCTACCATTAAAATTTATAATGGGGTAATTTTTTTTGTTAGTAAAATTTCTGGAATGGGCACCAGACTATTTGGGGGGGAGGCATGGACCACAAAGCCCTCCTTATGAACATGTATGTGCATCGTTTTTTAAATTTGACTAAATTAGAAATTAATTACACTACTAAAAAATTATTAAATCTTTTTGAAGCCAATGTACAATAATCTTTGTTAATTTATATTTCATTGATGAATTTGGTATATAAATTAAATGTAGCTCTAATGGTCGCGCGTCGCGTTTTAGTTCGAGGCTGATAAATCTGTGCTGAAATGAAACAATGATACTACATTAATATCTACTGATAATTTCTATTTATATAGGCTGATTTAGTTTAGGTATTGAGGTATTCAATTGTATTTTTTTGGTTTTTTTTATTTTTACGTTGTATCTGGCTTGTAGCATGAAGCAGGGTAGACAGAGGGAATCTGGGAACCTAGTGTTGATACACTCAATTCCCGTTACCAAAGGTAGGGTGGACTACCAAAAATATATAAATGGCAAAATTAGATATAGAAACAACCTCCGATCTTCTGACTTGGCTTGATGGTTGATCTCAAATAAAAGGAAAAGACAAAGAAGAAGAAGAAGATATTCATGGACAAATAAACTACACTTACGAATAATTATAATTTTTAAGAAAAAAAAGACTTCTTCAATTTCAATCAGATTCCCTAATCAGAATCTAACAAAATGTTTATATTCTACATTTAGATGTTTTTGCTCTATCCATAATACAATATCTACAATTTCACAAATATTTTCCTCAAAAACCATACATAAATAATATTTACATGTGAATTAATTGTAAAAAATATTTTAAAGAAACAAATTGATTTACTTCACCACAATTGTTCTGTAAAATCGGAACGTGACTCCAAGTTGCCGAGCAAATAATTTATTACAGTCTGAGAATTCGAAACACAAGTGTAAGTTAACCGCAATCTACAGCTCGTGGACTGTATTGAAACCTTGAAATAGGTTGCTTCGAAATTACAAAGTGCTGCAAATGGACGTTGGACCAGCAATCATAAATTCTGTGCAGAATTCAATTTATACAGGAAAAATCGTCAAGTGCAAGTCGGACTCGCTTACTAAGGATGCCGTACTTATTTCAGAATTGTAGGTCAATGGGAACTAAAACTTATACAAGTTGATAAACTTAAGTTTGCGGGCGTGTGCATTAGTTTTGTATGAAATGAACTACAATTGCAAGTGGTTAATGATTTTTTATGATTGATATTTATGATGATATGATTACGCAATGGTTGTGAGTTCGATCTCCATCCAGGGATTATATTTATACTAATAGAGCTAATATTATAAATTATTAAGAATTTGTTTGTTTGAACACTTTAATCTCGGCAATTACTGGTTGGAAGGGAACAATTATATTTTGTTGTTAAGTTTGCAGACGTATGCATTAATTTTGTATAAAATGAACTACAATTGTAAGTCATTAGTGATTTTTTATGTACTATTAAATTTTAACATTAACTTTTGACTGGAAGAACCAATTTTGATGATTCTTTTTTTATTTTTAAGCTGGTTCTTCCCACGTCGTCCCATTTTGTTTTGGTCCATTTCTGATAATGTTATCCAAGAGAAAATCACATAAGTCTTTAATTTTCTTCAAGTATGTTCGTAACAAATGGATGAATAACTCAATATCACGCCAACCGATTTAAATGTTTTTTTTTAATCGGAAAGCATACAATCTCATAATTAGAACCGATACAAATTCTCTTTAAACTATTCTTGAAGTGTATCCTTCGGATCCCCGTTGGAAGTCGATTTTTTTTTGTTAAAAGTTGTGATTATTTTATTGTACTCACTTCCTGTCAAATTTCATAACTTCAAGAAAAGAGGACCCTAGATTGGTCCGTTTCGTTGTCTATCTGTACGTCCGCCTGTCAACACCCTTTTTCTCAAGAATGCCTAGAAGTATCAAGTTTAAATTAATATCAAATACTCAGGTCTACTATAGGTACTATTTATTTAGAAAATAAGACCCTATTTACTTCCCGTGAACTCAGGATGTACAAATTTGGTACAAAGCAACGTCTTATTTTACAGATAAAGGAAAAGTGAAAATTTATAGGTATTACAAAATGAGTGCATATCTCAGCAAACTTAAGTTTGTCAATTTTATAAGGTCTACAGTGTACCTCGGTGGGCAATTTCGACTCGCACTTAACCGTTTTCTTATTACTTCACGCTGTATCCAACGCCGTGGGTAGGCAGAGGGGACCTGAAAATCAAATGTTAGGAGACACTCGGTTCCTATTAAGATATTTTTGTTTCCTACTTTCCGCAACATTCAAGAGGCATTGCGTGTTAAGTGGCGGAACTCAACGCCGCCTTTTTCTAGTCACCAGAGCGAACAAAATTGTATATTAAAATATATATTATTCCCCCGTTGGGAATCAAACCCACAACGTTCACTTACAGTCACACCTTTGTGCTCCTGCGTTACGACGGTGATGCTTAAAATATGTGTACCATTTTTTATTCAGCTTCACGCTGTATCCCGCACACAGCGGGGTAGGAACCTGGTGTTAAGACATTCCCCAGTTTCCGCCGAGTTCTGGAGGCATTGCGTATTGAGTAGCGGAACTCACCTCGACCTTTGCCTCGTCACCAGAGCGAAGAAATGAAAATATAAATGTAAATAAATATTTAATATCCTCGAGTGGGGATCGAACCCACAACCAGTCGGTTTCACAGTCACACTTTACGACTGGCCTCGATTTACTATAATTATAACTAAATTTCAATACAAATTTAATTATTATGGTTTTCACGTATTTTTTTGGTACATATATATTTTTTAAAGAAATAAATAATTAAATTAAGCTTATCGCACGCCTCTTTTCTCAAAAACATACGAATCCAAGTAATATTTTACGACGGTACTTCATCAAGGTGGCGTTTGTCGAATGGTGATTTATACTGAGGTTCAATGAAAATCGGGTTACGGGGACGTTGTGTTGTTTATTTCTATTTTATTCAATGCTTACATGTTTTAGGGAACACTTGGGTTTTTTATATTAGTTTACTATGAAAGTTTTGGACCCTGAATGTATACGCAATGGTTATGAGTTATATTTATATTAATAAAAAAATAAAATAAATCAGCTTCACGCTGTATCCCGCACACAGCAGAGTAGGCAGAGAGAATCTAGTGTTAAGACACTGTTCCCCACTTTCTGCCGAATTCTGGAGGCATTGCGTGTTGATAACACGCGATAATAACACGCAATACCTCCTAAATTCAGCGAAATGTGGGAAACGGAGTGTCTTAACACTAGGTTCCCTCTGCCTACCCTGCTATGTGCAGGATACATCAGCTGATTTTTAGTTTAATTTATAATTTTGTTAATTATTCTGTTTAAAAAAATAACTTTTTCAGTTTTGGAAAAATCTCTTTTGTTTTAATGGGTATTAAGGTTTTTATCGAATAGTTAAAACTGTTCAAATCAAATACTCAGGTCTACTATAGGTACTATTTATTTAGAAAATAAGACCCTATTTACTTCCCGTGAACTCAGGATGTACAAATTTGGTACAAAGCAACGTCTTATTTTACAGATAAAGGAAAAGTGAAAATTTATAGGTATTACAAAATGAGTGCATATCTCAGCAAACTTAAGTTTGTCAATTTTATAAGGTCTACAGTGTACCTCGGTGGGCAATTTCGACTCGCACTTAACCGTTTTCTTATTACTTCACGCTGTATCCAACGCCGTGGGTAGGCAGAGGGGACCTGAAAATCAAATGTTAGGAGACACTCGGTTCCTATTAAGATATTTTTGTTTCCTACTTTCCGCAACATTCAAGAGGCATTGCGTGTTAAGTGGCGGAACTCAACGCCGCCTTTTTCTAGTCACCAGAGCGAACAAAATTGTATATTAAAATATATATTATTCCCCCGTTGGGAATCAAACCCACAACGTTCACTTACAGTCACACCTTTGTGCTCCTGCGTTACGACGGTGATGCTTAAAATATGTGTACCATTTTTTATTCAGCTTCACGCTGTATCCCGCACACAGCGGGGTAGGAACCTGGTGTTAAGACATTCCCCAGTTTCCGCCGAGTTCTGGAGGCATTGCGTATTGAGTAGCGGAACTCACCTCGACCTTTGCCTCGTCACCAGAGCGAAGAAATGAAAATATAAATGTAAATAAATATTTAATATCCTCGAGTGGGGATCGAACCCACAACCAGTCGGTTTCACAGTCACACTTTACGACTGGCCTCGATTTACTATAATTATAACTAAATTTCAATACAAATTTAATTATTATGGTTTTCACGTATTTTTTTGGTACATATATATTTTTTAAAGAAATAAATAATTAAATTAAGCTTATCGCACGCCTCTTTTCTCAAAAACATACGAATCCAAGTAATATTTTACGACGGTACTTCATCAAGGTGGCGTTTGTCGAATGGTGATTTATACTGAGGTTCAATGAAAATCGGGTTACGGGGACGTTGTGTTGTTTATTTCTATTTTATTCAATGCTTACATGTTTTAGGGAACACTTGGGTTTTTTATATTAGTTTACTATGAAAGTTTTGGACCCTGAATGTATACGCAATGGTTATGAGTTATATTTATATTAATAAAAAAATAAAATAAATCAGCTTCACGCTGTATCCCGCACACAGCAGAGTAGGCAGAGAGAATCTAGTGTTAAGACACTGTTCCCCACTTTCTGCCGAATTCTGGAGGCATTGCGTGTTGATAACACGCGATAATAACACGCAATACCTCCTAAATTCAGCGAAATGTGGGAAACGGAGTGTCTTAACACTAGGTTCCCTCTGCCTACCCTGCTATGTGCAGGATACATCAGCTGATTTTTAGTTTAATTTATAATTTTGTTAATTATTCTGTTTAAAAAAATAACTTTTTCAGTTTTGGAAAAATCTCTTTTGTTTTAATGGGTATTAAGGTTTTTATCGAATAGTTAAAACTGTTATTTCATTTAAAGTAGTGATGACTAAAACACTCTGTATAATTCTGTAAAAAAATCAAACCACACAAAAAAATCTATATTAAATACCCAAGCAATATACTTATAAGTAAAAAATACTCTACTACTATGTTATTATTATCATTTACTGACCAAATAAATACATGGTCAGATCTAAAACTTCTTGTCTTAGCCTCATTTATTATTTTTTTTCGCGCTTTTGATACTTTGGATCACAATTAGCTCGAAGATAGATTAGAGAGCACCAGAATATGAGGGGTGTAAAAATTATCATACAGATAGAAGTTACTGTGTGAAAATAGGGGAACAGGCCAGTCGTGGCACAGCGGCACGAGGTGTGACTGTAAAACCGACTGGTTGTGGGTTCGATCCCCACTCGAGGAGATGAAATATTTCAGAATTCAGTAGAAAGTGGGGAACTGAGTGTCTTAACACTAGGTTCCCTCGGCCTACTCTGTTGTGTGCGGGATACAGCATGAAGCTGTTTTTTTTTCTGTAGTGCAAGTATGAAAATTTCAGAAGGCACGGCTCAAGGTTCAGTACTAGGACTATTACACTTCATAGCTTATATGAATAACATAAGTAAATTATTTAGTCACTGTACAATCCAAAGATGTAAACAGGGCATTATGTTATTGAAGAAAGATTTCGGTGTTCTAAATAAGTGTTATTATAGGATTTTAGAAATAAATCCTCTCAAACAAAAATGGGTATCATTTATTTATTTCATTTAAAGACAACTGTTGTTGTGCTGTAATAGAAATAGTACTCTCTCATAGATACTTTGGATTAATAATTAATCATAAGTTTAACTGGCTTGAACACATTAACTATGTGTGTGGTAAATTAAGAGAATTTTTAGCTAATATTTACATTATAAAGAATGCTCTAACATATAGAACTAAGGTAATGCTTTATAATGCACTAGCTGACTTCATAATGTCCTATGGGCTTAGTAGATAACTACTAAGACCATACGAGGCGAGTGGATTTATTACTACCGTAAGGTAAGAACTGACAGAATATATTTACATTATGAATATCAACTACAAAAATTATACTAAAAAACATAATTCTCCTTTGATATTCAAACGAAGAGCGCGATCTGATGAAATTATTATGTTTAAACACTGTGAAATTATTCCCTTTTATGACAAAATAAATGATTTAATATTAAACTAAAATTACTTCAATGACAACCTGCACCATCTAGGTTATCAAGACGCGGTAGCGCGTCCAGCCAAGTTCAGTTAAACAGAACTGGTTAGCAGCACTGTTTGTAATTTTAGACGAGATATTTAAAGCCACTATTTACTCCTTCGTAACTCAAAATTTATCCCACCTAAACCTGCCAAACTTGGCTCAAAATTTGGCTCAAATTTTGAGACCCGCTACCTACATATGTACATCAAATTACATAATTATTTAGATAATAATGCCCAAAAAATCGTCAGTTTTATCACGTATTGACTGCCCTATAGATCTTAATTCTAATCCAGTTTCAGATGACCTAGAACGGTGAAATTTGGCATTCAATTAAAATTAAGGGTGAAATAAAGGAAAAAAATCCGAAATTAGTATTTTTTTGTTATTTTCTTATAAATTTTCAATTAAAATATTCTGTTAGGAACATTTACTTATACCTGTAGTGTAAGAATAGCAATCAAAGTTGATGACAATTGATTTTTAAAATTTTTTGCCGTTGATAAGTAAAAAAAAACAATAATTCAATATAAAGTATTAAATTCAAAAAGTCCTCATAAAAATATTATATTTATAATTATCTTTATATCTTTGAAACTAGAAGGCTTTTTCAAAGGGTGGGGCATCTATCCTGGTTTTACCACACTCACAGGAGGAGGGAACGCTATCGACGTACGCATTTGCCTCCCGCTTATCGTATTTGCGTCAACGTCATGTTATATTGAGCTCCCACACGCCTGTTATCCCATTTGCTTTGAATATATCGAGTTGAATATCGTCGGTTAGCACTAAGTAGTACTTGAGAATTATGTTTAAATTTACGTTTTTGGTTGTGTAGTAGTGATTTATATTTATATATGGATGATGTGGGTTTTGTGATAGAAGTAAATTCTTATGATGTAAGCTGATATGCTACATGGATTGTTGTTTTGGATATATATATTTCTATAATAACAATAATGCGCTTATACGCGCTGCAGATCTACTGGTTCGAATTCAAAAAATATTTTTGAATGTGATATTATATATTATTTTGATTTTAATCCTTGGACAATCAGAATGTGGCATACAAAACTCTGACTTATCTCCATTTGAGTATGCAGGCGAAGTGACATAACTAACTATTAAATCTATAATAATATCGTCAAATTCAGTATTATGTAAATAATTAATAAATTTTAAGAAATATAATAAATTGAAGAAAATATTTTATGAACATTATTATCACATATTATTTTATAATTCATTTATTTTAAATTAATTAAGTTGAACCTACTTCATTCTCCGTTTTTGCCCCATTTAGAAACACAATGAAAGTAATATATTTTTTAGCATTTCGCTGTATCAAATATTTTAAGAAGGGTAGGCAGAGGGATACTCTCCCTACTCTCCCTCAATGTTGGGACATTTAGTGTTTGTCACGTCATGTTACCATGACGAAGCGTGACGTTGATTTTCACCAGTTTCAATTTCCTCGTTCTAATAATATAACTAGGAAATAGAAATAATTAATTTCCCCCGAATGGGAATGGAACCCATAACATGGGAATTAAATACTAGTAGGCTATGCAATTAGCTCTTCCACTAAGGGTTGTTTATCGTCCACAGAATTTTTATTATTAATCAGATCATTCTTCTTCGATAAAAGTAAATCATGATTATTTCAACACCCCACAGTTTTTACTTAGCTCTTTAAGTCTTCCAAATTATCTCCAAGTATCAAAGCTACGAAGCAAAACACAAAGCGAAATAAATGGCAAAGAAAACCTTTTTCCGCATCCCTACAGTCAATTAGCTAAATTTAGATTTGGTTCAACTTCCGGTATCAATCAATAGTATGTACAAAGAAAGATTTAGTTACTGTTAAATTGTAATTTCACTATTAATAATATGTACAAATGTATTAGATTCTTGTTAAATCTTATCAATACAATTTTTACAAAATAAAAAAAAACAGACAGAGTTGAGGCCGGTCGTGGCGCAGCGGCACGAGGTGTAACTGCAAAACCGACTGGTTGTGGGTTCGATCCCCACTCGAGGAGATGAAATATTTACTTAAATTTATATTTCCATTTCTTCGCTCTGGTGTCAAGGTTAAGCGCGGCGTTGAGTTCTGCCACTCAACACGCAATGCCTCCAGAATTCGGCAGAAAGTGGGGAACGGAGTGTCTTAACACTAGGTTCCCTCTGCCTACCCTGCTGTGTGCGGGATACAGCGTGAAGCTAATTTTTATTTTATTTAGATACTTGCAGATTTAAGCAATGGGATCCTAGGTCACGGGACATTGAAAATAGCAACAGTTGCGTTTTATTTTAGCTCTTCTCAGTAGAAGCCTTCCGAATCGATCGTAGCCTTTTTTATATGTTCATTCAACGATAAAAGTACATACAATAGTCTATTTGAATAAATAATATTTTGAATTTGAATTTGTCTTCCATGATATTGGTATTTTATGTCAAATATCCATATTACTTTATTTAGTTTCACGCTGTATCTCGCATATAGAGGGAATCTGGGAATCTAGTGTTATGACAATCCGTTCCCATTAAGAGAACGGAAGTGCCGTTCTCCATTTTCAGCGTCGCCGCGATTTTCTTCGACACCAGAGCGAAAAAATGAAAATATTACTTATTTCCTCAAGTGTGAACCGAACCCCAACCTGTCGCGCTTACAACCACACGCTTGTGTATGCCACGACTAGCCTGAATTTTACTATATTATTTATTAGTGTGTTTATACATTGTTCTGTTTAGAAAAGCTTTGTTTCTATGAATATTACTATATCATAAAATAATGTGACATTTTTCTTCTCCATCAATTCATCTCGGAAAGTAAAGTACCACAAATAAAATAACAAGCGAATTTTACTTAAATTACTGTAAATATTTTGTCCGGATCCACAAATCTAATCAATTAAGCTATAAACAATGTTGTTTTTGGTTTTAGCTGATAGATGAAATGAAATTGTGAAAGACGGAATCCTAATAATTTGTTTATCAGCCCGCCCTGTTTCTGCTTACAGAGGGTGTTAATTTTATATTGGAAATCTTTGATATATCGATGGCTCCTAAGTATAAGGGCCAAAGCGCGAAATCACAACTTTACAGGAGAGGCTTCCAAAGTTTAAATTTGCTATAATTTTATGTTGGTACATCCGAAGAAAATGAAACTTTGCTTATCACCTAAATCAACTATCCTCTATATATATATGGTAGTATTTTATTTATATTTATCCTAGTATTTTTTTTACAGCACAATGGCCCTTATACGTTAGTTTTTGTTATATTTATTGTTCTTTAAAAACGCTTTAAAAAGGCCAATGTACCACATTGGCTATTTTACGCGTATTATGCTAAATAACAATATATCATATTTTTTTCATATTTTAGTTATAAAATTGATTAATAACGAGACAAAGATAACAACTGATTATTATGAATGATAGTAAGTTAGATATTGTGGTAACTATGTCACATAAATACTTATACGTTATACGATTTGGTAACATGATAACTGAGTTTTCAGTTAGATCCTCTAAGTACTAGAAAAAAGTCGTGTTTACATATTGTTTTAAAAAATAATTAGCCCCAAAAATAATAATTATTAGGCCCTCTATATGAATGTATTGTATTTCTTCAAGAAAACCATATTTTGCAACATGGTCAGTGGAAGACACAATAATAAGGTCAAGAAGCGAAGGACTGCAGTTGGGAAATTTATGGGTAGGAGCAAGGGGGAGAATATTTAAATTTGCTCCAGTTACTAAAGATTGTAAGCGCCGGGCACGGCGGTCATTCTTTACGAGGCAGGTGTTAAAATCACCCATCAACAAAGTGTGATCATAGAGAGGTTGATACTTATCCAACAGAGCTTCAAATGACGAGAAATAATCGATCGTAAGGCTGGGGTTGTAGTATACTCCAAGGAGTATTTTAGTGTGACAAAAAAGTACTTCGATAAAGAGATGTTCCGCACCTGCATTACCCAGTGTCTGGGACACGTCGAGGATAGAAAAAGGAATATGGGAACGCAAGTATATAGCTACACCTCCTCCAGACCTCCCGCTGCGATCATTTCTGATCAAATGAAACCCCGGTAGTGCATAAGCTACTGACGGTAGACAAGGTTTCAACCAAGACTCAGAAACAAGAATGGCATGTACGGATTGATTTTCAAAAGTAGATAACATATCAGGATAATGAGCAGGAATACTTTGGGCATTAATATGAACAAGATTAAAATTTTTCAGGACATCTGAGAAGTATGACACAAGACTTTCATTTAGTGAAGGGATACTAGAAAAACTGTTATTGCTGCTAAAACCTTCAGAGGAAGAGGAACATGAGAAAAAGGAGTAGCTGAGATTTAAATCAATCAACGTCATTTTTATAAATATTATATGTTGGAACTAAAATATATTTTTAATTATAATAAGAAAAAAAAAACTATAAAAATATACTAATATATAAAAAAATAATTAATATATAAAAATTATCTAATTTAAAATATAAATAGATGAGATAAGCAAATATCTTAATACTTTGCACTGTACAACTTACTCACCCACCGGTTGCAAGGAAAGAGATACAACACTTTATGAGAAAAAAACAAAAAAAATAAATAAATAAAAGAAATCACACACAATAACAATTAAATTGGGAAATAAAGAGAAAAAATAACCAATTACATGTTACTCTGAAAACATATTAAAATAAAATAATATTAAATTTAATCTAAGTACATACAAAAATAACACAAAAAACTAATAAAAAAAACTGACCTCACTACATATATATATACATACATACATACATACATATATATATATATATATATATATATATATATATATATATATATATATATATATATATATATATATATATATATATATATATATATATATATATATATTATATATATATATATATATAGTGAAATAGCATCACAAAACAATATATGCACTCATATATGCTATAAGTTATAGCATACAACTATAACAAAAGCGGCTTACTTGCCACTTATATCGAGTATAGTTGTAATATTAAATAATAATAATAGTAGTAAAAACTATAATGTAAACAAAATATATATCAACATTATGAACTAACTTAAAAGGTAATAAGCAAAGAATTTATATTTATAGAAAAAATGAAGTGAAAGAAAAAACGTATATTATTTTTTAATCGCTCGTTTTGTACGTAACGGTATATATAGCCTTTTCTATATTATTCGGAGAACATAAGGCGTTGAGTTCCGACTTGCATTCTACTCGATGTCTAGTACCATCGGCCGTGAGAATATAAATATTACCGTCTCGAGTCCAGCATTTACCAATGCCGAAGTGCTGCCTCGCTGCCAAAAACGTTTCATGTCGAGCCCTAGTCAAGAACTCAGACTGAGTGACGCCGGTGCCTTTTAGTTTAGTTTTAGCAAACCACACTTTATTACGCACAGATATATCACTAAACTTAACAACAATTGGTCGGGGCTTTTCAAAATAGCGGCCTAAGCGGTAACAGTCTTTGACGCTTGCAGATGAAAAATTCGGTAAGTCAAGATGTTTTGCGACTAAATCTGTGATTCTTTCAACGATGTTTTCGCCCTTTTGTTCAGATATTCCGTGAAAAAGCACTGTTTTATATCTTCTCTTCATTTCCTGTCGATCAAGCTCCACTGCAAGGCACTCCACTTGACGTTGTAGTGTATTCAGCACCGAAAGTATAAAATTGCGAAAATTATGAAATTCCGCTGGCAGAGAATGATTTGACACAGGTGTAGTAGTCTTATTTAAATCTAAGTGTATTTTTTCTCAATAAGACACGTACATGAGCCAATTTACCACTTTGGCCGTTCTACCTCGTAACTCGTGAAAAAGAGACGTTTTTTGTTATCTATCTAATGACGAACGTAATAAAAACAATACTAAGCTTTTGCAGTCAACACAGCCCAATCATTGTTCTGTTTAGCGTATAAGTATCAAACTGGCTGATTGGCCCCAAAAATAAAGAAATGTGTAGAAATTCCCCGCGTAGAAGTCTCAAATGACTATTTGGCCCTTGTACGTTTAAATGAGTGCTACATAGGCCGTTATATTCTAACAAAAAGTCCTGTTTCTATGCCGAAATTTCTATTTTTTAATAGCTGACCTGATAAATTATATCGATAGAATGCGTTTGGCATAAAAAAGTGAAAATTGCCAAATTGTTAGTTTGGCCCATATACATAGGACCCATCGATATTTTTAAGCATTTTTAAAGTGTTACTCCACACTTAAGAAAGAATACTATTTTCGTTTTAATACAGTTTTCAAAAATATATAAAAGATTTAATAAAGTAACAAAGTATCTGAGAATAAATTTTAACACGAATTTAGATTTATATTAATAAAGTACACGTATTAAGCTTAATGTTTTTATACGTTTCCTAAAAAAGTAATAAAATTTAAAGAAATACATAAAGTTATTTATTGTTAATTACTATTTAGCATTAAATAATTCTCCGTCTATCTTTCACCTTAATAGTTTTAAGGTATTAGTATTGGATAGGGAAAAATTGTAAAAATCTTCTTCCAAAGATGCTAACAATATAAAAGAGTTGTAACAAGCGTATAGGAATTTCGAAGTGGCTTAATGGTCAGAGCGTTTAGACGATTATTAAAAGCCACGAGTTCCCGCATTCTAATTTTTGTAATTTCTGTAAAACGAATAATGTTTGGGTAAATTGGGCCCATATTAATAAATGGCCCATAAATGTCTTATGTAAATCAGGCTGCTGTAGCACAGTGGTACAAAGTTTTAGTAGTTGTTTTAGGTTTGATTCCCACTAGTGGAAATTGTTATATATAAATGATTTACATTGTTCTGTCTTGCTAGAAAAGGCGCCGCGTTAAACTCCGCCTCTCAACCCACTGTTTTAGAATTGGACGAAGACTGGAGGAACACACTGTGAATACTAGTTTCCCTCCACTACGGGAGAAAAAGCGAGAGACTGTAGTGTATAGGGAAGCATATCATATCATTTCGGGAAGATTATTGGTATACAAAATATGTATATAATCTAATTGAACAATTATTAATTAGAGACAAGAATGTTATGTGTTGTGTATTGTTAAATTAAACTTAGATTGATCACAGTAGGTTGAGTTATGTTAATTTGCATAATTTAATATTGAACATGTAACTGTAATAAGAATGTAGTTTGTAATTTGACTAATACTATGTACGTGAGGTCAGTCGTGGCGCAGCGGCACGAGGTGTGACTGTAAAACCGACTGGTTGTGGGTTCGATCCCCGCTCGAGGAGATGAAAAAATTTACTTAAATTTATATTTCCATTTCTTCGGTCTGGTGTCGAGGTTAAGCGGTTAAGGGTTAATTTGTCAGAAAGTGGGGAACGGAGTGTCTTAACACCAGGTTCCCTCTGCCTACCCTGCTGTATATACAGGATATATATGCTGTATATACAGTATATGCAGGCATACAGTGTGAAGCTGATTATGTACGTACTGTACAGTAGTACTGTGTTTACATTATTCACTTACATATATAATACATTAATTATACAAAGTACAACAGAGCTGCTGAATGGCGGAACTCAACGCCGTAAACATGGCGTTGAGTTCCGCCATTCAGTATGCAATGCTTCAAGAATTTGGCGGAAAGTGAAGAACGGAAGTGTCTTAATGGAGAACGTAGTATCTAAACAGTAGATTTCTAGGTTCAGATTTTTTTGTACTAGATATTTTCACTCCACAGCCTTCATAGTATTTTTTTATAATATTATCAAAAATATTTACGTTTTGGCAGATGGGTAATGTGCCATAAACGTCATAAGTAAGCTACTATAATAATAATGATACATATAAAATATATTTATATGTAATATCTGGAAAATGGGGGAGCAGAGTGTCTTAACACTAGGTATTTTAATGTGGGATACAACGTAACGCTTAAAAAAGGATGTATCACATATATTTAAAATAAAATATAAGCCCTATATTTAGTATTTAAAATACGATCACATTTTTCTCGAGAGCGAAGCGCAAAAGCGGAATAATATTTTTCTAATAGAAATGAAATTTATTATGAAAACTTATCTTATCTCCCATAGGAACTCTATTTTTCTCATAAATATATTTATTTTTTCTTAGTTCTCATATAGTACCTAATATGCTTTTAAATGTTATAGTTGCGGAACATTTCATATACCCCGCACATAGCAGGGTAGGTCGAGGGAACCTGGAAATTTAGTGTTAAGACAGTCCGTTATCCATTAAGACTTCCTTCCCCCACTTTCCGCCGAATTCTTGAGGCATTGCGTGTTGATAAAATATTAAGATGTCTTCGTGGGGCAGGGGCAAAAATGTGAGACAGTAAACGCGACAGTTGTGAATTTGATTCCCACACGGAGAAATAAAATATTAGATATTTACATTTCTTCGCTCTGGTTGGTTAAACTCGGCAATGAATTCCGCCACTCAACACTCAATGCCTCCAAAATTCGTAGTAAAGAGAGGAATAGAAGTGTCTCAATGAAAACAAAGTACTTATTTAGAAAACGTTTAAAAATTTGAACGTAGGACTCGAACCCGCGCCTCCTGGAGGTTTTCTAAATAAGTGTATTTTTTTCCTAAGTGTGGAATAAAGTATCTTACCATATGGTTTTTTAGGTTTCTTCTGTCTACCCTGCTTTCCCCTGCTGCTGCTGAAACTAAAAAAAATATTTCAGGAAAAACATACCTAAACACACTATTATAGGATCACATTTCATAATGTTTGTACATTATCATTTAAATATACCCCCAAACTAGCCGGCTTCGTAATAAACGACTTTCATAATCATAATCATAATCTAATGCCAATTTAAACAAATATCATAAATACCTTCAACCAGTGGAGAATAGTAGGCAACCAAACTACCCAAATATAATTTGTGAGGCTCAATTATAAGAATTTACCGCTCGCACGGGAGAGGGCTGACAGGTAGACGGTAAATTATACCTTAACCCGGTCAAGTGGATATGACTTCGCGTAATGCATGCGATTTATATTGCCGTATTAGCGATCCCGTTCTCGTTTATTTTGTTTTTTTTTTGTATTTTGGTGATTTTTGTGATTGTGAATTTAGAGTGTTGGGCTATAAGTGTAAGTAGTAAGTATATATATATATATATATATATATATATATATATAAAAATACTTCGCTCTGGTGTCGTATCGAAGCAAAAGCAACACAACACGCAATGCCTCCAAAATTCGGCGGAAATTGGGAATTGATGGGAATCTTAATTAAAAAGAAGTATAAATGAATATTTATCAGCCAGTCAATGCAATTGTTGCTTTTTTTACTTAAAATAAAAAAAACCAGTCGTGGCGCAGAGACACAAAATGTGACTGTAAAACCGACTGGTTGTGGGTTCGATCCCACTCAGAAGATGAAATATTTACTAAAATGTATATTTCCATTTCTTCGCTCTGGTGTGGAGGAAAAGCGCGGCATTGACTTCTGCCACTCAACACCCAATGCCTCCAGAATTCGGCAGAAAGTGGGAAACGGAGTGTCTTAACACTAGGTTCCCTCTGCCTACCCTGATGTGTGCGGGATACAACGTGAAGCTGATAAAAAAAAACCGGTCAAGCGTGAGTTGGACTTGCCCACTCGAGTAGGTATTCCAATTAGGTATACCAATTTCCAAGTCTGCGTGCACTTATTTTGTATAAAATTAACTACAAATATAAATTTGTACTGTTTCGTATGAAATATCTACTTTTCAGATTTTTCCTTTATTTTTATTGTAAGTTTACACTTCGTACCAAATTTTTCACCTGTAGTTCCACGGGAAGTACTCTATACGCTTTGATTACGCGGGGAATTTCATGCAAACTGTAGCAAACACAATGCATAAATGCTTGTATGTTTTGTCCTTTGACTTTTCTTTGTTTTGTCCGTTGAGCTTGATTTTTTACTGTGTTCCAGTGGAGGGAATTTGGCATTAGTTTCAGTTTGATACTTTCAAGCGATCTCGAGATCTCGACGTCGTATTAAATTATAATATTTTAGATTTTAGACAATAAAATAAAAATGAACAGGAACAGAAAATGATGATGAAAGAAATGTCTTGACAGACGAACAGATGGAAAACTAAGTGGTCCAGTATGGGCCCGTTTTTTTTATTGGGATACGGAATCCTAAAAATAGAAACTGCAAGATTCCCGACAGATCACTTTGTTAATCTCAATTTAAATTAGATTTTTTTTATTTAAATTTTTACCCGACGCAAGGGAGGTTAATTTATGTACCAGTCTTTTTATATATATGTTTGTTTCTATGACATTGTACCGATGACCGTTGATATAATGTTATTGGCCGATTATACTGGTACTTCCGTCAATTGTTTCGATCTTTATATAAAATACATAATTATGAAAAAAAATATTTTAAAATGTTTAAAGTATTATCGATGTTTATTTTTTTTTATCAGCTTTACGCTGTTTCCCGCACACAGCAGGGTAGGCAGAGGGTGTTAAGACACTCCATTCCCCACTTTCTGCCGAATTCTGGTGGCATTGCGTGTTGAGTGGCAGAACTCAACGCCGCGCTTAACCTCGACACTAGAGCGAAGAAATGAAAATATAAAATTAAGTAAATATTTCATCTCCTAGAGTGGGGATCGTACCCACAACCAGTCGGTTTTACAGTCACACTTCGTGCCACTGCGCCACGACTGGCCTCGATGTTTAATTTGTACTTTACAAAAATACGAAGTAAACATCGACAAACAGATAATATGAGGCTATCGTGGCACAGTGGCACAAGTGGGGAACGAAGTGTCTTAATACTAGGTACCCTCTGCCTACCCAGTGAGATACTGGGTAGGCAGAGGGTACCTGCGGGTATATGCGGGGTACATCGTGAAGCTGAAAAAAATATGTAAATCGTCATAACATTAAAAATTAAAATTTAGTAAAGATTATTTAGTATGTATATATAGCAGAAACAAAATATTGTCAATAAAAACCTCTTTAATACGTCAATAAACAAAACCAATAATGATAACCGATACTTGAAGAATAAATTTCATATCATAAAGAAAGTTGCTAAGAAATAAATAATATATCTCGTAATACTTCGGAAGCATCATAACGCTTGCGGTACAAGTTCGAAGCTATAAGTTTTCCAATTTATGAAAACTAAGGTTTTCCTGCAGCTTCATCTATTTAATATATAAAAGAAAAATGAACTGAAAAAGGAAATTCCAAAGATTTAAAAAAAAACCTTTGTTATTCTTGTAAGATTTTATTGCATGAACAAAGTTGTAAAAGAAAAATTATAACATAATTATTTTTTATTTCCTTCGATTGAACTTCCTTTACAGAAATAATTATATTTTTCACGTTGTATTACAGAGGACACACATGACCTAGTGTTAAGACACTCTATTCCCCACTTTTCGCTCAATTCAGACATCGAGGCATTTTGAGCCTCTGCCTTGTTATGATTAGAACGAAGAAATGAGAATTATTTATTCCCCGAGTGGAAATAAACCCACATCCGTCATATTTAGAACCTGACGCCATGCCGCTGGGACATGACACATTGTACATTTATTGCGTTCTCCTTTGATAACTTATAGTGACTATCGATTACATGCCGATGAAACAGCTTAAAACTCACTCACTTACTTAAAACGATATTTTTAAACTTCACTGGACTGGTTTCCAGTGCGATATTACTATTTTAAGCAAACTATATAAAGAAACTAATTTTTTTAATATTCATCAATTATATATCAATATTATACATGTATTCTTATTCGTAAAATTTTACAAAACAACTTACAGTCAGAGTTATCTTTTCTTACAAATGAACAAAAAGGAAATAGACCACTTAGAAGTGCAAATAATTTATACTTACCAAAAACAAGAACCAATCAATTATCGCAAAAAATCTATTATTTATGAAGGAGCACAAATTTACAATAAATTACCTCAAGATATAAAAACATCTAAAAATTTTTATAATTTTAAAACTAAATTAAAGGAATATCTTATAAAAAATAAAATAGTACCGACCTGTATTGTAACTTTTTCAAATGTGGGTTGACTTCACTTTATCAAAGCTAATATTACTAAATTATTTCAATTTACCCACTCTTTAACTTACATAGGTGTATACTGTTTATTGAATATTTGATATTGTTTTCTTTCTGTTTTTACTATGTTTGCTGATTCCGATGCTCACATTTAATAATATGTACTTATTTAAGATAAGTAATATTGTATTTCTCTTTAAGTGAAATGTAATTTCTTTTGAGAAATAAATAAATTCTTTAACCATATTACTATTTTAATGTTGAATATCTATATCACTTTTCTAAGATATTCAATTTTCACGATTATTATACACATTTTAAATGAAACCATGTTATCGAAATAATCGCGTACATTTAGTACACAGAGTCTACCCGTGACCACGGACTATTGCAAAGTATTTGAAACGTCGGATTTCCAAAAAATTGTAATACTGTATATACGCGATTATTCCATTTAAATAGTTTCACTTAAAATATATTACTTACTATTTTTTTCAGTTGCAAGCTGCATCGCGTAAACAGCAGTATAGGCAGAGGGAACCTAACGTTCCCATTAGGTTACTTCTGTTCTTCATTTCCTGCCGAATCCTGGAGGCAGTGCTTGTCGAGTGGCGAAATTCGTCGCCACGCTGTTTTTTATAACCAGAGCAAAGAAAAGAAAATATTGAATGGCAAACGAACCCACAACCTGTCACGTTTACAATCACACACTTGTACCTACGCCACGACTGGCCTCAAATCCTATTGTACTACTTATTAGTGTGTTCATACATTGGTCTGTTTAGAAGAGCTCTCTTTCTATGAAGATTACTCTGTCATGTAATAATGTGACATTTTTCTTCACTTTGAAATAGAAAGAGCCACAATAAATATTACAAGTCAAATTTGACTAAATTACTGTAAACATTTCCTTTTTACCGCTTTGTCCGGATCTACAAACCTAATCAATTAAGTTATAAATAATGTTGATTTTGGTCTTCGCTGATAGATGCTGAAATTAAATTGTGCAAAACGGAATCCTAATAATTTGTTTATACGCCCGCCCTGTTCCTGCTTACAGAGGGTGCTTGTTGAATATTAGAAAGGTTTGTTATCGTTTTAATATTTTTTTAAATGTGTACTTCACGCCTGAGAAAGAATTATTTATTTTTTTTAATTTAAAAAAGTTTTAAAATAACGTAGTGAATAAGTTACATATTATTACACAACCGTACAAGAATTTAGATTTATTTAAGAGTTCTTCTTAATATGGCTTAGTGGTCTCCGCTTAGAGACGCGGCTTCAATTCCCGCGTTCCTGTTTTTACACTTTTTCTAAAAAACTTTTGTCTTCGAAGCATGAAATAACTTACACTTGGCAATAGAGAGTACAAAAAATAGTACTCTCTATTGCCTAGTTTTTGTAAGTTCTCGAAACGAATAATATTTGGATAAAATGGGTCAGTAAATATATTTACATTTGTGTAAATTAGGCTGCTGTGGCACAGTGGTACACCGCCTTACAGGTTGTTTTAGGTTCGATCCACACTCGTGGAAATTGTTATTTATAAAATATTTCTGTCTCTCAATACAAAAAATCTCAAAATTGGGCGGAGAGTGGAGGTACAGAGTGTCAACACTGGCTTCGCTTTATCTACTAGAGAAGCTACGCGAGAAGAAGTTAGAAGCTGCATTCTGTATAATTCTGTGAAGATTATTGGTATGCAAAATACCTATAGTATATAACCTATTTGACCAATTACTAATTAGAGACAAGAATGTTATGTGTTGTGTATTGTTAAATTAAACTTAGATTGATCACAGTAGGTTGAGTTATGTTGATTTGCATAATATTAAATTGAACATGTAACTATAATAGGATGTCGTTTGTAATTTGACTAACATTATGTATGTATTAGTGATGTTCAGTGAAATTATTTATGTGTATAATTTTAAAATTTAGCTTCATGCTGTATCCCGCACATAGTAGTGTAGGCAGAGGGAAACTTATGTTAAAACACTCCGTTCCCCACTTTCTGCCGAATTCTGGAGACATTGCGTGTTAAGTAGCAGAACTCAACGCCGCGCTTAACCTCGACACCTAATATTTCATCTCCTCGAGTGGGGATCGAACCCACAACCAGTCGATTTTACAGTCACACTTCGTGCCGCTGCGCTACGATGAATTTTTTTATAACAAGCACTTTAAGTAAAATATATTTAATATTAAACATACCTACTATCACATTTTTCTCAAGAACCACGCGCAAAAACAGTATATAATATTTTTCTAATATAAAGGAAATTTATTAAGGAAACTTTTATCTTATGTCCCACAGGAACTCTATATTTTTCTCATACGTACACATTTATTTTTTCTAAGTTTTCATAAACTAATATTCTTTTTAACATTGTACTATAGCTAGCTGAAATTTTTATAGTAATTAGTATTTTTTTCTATTTTTAGTTCCTGCACGCACGTATCAGGGTAGGCAGAAGGAACCTAGGAACCCAATCAGTATTAAGAAAGTCCGTTCTCCATTAATCGTTTTGCGTCGTTACCAGAGCGTAGAAATGAAAATATTAAATATTTCATATCCCCGAGTGGGAACCGAATTTACTATCGCCGCGTTCACAGTCGCAACGGCCTCTTAACATTTTTTTTATTAGAATGGCACGTGACGGCTGTATGTGCGATTCCCACTTGGAGGAATTAATTATTTTTATTCTGTCGCTCTGGTAACCAGACAAAATGCGACCTGTTGGTACGAATGTCTGGAAAACCGGACAGAATCAAAATATCCAGCAGAATAAAGATCTGAAAAAAAAATTTTTTTTTTAATCTTTATCGCACTTATACCTATTAAAAAAGGATATATTTGCTTTAATTAGAATAGAAAAGTCCAGGCGCAGAGAGGCCAGTCAGATTGTAAATTCGATTCCCAATCAAGGAAATGAAATATTTAATATTTTATTTTCTTCGCTCTGGTAATAACAAGGCAAAGCGCAACTTTGAATTCTGCCACCCACCACACAATACCTTCAGAATTCGGCGAAAATAGCGCAACAGAAGTGTCTTAATGTCAACAGATTGTCTTAACACTGGGTTTCCAGGTTCCCTCTACCTACCCTGCTGCAGCGTGAGTTTTTGGGATCATATTTCAGAATGTCTGTATATTATTTTTAAAATATATCATCAAACAACCCTGCTTCACAACAAACGATTTTCATAATCATAATCATAATCTAATGCCAATTTAAACAAATATCATAAATACCTTCAACCAGTGGAGAATAGTAGAACCAACCTACCCAAATATAATTTGTGAGGCTCAATTATAAGAATTTACTGCTCGCACGGGAGAGGGCTGACAGGTAGACGGTAAATTATACCTTAACCCGGTCAAGTGGATATGACTTCGCGTAATGCATGCGATTTATATTGCTGTATTAGCGATCCCGTTAGCGTTCTCGGTTATTTCGGTTTTTCTGTTCTTCTTAAAATTATTATTTTTTATATATTTTTTTGTATAGTTAGTTTTATGTGATTTAAGTGTGTTGGGCTATGAAATAAATGTCAGTATAAATAAATATTTAGTAGTTATTCAGTGCGATTATAGGTTCTTTTTTTTTAATTTTAAATAAAAAAGCTTACGTACTACTTTCAGAATTGTATGTCAACGGCTTCCCGTTGATTACTTCTACTACTACTTACCTATAAAATTTAACAAATTTAAGTTCGCGGGCATTTATTTTATGATATGAACTACAAATATGAAATGAACTACAAATACAAATTTGCGATTTTTTTTTAAATACCTATAAATTTTCACTTTTCAGATTTTATTTTTATTGTACGTTCTCACTTTCCCCCAATTTTCGTAACTGTATGAAATATGTGAATTTCATACAAAATATGGCAAACACAATGTATAAATAAATGCTCGTATCTTTTGATTCCATTAACTAAGAAGTTTTATTGTTATGTGCTCCAGTGGGCAAACGTTAAACCTGAATATTTGTTATTAGTTTCAGCTTGATACTTCCAAGCAATCTCGAGAATGCAACGTCGTATTGAATTATAATATTTCACGTTTTACACTATAAAATAAAATAAAAAAAAAGAAACAGAAAATGACGATAAAAAGATGGTTTTGACAGACGAACAATTAAGTGGTCCTATAAGAATTCCGTTTCCTTCTTTGGAGGTACGTTACGCCTAAAAATGGAGGTAACAAGAATAAAATGCTCGACAGATCACATATATATCAATTTCAATTTAAATTTGAATTTATCATTTAATTTTATACATATATATGGCAGAGGTTAATGTATGCATCAGTATTTTTACGTGTATGTTTGTTCCTATATGACATTGTACCGATGTTATAATGTTATTGTCATTACAATGATTCTTGCGTCAATCTTTTCGACCTTACTTACTTATAATTGGGCCATTGAGGCCAGTCGTGGCGCAGCGGCACGAAGTGTGACTGTAAAACCGACTAGTTGTGGGTTCGATCCCCACTCGGGGAGATGAAATATTTACTTAAATTTATATGTCCATTTATTCGCTCTGGTGTGGAGGTTAAGGGCGGCGTTGAATTCTGCCACTCAACACGCAATGTCTCCAGAATTTGGCAGAAAACGGGGAACGAAGTGTCTTAACAATAGGTTCCCTCAGCCTACCCTGTTATGTGCGGGATATAGCGCGAAGCTGATTTATTGGATTTTAAGTCCATAATAAAAATTAAAACCAGTTGTGATATTGAAAAAAAAAAAGGAAGTAAGATCTAAGAACTATGTCAATTGGGGTATCATTGGATAGGTACTCAAAATTGATTAGGTTCCTTTCATAATTTTTCATTTTAAATAACTATTCTTTTTAATTTTCATATTTAAAAAGGTGCTTATTTAAATTTTTCCTTACTCTGCCCTTATTTCACGGTTTTTCGCTGCCTACTGCTGGTGGTAAAACATAGGTTAAGTTCAACGGGTTCAATTTCCCACAATATTAACTCCGTATATACCTTGAACTATAACTATAACATTGAAAATATGAGCGTCCTAGGCGGCAGTGTATGACCGTAACCGTGATAGTTGTAGATTCGATCCCCACTCGGGGGAATGAGTTGTTTTAGTCTTTTCTCTCTCTGGCTTTAAGTCGCAATATCTCTTTTTTTTTTTTGAAATTGAAATTGACTGAAGAATGCAGTTTACAGATACTATATTCTATCTATTTTTTTCTTTCTATTTCATATAGTGGGATAAGTAATATTTTGAATTTCTCTATCGATCATACTAAGTAAGAAATAACTGAGATTGACTAATTTACTAAATATTTTCTGTAATCCAAATAAAAAGCAACTTAGTTGCACAGCCGGACTTTGAGTAATGACGCCACATTCGTGAGGTCGTACGCATATTGCGCTGTGTTCTAGAAAAACTGTGGAGACGCTTAAACATAAAAGAAACCAACACTATTATAATAATTGTGTTGTAATTAAACTATACATTTACATAATTTTAAAAATCTAGTTTACCACATCTTAAATATATACGTTTCAAATATGTTTGTTATGTCTGAAAATTCTGAAAGGAGTGAGTGTTATATTATTATTACGTTGAAATGTAGAGAACGAAGTATCTTGAAACCCAATTCTCTTTAGTTTCCCTACTATATGCAGAAGAAACCGTGAAGCTGAAAAAAATTAATCTATATCATATTTAGTAATAAAAATAAGCTCGCGGAGCGTTTTCTATATAATATGTAGAGGTCCTTGCAGTATCCTTGTTTGGTTTTAACATTCATATTTCTGATATTAAATTAGAAACTGATGTTCTTCAGTTCTATTTCGTATTATTTTACAAAAAAATATTGTTGTGTCAGCTGTGTCATTTAATTATTGAATTCTTATGGCCATCTTCGAGGTAATCATCAGAGTCTGGTTACTAGCACCAAAATATAGATGAAATAAAATCCATTTCCCTTTCATTTGATACCCATAATGGGTTGGTTGAACGAAAATATGTACATATTTTCGTGCAAACCGTAATTTGGTACTAGCTTCATCGTTCAAGCGTTCAAGTTTCATTTGATACCCATATTGGTTTGGTTGTTTTAAAATATATACGGCGTCATTTTGTTAAGGCGGCCTGATGGCTGCCTATAATGGATTAACAACAAAACTAAATTTATATGATTGCATTGTTACGGGTAATAAAGATACATGTACATAAGTTTGATTACAAACCAACAAACATCGGGACTGATGAAACTATATAAACTTGTAAAATAAATATTTTAGAAGATACCACAGTTTTAAAATATGCCATCTGCGCCCTCGCCACTCCCGACGACTCCAGCGTGCGGGGCAGCGGGCGGGGGTCAAGGCGCGTACTTAACTATTTATAATATCTAATTACCTGTCAACTATATTAATATTACGTAATGGGTTAATCTTAGAAACTATTTTTTAAAGTAAATAAGTATTTGGACTGGAACAGTTTAAAACTCTAAATTTTATACGTTGGAATTAGTGGCTCGACTTAGGAACAGTTAACGCTTGTGATAAAACTGGACAATCGGAACAATTTTTTGTGGAACTTGCAATAACCCATACTTGTTCTGGAACAGCTAAGTTGGTTTAGCTGGAACTGTTCCGGAACAGGCATCTAGCGTTTTGTGTTCCGGGACAGTGTTCTGATCGGAACGAAACATCATTAGTATCTAGTGGCAGATCCCAGAAACGCACTTTGTTTAATCAATTCGGACAAATTTAAAAAAATAAAAATCTCACAGGTACAAACGCGGCATCGTTATTAATTTAATTTATTCAACAAAATGATGTAATATATGGAATATCTGAATAAAATTAATTATTAAATTAATATCAGCCTGAAAAGTGTGTTTAACCGTGAAATTCATTTTTGATTCATTCATTCAATGACATAGCTTTATATTGAATTATAACATTTCACGTTTCATAAAAGTTAGAGGAGCAAAAAAAATACCGATTTAACATATGTTTCTTCTATAGAACGTACGCGCTTATTGCTGACAAAAGCTCAATAATATATTTTTTAGGTGGAAAGTATACAGCATAGGCATATCATAGACTTCTCTCTGAAAATGACTGTTTAATTAATTAAGTACAAGCGATTGACTTATTTTTTTTCAGCTTCACGCTGTATCAAGCACACAGCAGGGTAGGCACAGGGAACTTAGTGTTAAGACACCCTGTTCTCCACTTTCCACCGAGTTCTGGAGGCATTGCGTATTGAGTGGCGGAACTTAACGCCGCGCTATGCCTCGACACCAGAGCGAAGAAATGAAAATATAAATGTAAATAAATATTTTATTTCCTCGAGTGGGGATCGAACCCACAACCATTTGATTTTACAGTCACACTGCCCCTGCACCACGACTGGCCCCATTCTGGCGATTGACTTATAATAATTGTAGACATTTTGATTAATATTATTTCATAATAAATTATAATAACACATCATATTATAACAAAATTCCACAAAATTTATACATTTTTTTCATTGATATGCTCCTAACAATTGTATTCGCCAACAAAAAAACAAACATAAATGAATTTTTTTTCTTTTATCTTTTACTGACTTTTTTTGTAGTACAATATAATTTTATTGCGTTTTTAATATATATTGTATATTGAATATTACAGACGAACTATAAGCTACATCTATATTTATTTATAAATCCACGAACATCGTAACGTCCATTCAAAATATTTTAAATATAATACGATCAATAGTTTCCTATGTCCCATCGGAGGATGTCTCAGCAGAATTTCCAGGCAACGTAAGCTATTTTCATTTTGATCAGTCATTCCATTTATCAATCCATCCAATTATTCCACTAAAAGAAATATTATCACCTACGAATAATATGTTACTATTAAGATAATTACACAATAAATGGATCTAAAGTTCATTGAAATGATTGGAAACTGTCCAAGAGGCCCGGGTTCAAATCCCGCTACGTTCAATTTTTTATGCGTTTCTAGAAAAATATTTTTCTTTCTTAAGTGTGGAATACATTTTAAAAATTTTAAACACAATTGTCTTACTTGCAACAATTGTTTAAAGTACGTTTTAATTATATTTGTGTTTAAACTATTAATATGTAATGTATTTGGTGGTTCTATGTTTGTTTGTTTGTTATTTTATATGATATAGACGATTTTTGCGTTATGTTCAAGCCGAATAGGAAAACGCCTGACAGATTATAAAGCGCCTGACAGATTATAAAGCGCAACAACTCAAACGTCACACGAGCAGGGGCGACGGCCCATTGCGCTTTGAGACTCAGACCTAAGAACATCATCTTTTATTATATTGTTATAATTTTCATCATCATTGTAAAATCAGAAGTAAATCGTTTACTCAAGAGTTTTTTGAGTCTCATTTACCCATTATTCATCATTGGCGCATTCATTTGGTGACCCCGACGTGATCTTTACCGAGCAATCCACCTGCCGTGATACCTGTCGAAATACGAAGCCAAGAATACTCGCCCTCCAGGACAACGCCAGCATCAAGCTGCAGCCATCAATCCGAGGGAAGTGTGCTTTTAATCCTTCATAAATAATTCCTTTTTATTTCGATTTGTGTGAAAACGGCGGACGAAAATATTTTTAGGTCAACCCTCATTTAAAAAAAAAAAAAAAAATATATTATCCAAATTATTGTTAATTCATAGTAAATTTCGTAATAATATTCATTTATATGGTGTTTCGCGTGTATTAGCATTTAAAAATGAGTATATTGTTTGAATAACCAAGATAATTTATTTCGTTAATAGTTTCGTTTTACAATAACCTACCTACAGTATCAGTTCGAAGTAATTACGATATTTAAAGTATTAAAATAAAAAATATTCAATGTGTAAAAAATTAAAATTTATGAACAATATTTGAAACATAATTGCCGATATTTCCAGGAAATAAACATCTTTAAGTGCCACGACATCTCGCTCCTACATACAAGTGCAAGCGCATGTTTATCAGCGACCGGCCGGCTGCGAAACCTATTTCTTACGGGATTCACGTAAAGTACACATTCAATATTTCTATTTTTTTATTAATTTGTAAGCAAACAGTAATAAATTGTGCGTTGTTTGCGCTGTTAAAATGAGTAATTTAAAAGACCTTGTTAAGCAAAGAGCAGCCATTAGAGGTAGATTAACTCTTTTTGATGAAATATTTAACACCGTTAATGGAATGTAAGGAATTTAATGCGTTGCAATTAAACGAACTTCGTTTAAGATGTGACAAAGTGCGTGAACTTTCAAGCTGTTTTGAGGATATACAATCACAAATAGAATTAATAGAAGATGATACGTCAAAGCAGCTTGAGGAACGTGATACAACGGAGAACTTATTTTTTAATTTAATTGCCAAGGCTCAGTCTTTGTTGGAGTATTTTGAAAACAAGGACAAAGTAGATAGGGTATCTAATACTTCAAATAAGGGTCGCAATAGTATAATGAAGTTGCCTCCATTAAAAATACCACCTTTTAGGGGTGAGTCAAACCAGTGGCTTTCCTTTAGAGATACATACATATCACTTATTCATACCAATGATTCTATAGAAGACATAAACAAATTTCATTATTTAAAATCGTACTTGGAAGGATCGGCTAGTTCTGTCATATCTTCTATTACCGTCTCTTCGAATAATTATTCAATCGCATGGAATCTTTTATGCCAACGGTATGACAACAAGCGTCTTTTAGTAAATGAACATATTAAGGGATTGTTTTCAATTACACAGCTACATAGAGAAAGTGAGCAAGGCATACGTGAATTAATTGATACTTTATCTAAGAACTTAAACGCTTTGAATTCTTTAGGCGAACCTACTGATAAGTGGGATACTTTAATAATTTACATAGCCTTGGGGAAGCTCGACAATGTAACCACACGTAAATGGGAAGAATTTAGGAGTGATTTGGATTCACCCACGCTGGAAGAATTTTATTCGTTTCTTCGCCAGCGAGCTACAGTCTTAGAAACAGTTAACGCTGGTAGGTCTAATAAATATGAAAAACGACATAGCTTGCCACATACAAAATCATTTATTGCTTCCTCCTCCGTAGAGTATAATCTTACACAAAAGAAATGTCCATTTTGTAACCAAGATCATAGAATTTTTGAATGTCTTAAATTCAAATCGTTACCTGTCGAAGAGCGCTTAACTAAAACATCGATCATGAAATTGTGCAGTAATTGTCTCCGCAGAGGCCATCAATCATATCAATGTAGATTGAATGGCTGTAGGATCTGCCATCAAAAACACAACACAATATTACATAAACAGAGTTCTTTACAATCAACTCGAAACATTCATCTAAACACTACACATCCTAATGAAATTAACGTGCCTGAGCATATAGTCGACTCCACTGCTTCCGGACCCTCCACTTCAGTTTCCTTGTCAGCCGTCTCCACCAATCAAGCTCTTCTTTCAACAGCGTTGGTCAAGGTCACGTGCAATGGCAAAACATTTATTTTGAGGGCTTTACTGGACTCTGGTAGCCAATCGTCTTTTATCAGCGAACGGGCACATAGGGATATTGGTTTTCTTAAAGTAAAAGATTATCTCCATTGTGTTTCCGGTATTGGCAACACTGTGTTAAAAGTTACGGAGCATTGTACTATACATTTGCACTCCATGCATAATTCCTTTAACACAGAAATTAAATGCTTTATTTTACCTAAAATTACTGAACACCTGCCTCATGTCGCAGTGCGTATACATGATTTAGGCATTCCTAACAACATCCAACTGGCTGACCCTAACTTTTATCAACCTTCAGAAATAGATTTACTTTTGGGCGCTGATGTATTCTGGGACTTACTTAGGTCTTCTAGAATGCATTTGGGACCCAAGAGACCAATATTACATGACACACATTTAGGTTGGATATTGGCTGGGTCCATGTCAGGAGAGTTTTATAGGAGCAATAATTCTACCATACAATGTAACTTTTCGCAAGACATTAGCGCGCAACTGTCAAGATTTTGGGAACTTGAAGACGTACCTTCAATAAAAAAGAATAGCACTAGTGACTATTGCGAAATATTGTTCAATGAAACAACTCGCAGAGAAAGAAACGGCAGATTTAGTGTTCAGATTCCATTAAAAAATTCGGTTGAATTATTGGGTAATTCATATGACATTGCAGAAAAGCGACTACTTCAACTTGAGAAAAAAATAAGAAATAAACCACAATTAAAACAACAATATTTAGATTTTATTCATGAATATGAACGCATGGGACACATGACAGAAATTAATAAACCAGTGTTTGGTTGCTACCTTCCACATCATGCAGTCATAAGAGAACAAAGTGACACAACAAAATTGCGAGTGGTATTTGATGCTTCTTCTAAAACATCTACTGGGGTATCGTTTAATGACATCCAACACATTGGCCCTGTAGTGCAAGATGACTTATTTTCCATTTTGCTTAGATACAGACAGCATACATATGTTGCTTCAGCAGATGTGGAGAAAATGTACCGCCAAATATTAATACACAAAGACCAACGTAATCTGCAACTCATTTTGTGGCGAGATGAGCCATCACTACCTATAAGGATATTGCAATTAAACACTGTTACTTACGGTACGGCTTCAGCGCCTTATCTGAGTACCCGGTGCCTTTTACAACTGTCAAAAGAATGTGGTGATGACAAATTGTCTCAAGTGATCAGAGAGGATTTTTATGTAGACGATTTTCTTTCAGGGGCTGACACTGAAACCGCTCTGGAAGAAATAGTCACGTCTGTAACTAACCAACTCAACTCAGCCTGTTTACCTTTAAGAAAGTGGCGAACCAATACACCCGCTGTCTTTAAAAATAAATCCAATATCATCTTGCCTAAAAATTTGGATACATCCAACGCACAATCGAGCGTTTTAGGATTGAATTGGGATCCTTCTGAAGATATACTACGATTTCCAGTTGACATTAATATCAACCCAACCATAACCAAAAGAATAATTCTGTCACATTCAGCAAAGTTATTTGATCCGCTGGGTTTGCTCAGTCCATGTACCATTATACCCAAAATAATTCTTCAAAGACTTTGGTTATCAAAATTAGATTGGGATGATCCAGTTGATATTGAGTTGGAGAGGGAGTGGCTTAACTTTGTGTCGAGTTTGAATTCTGTATCAGAACTTAAAATACCTAGAAGTGTAATTATTCAAAATTCAGAAACTATACAATTACACTCGTTTTCTGATGCATCTCAGGTCGCATACGCCGCAGCTATCTACATCGTATCATATGACAATTCGGGTAACGTTCTTGTGAAGCTTCTTTGTGCCAAGACTAAGGTGGCCCCTGTCAAAACGTTAACCATTCCTCGCCTGGAATTATGCGGTGCCCTGTTGTCAGCACGCTTAACCAACAAGGTACTGAAGTCGTTACGTTGTAAGATCGATTTGGTGTTTCATTGGACAGATTCAACAATTGTGCTGGGTTGGTTAGCGTCTCAGTCAGCTAACTTAAACACTTTTATTGCCAACCGCGTTAGTGAAATACAACAACTGACATCCGTAGGTGTGTGGCGACATATTCCTGGTGACATGAATCCAGCAGATCTAGCATCTCGAGGTGTAAATCCAAAATCGTTACAATCAAATAGGCTATGGTGGGAGGGTCCGTCATTTCTTACTGAAAATCCTAGTCAATGGCCAAGTCCCATCAACACAAACACTATTCATGACTTACCTGAAAAGAAAAATAAAAAATTAATAACTACATTACAATCAATTACACATAAAATTACGAATACATTAGAAATTATACAAATGGAAAGATTTTCAAAATTTGCAATTTTACAAAGGTCTCTTGCCTATGCTCTGCGATTTATTCATAACACAAAAAATAAACACTGCAAAAGTACAGGTCCTTTGAAAACACATGAATTAAATAGATCGTTAAGCATATTAATAAAACAACATCAAGGCACTTGTTTTTTAGAAGAAATTAAATTACTTAAAAATAAACAAAACTTACCTCCAAAGTCTCGTATTTTATCTTTAACTCCATTTATAAACCAAGACGGCATTATTTGTGTGGGAGGCCGAATCCATAATTCGAGTGAACCTTATGAGAAGAAACATCCCATTCTTTTAGATTCAAGTCATCATTTTTGCAAATTGTTATTTACACATTACCACAAAACACTTTTACATGCAGGCCCTCAGCTATTACTTAGCACATTAAGAGACAAGTTTTGGCCTTTAAGAGGCAGAATATTAGCTAGGAGTACTGTCAATAATTGCAGACTGTGCAGACTCATGAAAGCACAAGGTTCAAATCCCATCATGGGAAACTTACCAACCATGAGAGTTACTCCAAGTTCCCCATTTCATATTAGTGGTGTCGACTTCGCCGGGCCATTTTACATTACCGACCGTAAGGGACGCGGCTGTAAGATTTCAAAGTGCTACTTATGTTTATTCGTATGTCTCACTACCAAGGCATTGCATCTTGAGTTAGCAAGCGATCTCTCCACTGATGTGTTTATGTTGTGTCTAAAACGTTTCGTATCTCGTAGGGGAAAGCCATTGGAATTGTATTGCGACAATGGCACTAATTTTGTCGGCGCAAACAACGAGATTAGAACGTTCTTAAAATCAAACAATGAAAGTATTACGGGTTTCGCAGCCGATGAAGGCATACAATTTAAATTTTCACCGGCATACTCCCCACATTTTGGGGGAATTTGGGAAGTGGGTGTAAAATGTGCCAAATACCATATAACGCGGATTTTAGGTGACAAACATTTAACTTTCGAAGAGTTGTCTACCCTCTTCACACAAATTGAAGCTATCCTAAATTCCAGACCTTTAACTCCCCTTTCCTCCGATCCAAATGACCTATATCCTTTGACTCCCGCACACTTCCTGATCGGCCGACCTCTGACTTCTTTACCGTCAGATAATTTACTGGACGTGAAGCCGAGCAGACTGAACCGTTACCAGAGCTTGGAGAAGATGCGACAGCATTTCTGGGACCGTTGGAGGAATGAATACCTAAGCGAACTTCAGCAGTAACATAAATGGCGAGTCAGTAATCGAGGACTAAAAGAAGGAGATTTGGTCGTCATCAAAGAGACCAACGCGCCTCCTTTAAAATGGCGCATGGCCCGGGTTCACAAATTATACCCGGGTTCTGATGGAGTGTCGAGAGTAGTGGACGTCGTCACTTCAAAGGGCATCATTCGTCGGGCTGTTCATAATCTCTGCCTACTTCCTGTTCCTGAATCTACACGAAGTCCTGAGGACTTCGAGCGGGGGGAGGATGTTCAAGCCGAATAGGAAAACGCCTGACAGATTATAAAGCGCCTGACAGATTATAAAGCGCAACAACTCAAACGTCACACGAGCAGGGGCGACGGCCCATTGCGCTTTGAGACTCAGACCTAAGAACATCATCTTTTATTATATTGTTATAATTTTCATCATCATTGTAAAATCAGAAGTAAATCGTTTACTCAAGAGTTTTTTGAGTCTCATTTACCCATTATTCATCATTGGCGCATTCAGTTATTTGAAAAAAAGAACAAAAAAATATTTGGAACAGCGCACTTCCGTGGTGACCCCACCCCACAAAGTCAAGATCTGATAGCATTTATTTATTTCTTTGAAACTGTAAGTAAATTAATTAAGATCAATTGTGAAACGAAGGGGAGATCCTTGTACCTTGTACTTATCTTCAATCCTAGTATTATATATTCAACACCATTATGTTTTAATTAATTTGAAATATTGATTTTTTATGTATCTCATCCTTATATTAACATGAAAATATTTTTTTTTTTTTGCGTAGCGCAGCGGCACGAGATTTGATTTTGTCCCATTGTATTAATTAAAAACATGTTTGAGAAATATTCTATATTCTATATAAGGCTATGAAATATTTTGAAACATAACATTCTTCAGCAACCTTTCGAATTGACCATCGTTGTACTTATAACCTTCTTTATAACTTTTATGACGTTATCCGTATTGGGTTTAAGTTTAGTTACTTTTCTCATACTTCTTGGCTTCATAAAAAAAACAAAAATAATAATTTGAACAGTCCCAAGGAACAATAAAAAAATATTTGTAAAAACAAAAACTCCGACTGCATAAAACTAAAAAAAAATAAACAAGTCCAATAGTTTATTAGGATTAACAGTTAGTATTTTTTTTTTTCACTAAGTCCCACAGCCGCCATGATTGTTTTATTTAACGTCACTAATACGAATCTAACGATAACTCAATTCTGGAGATATGAGGTAATAAAGAATAATACATACATACAAGATACGCGCGAAAAACATAACCCTTCCTTAGCAGTCGGTAATAAATGAATGTCCCAAGGTACAAAATTATTTTGTTTTATTAAGTAAACTTACGTAAACTGATTGAGTAATCCATCAAAACATAGCAAAATAAGTAAATACATTTCAAACACTCCACTCAAAACATCGATGAAAAAGGATAACAAAAAAAAACAGTAGCAAAATTTTGCCAATGCGCAACTACCTGACGTAAACATTCAAAATCGCCGACTTTATCGGATACGATCGAAATGTTCGACACAAAAGACTGCGAGGTTCGCTTGTGGTACCTATAGCGCCAATTTTGAAATAAATCTATCACTGCCCAAGTGTCCAAGGTACAAGCTGTCATAAGGTGTAATAT
The DNA here is from genome assembly GCA_021202915.1 of Heliconius himera. NCBI lineage: Eukaryota > Metazoa > Arthropoda > Insecta > Lepidoptera > Nymphalidae > Heliconius > Heliconius himera. The sequence continues at coordinate 516,442 of JAJHJA010000424.1, forward strand.
TTATTTTGTAAAATTACTATATATATATATATATATATATATATATATATATAATCCTAATATTCCTAATTATTTCTTGTTTGAATAAAATAATATTACACCTACTCACCCCAAGGCATTTCCGGTGAACTTACAATTATTAAAATTGACACAAACTGAGAACTTAACATACAAATAAAGGAAAAAAATCAAAAAGTTAAAATTTATAGATAATTACTTCATTGAACCAAATAATTACAATCTTATATTTATAAGGCCGGTCGTGGCGCAGAGGCACAAAGTGTGACTGTAAAATCGACTGGTTGTGGGTTCGATCCCCACTCGAGGAGATGAAATATTTACTTAAATTTATATTTTCATTTCTTTGCTCTGGTGTCGAGGCAAAGCGCGGCGTTGAGTTTCGCCACTTGGCACGCAATGCCTTCAGAATTTGGCGGAAAGTGGGGTGCTGTATGCGGGTTACAGCGTGATTTTTTTTAATTATTATATTTATAGTTAATTTAATACCAAATCAAATGAGTGTATGCTCGCAAACTTAAATTAGTTAACTTTTATAAGTTTTTCTTCTCGTTTACCTACAGTCCTGACTTAACCGATTTTTTTTGTTTCTAAGTGACTTAATGACATCCCGATCATACTGTACTTATTTATTTATTAATTTTCTCTTACATTAAATATATTAGAACAAAATATTCTCTTGCCTAATAGTAGTTTACTTAAGATAATCTAAGCCACCTCCATCCGTACCAGTAAAGTTAACTGTGATGCATTGCCTTTCGTCAGGCTCCATTGCGAACACCTCCACTGACAAATGGACTGGATACACGCGTGATTTAACCCTAACACGAGTTGACTTGATGAATCACATATAATATGGAGCTGTAAATATATGTAATATAAGCGGGCGCATACTTCCTGTTTGTCTTTTGTTTTGCTTAGTTACTTTTATTTTTTTGTAAAGATGGAAGATTTTCTGAACGTAAACGCGACAAGTTATGGATTCCAGTTCGGGGAAATAAAATATTTAATAATTTCGTTTTTTCGCTAGTATCGAGGCAAAGCGCGGTGATCAAAATAGCCACTAAACACGCGATGCCTAAAGATTCGGCGGAAAGTGGAGAGTGGAGTGCCCTAGGCTTTCTCTGCCTACTACTACTACATACGGAATACGGCGTGAAATTGTTTTCACTTTAAAACTAAATTAATATATCCAGTAACACTCGCGCTATTAAGACAAATCCAACGACATACAATTTATGAAAATCGGTTCACTAATAAAAAAAACTACAAAGGAAAAATCTACAGAAAGACGTATCTAACATACGCGCAAAGACATTACCCTCCTTTTAAGCTTCATCGGAATCTAGTAACAAGATATAAACCAAAAACGATCACATTGAATCTATTTTCCTATAGAAACTATTTTCCGATAGCAACAGTTAAACGAATAAAACTCCTATTATTAAGATATAGGAACTGCAAGTCGTTCCAATATATCTTTTTTTCCCCAAAAAAATTGGCCAAAGATAAAAAAAGAACTACGGCTTTCCTCAACCCACAATCAAGTGACGTATAAAGAATTCACAAAATGCCTAGTGCATTAACAAAGACGTGATATATCGCCTTTCGTCGGGCTCCACTGCTAAGTCATTCTCTGATAAATGTAGGTACTGGATTTACGTGTCATTTAACACTAACTGGGACCGCTAGCGTGAAGGACCGTATCGATGTGTGGTGGTTCACGTTTTTTCACGCATGGCAGGTTAGAGAATCAGGTGTTAAACACAGAAAAAAAATGTTTTTAAAATTATATCTTCGCCAGTTTTGTAGTCAAATGCGGTACTTGGAATCGAAAATTCCAAGTACCGCATATATATATATATATATATATATACACCGAATACCAAACGAATATTCGGCGCATCTCTACTAAAAAGTAACATAATGTTACTTAATTATTTGCATTTCATATATAATATTTAAGAGTACAATATTATTTAGGTGTAAATAAAGAATTTTAATATAAAAATATATTAAGTCTAGTTAAAAATAATGTGTAGAAAAACTCCATTAGTTGTAGCTGCTGCTCTAAAATTTTCTACACAGTTTTAATACTCCTTCTATCCCACAAATCGCATGAAAGGCATACTTAAAAGATTAAAAAAAAATGTAAATTTAAAATTTCCAAAAAAACTTTTTACTCAGTGTTTCAGAAAAGAATACGTGACCTTTGTAAAATAAAAGTCCAATCTCCTTGCGTCCGGAATGAGCGGCAACTTTTCAATCTAATTCACTAACTTCCATTGTGGAGGTCCATTCCAGGGCTCGTTAAATGGCGGGCCGGATATTACTATGTTCGGCATAAAAAAAAACATTATTTGTTTACATAGCCTAAGAATATACTAGTCACTTTATATAAAATATTTAAAATTTTTACTATTGTATAGAACTGGGTATATATAACTTTGCAAAGTAAACGGAAATTTTTATATATTCCTTTATATTTAAATTCAATTTGTAATTAGTTTTTTAAGCATATTTCTCGCTTCGTATCACAATTGTACAGAATACAGTCAAGTCATAAATATACTGTCTTTTTTTTTGTATCATACTTACATGTTTGTGATATGTTATATCGTGACTCTTGTCCTTTTTTAACCGACTTTTGTAAAAGAAGGTTATCAATTCGACTGTATTTTTGTAAAATAGCATCGTTAATAAATAATAGCTAATAATTGACATAAAATTAATAAATAATATATCTGAGTTATTTACGATGATGATATATAAGACGGCTTTTAAAAGTATATAGCTTAAAGATTGAGAAGCCCTGACATAAAAGACAGACCTCTTTAAAATTTCACTCAACCAATTCGACTGCAAATTGAGAGTTACAAAGAGTGAGTTAACAAATTCAACCACCTGTTTCTAAATTTCTGGCAATTTCTAAATGAGTTTAGTTTTGGTTAACTTTGACGCTGTCCATTTAAATTAGGCATTATTTTATATAAAAGTGAAATTTTGTGTGTCTATAAGACTTTTCTTAAAAGAAAAAAGTGCTATAGATTGCCGTGTGTTCCCGGCTTAGAATAGGATGACCCTGGTACTGATGGTGTCGTAGGCGGCGACTAAAGTACCTGCGGAAGAGTCAGGTTGCCAGCAATGGCAACACACATGGGCAGACTCAACCTTATTGTTACCTCCCTGGCATTTAAAACTGGCGTTAATTAGTGGATTTATCCCTTTGTGTTTCGCATTAGGCAATTCTAGCACCCAACCCCCCACCCCTCCCTAAAATGTGGAGCTTTGTAACATCAGGAGTCTACATTCCAACCTGAATGCCGTTCACCACCATCTTGAGACAGCACGGCCAGCCTTGTTATTTCTTGACGGAGACTCAAATTGCCCGTCCGAGCGACTCAGCCTATTTTCTACACCCCGGCTACAAAATAGAACATAATATAATGCCTCATGCCGGGGTGGCTGTTCGTAAGGGAAGACTTAAGTTTCCATCATCTTGCCAATTATCAAGGTCAAGACCTGTCAACTATGTAGCTCCGTGTTGACTGCAACGATCGTGCCCGAGTCTACGTATGCCTGCACAGGTCCCATAGTGGTAATGCAGGAACGGAGCGGCTCATGGAGCATATGTAATACGCTATCGACGATATGCTCTCACAGATCCCCTCCGCTGTGGTCGTGATACTTGGCGATTTCAATGCGCATCGCATCATATGTCACTTCGGCGTCTTAGCAACTGTGCCGCTGCTGTTGTTGACGTGGTTCTACAGGACATGGAACTTTATATTCCTAGCACTGTAGTGGCAATCGGTGGCAAATCACAGCCTTGGTTTGATACGTCTTGCAGACTTGCTGTCTTTAGCAAACACGAGGTCACTGCTTACTAAGGATTCGAAGGCGAGCTCTGCCCTCTTTTGACATCCACAAGTCAAATGGGTCAGATGGTGTGCTCCTGAGCTGACACCAGTGCTAACACGTTTGTTTAGGCACTCTTACTCAGTCGGCGTAGTCCCAGGCTCGTGGAAGAGCGATCTCGACCATCCGATCCCGAAAAAGTCGATGATTCCGATCCATCTAACTTTGAAGTACAGAAAAAGTGCTTTATTATCTAAAACGGACTGCTTAATTATATTATAATTCTATAAAACAAAATTCTATTTTACCATAAAATAAAATTATAAGTGTAAATTATACTCTTATTGAATTTAGCGACGCAATTGTAATTCTTATACCGAACATGGGAATCTAATGTTAAGACACTCCGTCCCAATTAAGACACTTCCGTTCCTCATTTTCCGCCGAATTCTCAAAGCATAGCGTGTTGAGTGACGGAATTCAACTATAATTTTTCTTTCCACCCGAGTGCTAATCGAACCCATAACTGTCGCAATAATTTAAATATATAAATTTCCCTAAATAAACATCGAAGCCACCACCCTCGCGCCAATATTAAAGCACAATAAAAAAATTACATTATCTAGATACCATCATATTATAACTAAAGTTATAAAAAATTCGAAATAATAACATCACAAAGTTAATGTCATAAAGAATTAACTGAACCATATTTGTTTTAATCAGCAATGTGACGTATACAGAACACAGATTTTATTATAATTATGGTACAATCAAGATATTATTGTAGAGGGCCCTTCATTTTGATGTGTATATTTTTGCAAGAGGCCAGGGGCACTGTATATACGACTGTATATGCGACTGGTTGTGGGTTCGATCCCCAATCGAGGAAATAAAATGTTTATTTAAATGTATACTTCCATTTCTTCGCTCTGGTGTCGAGGCAAAGCAAGGCGTACAGCGTGAAGCTGATTAAAAAAAGGTGATAAATCTATAATAGACTAGCAACTGAGAAATCAAAAATCGCTAACGTAAATCCTATAGCCTTACTCAATAAACATACCTACTCTGCTATCCAACAAACACTTTGATTCAAATTTTCTGTTTTGAAAAAATAATTTCTTATAATAAGTAGAAGTAGTTTTCGTAGTAGACCCACTCGCGGCTTCGCCCGCTTGTACTTTACTAATCTAAATTAAATTAATTTATTAATCTGCGTTACTTTCCTTTTCTTATAATAATTAAACAGCAAACAGACAAATATTTGGTTTTATTATGTTATTTTATGTCACCAATAATTTTGGCATTTTTTTTTTCATATATATTTTCCATGTACAGGTACCGATCCGTTACGATTTTATTATAAGTATAAATTTATAAATCTTATAATTCATAGAAGAAAATAAATAAAAATAGAGTAGACGTTCGACATTGAACTTATAATACGAGCTCAACGAGTCGTCAAAGGACAAATGTAAAATATAATAAAAAATCTTAAATAAAATAAAAAAAAATAAAAACTATTTGATTCTAAAAGTTTCAGTCGTAAATTAGAATTGATCTACATTGTTCTTATATAAACATCGTGAAACTAAAAACGGTATAATATATTAAATTTAAAGCATTTTTTCATGTACTGTAAAGAAAATATTTTTCCAAAAAAGTTATAAATAAAAGCTTCGAAGAGATCTTAAATGGAAATCGAATCCACTTTCCCTGTTACATAAGTAAGGTTATAAATCTTAGGTTTTTTCTTCACACACATCACATGTTAAGTTTTTCACATTATATTTCTCCAAGAAAAGACCTTGTGCCCAAACACTCCGTTCTCCACTCTCCGCTGAAATACGGGACACTGCATCATGCATGTTAAGTGGTGGGACCCTATGCTGCATTTTTCACTAGGGATTCATTTAAAAGCTATTTAAAGTATCTGGAGACTGCCAGATTGCATTTAGTGTGAAAGTTTAATAAGATCAGCTATCTAAAAGAATTCAGGTAGAAAATATCGCGTGGAAATCGTCGATGCCATCATGGTACCTACTTGCATTACCGTTGCAATACTATTGTATTAGCTGCATAGTGGGTTCATACAATATTACAATGGATTCAGGCAAAGTGGTTTAGAATCAATGCCTAATGTGCCTATTTCGGTGAATTTCAGCTGAAAATTGCATCCATTTTGTGCAAAATTTTGTTTGTATTCAGAATAATTTCTAAATTTCATAGCTAGTTTTATGTTATGTTGTTTCGTTTGTTACTTTACATTTTTTTATGTAATTATTCTTTATTTTAAATTGTAATGGCTAGTTTCACTAAAAATTCATAAATTTAATTTAAAACATCAGTATAAAATGTGAAATGCTCTTTTAATTTCCTGTACCTATATCAAATTAAATAGAAAAAAGTAAAACAGAAAATTGAGTATCAAGTGACTTTCAAGTTAATTTTTGTAAAAAATACTCCACTCGAATTGAGCATAACATATATTATTTAATTTTATTACATAAGTTTGACCTAATTAAAACTTGTGATTGGCCTTAAAAACAAATATCCCAGAGTTGCAAAACACGATGTTGTAAAATAGCTCCCACTGTCCGCACCCTCATTTTCAAACTATACACACTGTAGTTGCCACGATGAATATTTAAATACATTTTAGTTGAGTTAACATTTAAAATTTAAATTTTTATACTAAATATTTAAATTAGTAATTGACAATTGTTACAGTGTATTTTCAGTGACGCAAATAATGACCAAGAGAATCGAACAAAATTTAAGCGTTTTTTTTTCGAACTAGAGGGTTAATCAAAGTTAATCAGTTAATCTTGAGAGGTCATCAAATAAACAATGGAGATGCTGGCACAGAATCATGCAGTTGAACAATTTGGTAAATTCTGGAAATGTACCAGTAGACTTAGTGTAAATTCAAGCGTACCTGTAGGGCGTGTCAGTGAGCCAAGAGACAGCCAACTTATTTTTTTTTAATTTGTGTCACCTTTATCAAGCGTGCAGCAGATGGCCGGCGCTGAGTCTAGTGCTGCGAAGATCTCTAACATATTCACGTCTGAGAATGTTGCCTTTGTTATTAAAAGTGTGGTGAGAGGAATGTTTCCAGGGCATGATAGCTTCAACGTCGAGAATTTTTAATAGGCCGGCCTTCATTTGCCGCGGGTCCTCGCTCTATTGTTTAAACTGTTTCTTAGTCATGGATACCTTCCGCAGGAATTGGTGCACACAGTAGTTACACCTATCATTAAAAACAAGACTGGGGATGCTTCTGACATGTCTAACTTCAGGTCTATAGTGAGAGTAAAAACTGTACATTACTATACAGTAAGAAAAACATCAATTTTTGCATGTTTTTTGGACCTGTCAAAGGCATTTCACCTTATATCTTACGATGTGCTATGGGATAAATTGTCTAAGAACACTAGGTTGCCACCTAAAACTATTTCTATTTTATCATACTGGTATCGCAACCAAATAAACTGTGTTAGGTGGGCGGGAGCTTACTCGGACGTGTACAGGTTGGAGTGCAGTGGATACTTGATTGGGTTTAGGTTTCACGTACTAACAATAGTTATTAAGCTTAAACTGTTACTAACAATTTATACGGATGTAAATCTGTAATAAATTATTATTATTATTATCATTAATGTTTCTACAACGACACCGGTTGGGTAGAGAGTACTCTGTACCTGAGATAGTGGGACAGTCCACAACTGTAAGCACGACGGTTCTGGGTTCGATTCCTACTGGGTAAATTTATTATTATTTGTTAATACTTTATTTCTTCATTCCGATTACAAGGCAAAGCACGACTTTGGGTTTCACCTTCACACAATGTCTTAAAAATTCAGCTGATAGAGGGGGAAGGAGTATCTGAGCACCAGGTTTTTTCTGCATATATTGCTACACGCGGAGTACGGCGTGAAGATAAAATAGAGAGAATATGTAAATATAATAAACATAAAATAGATAAGACCACAAAGGAAATTAACAATTGAAACTAGAAATTAATTACATTAACTGGACTTTTAAGTGTCTGACCCTTCGTAGATCCCAACACGTGTCCCATTGAAATATATGCGCGTATCCTCTTAATTCTAATAAAACTTATTCGTGTGAAGTGATAAATGTTGAAAATAGATGTCCATTTCGGACAATTATCTATTGTAACTAAATACTAATTTTATTACGTCTAAAATTTGTAAAATATAACGTGTACGAATCCTGGGGTGTGATCGCTATCGTGTCGAGACAAAGCGCGGCATTGTATTCCGCCACTCGACACGCAATGCCTCCAGAATTCGGTGAATTTTTAGAAATATATTTCGTTCATTGAGAAAATATACAATTTGTTTTTAAAACATTTTTAAAGTTTTATTCCACATTTTTGAAAGAAAAATACTTATTTAGAAAACGTATAAAAATTTGAACGTAGCGGGACTCGAACCCGCGCCTCCTGGGTACCGACCAGGTCCCTGGCTGGGTCTTGACTCAGGACCTGGTCGGTTTTCAGGAGGCGCGGGTTCGAGTCCCGCTACGTTAAAATTTTTATACGTTTTCTAATTAAGTATTATACAATTTGTTATTCAAACAACTGAATATCAAATAATAAAAACAATTGTGTTAAAAATTTGCCTTAAATAACGGAGGGTAAGCCGCGGTTATTTATTCTGGAACGACTTTTAATCAAGCTTCATTTAAGGTTATTTACAAAATATTTCTGTGGGAGATGAAAATCAAGTGTAAATATTAGTATTATATATGAACGTTTAAATAAATTCAGAGAAAAAAATATGTTGGTGATCAGAGATGATCACAAAAAAGGTTGTGGGTGTAGCCACCTTACATTGGCTAAGTGCGAGTCGAAGTAGATGATCTCTATTCGCTTTCTCGTAGAATATGTATATTTTTCTATATTATAAAGGTACGAGAGAAAAATTTACAGTTTATCATATAATTTAAAAAATTGATCAAAACGTCACCATTATTATAAACCGTGTTATCAAAGTCAAATATATTTATTCAAAATAAGAAGTTATATGCTTTATTTTTTGTACGTCAAACAATGGTGGTGGTGGTGGTACTGGTGGTAAACCAGTTCACTAAAGTTAATGCCTCAGACCTGAGAAGAATCGGCGAATTCTTTATAAGAACTATACCAGCATCTATAGTTGAACGACCTTTAGTAACACCATACTGTTTATCGTGCAAAAAATTATGTGAGTAAAATGGATTAATATTTGATTTAGAATAAATAAAAATCAGTTTTATGCTGTATCCCATCAGGATAGGCAGAGGGAACCTAGTGTTAAGACACTCCATTTCCCACTTTCCGCCGAAATCTGGAGGCATCGCCTGTTGTGTGGCAGAGTGGCGGAACTCAACACCGCGCTTTGCCTCGACACCAGAGCGTAGAAATGAAAATATATATTTAAATTAATATTTCATGTCCTTGAGTGGGGATAGAACCCATATCCAGTCAATTTTGCAGTCAGACTTTGTGCCTCTGCGCCACGACTGGTCTCAGATTAAGAATATTTTTGTCAAAAATCTTACTAAAGTAGGGTAGTATAGAAATGAGTCCAAAATTATTATATTATTATTTAATTATAAATTATACCATCTTTTTCTACCAAAACCGCTTATAGAAGAATATGTGTGCTATATTTTATTATAGTTTTGTCGTTTCGCAATTAGTACACGCACACTATGATTAATAAACCAATCAGAATCTGCTATTGACAGATGCTCCTCTATAATGTTATATTTCTTATTGTCCGATGAAGGTATTTTGTGTTATTATAAGTTAATATAAAATTATATTATAATTTTTATAATATAGAATAATTACCATATAATTATATAAATACCATATTCTAAATGTATATTTATACTATATTAAATACATATTATTAACATTTTTATTTTTTTGCTTACATTGTTCGTAGATGAAAAACGATATATATTGTAGTATAATATTCTCAAAGAAATTTAAAACATTGAAAATATACATTTAAAAGATGTTCATTAATTTTATAGCAATCTTTCTGTTTCTGTTTTTAATAACGTTATAATTTTTTAAAAAAACTTTATTCAATTGAATTTACAATTTTTTACCTTGCAGTTCTTTTTATTACTTAAATTTTTCAACAAAGCTTGTTAATTTCTTTCCAAATTAAATTAATAAGGAAGTTTGTTTTCCGTTGTTTCAAACAATCTTTAATGTCAAGAACAGTGTTACACCAATAAAATATTTCTAATTCAAAGAAAATATCTATGTAAATTTGGAAACAATTTCTGCCACGATCTACAACACCACGGCTCTTTAAAGGAAATGATGAAAAACATTCACGTAAAAAATTTGTTATATACATAAGATATTTTTTTTTAACTTAGTTAAGCGTATTTATTTAAATATTAAAACATTTTTGTAACATAATGTAAATATGAAAAATAAGTATAGATTTTGATCAAAAAATAACGTCTGCGCTTTAATTTGTTAGCAATGTTTTTTAACATTTTTAAAGTATTATTTCACACTTAGGAAAGAAAAAAGAAAAATATATACTAAGAAAACGTATAATAATTTGGACGTAGCGGGACTTAAACCCGGAGGATTTTCCAGGGGGCGCGGGTTCGAGTCCCGCTACGTTCAAATTATTATACGTTTTCTAAATAAGTATTATTAAAAATTGTCTGGAAATACTAATATGATAAGTTTTAAAGTCATAATAAGAATTTCAAAAGTCATTGGATCTCACAGCTATATTCAGTATAAAAACAGCCATAAAATAGGATAGCAGGTAACTTTACATCCTTTTTACAATAAAACAGGCATGTACCTATATATGTACACGTTTTTTTACAATAAATTTAGAGGCTTTCACTCCTGATTATTCCGTTCGACAATCTGCGCTCGCTTCGCTTTGCTGTAATGTGAAGAAAAATATAATTCTTTCAAAGACATGACATGAGACATGTTTAAAATACTTACGATAAGCTTTATTATAATATATTAAAATGTCATATTAAAAAATATATAAAATTTATTTATATAGGTATTACTGTTACTTATTATAAAAAAAAATAACATATAAAAACTTTAAGGATTCAAATCCACAACTATCATGTAAGTTAGTACAAAAAGTACACTTCTTTTAATATAAAATATAAAGAAAAATAAACAAAATTGTTTTTGGTCGCAGCTATTTCGTACTTACGAACTGTCTGGAGTAGCATCTGGTTCCCGTCACGTGACATCGCTAGTCTTAAGCACTTTCGTCTACTATACTTCTAAACGAGGGTCTCAGAAAGGGGCAATAAACTTTAGTAAATCTTAAATTATATGTTTTAGGTAATTTAAAAGATACAAGTACTTTAAGCCATCGTGACGTAGTGATGCTTCGTTTGCGTTATCGAGGATTTTTTTAAATTTCTCTATTTATATTAAATTCTTATTTCTATTTATTTTCATTTCCTTGATCTTGTAGAATAAAGCTTGGCGTTTAGTTCCGCCACCCAATATGCAATGTTTCGGAAGCGGAGTTGTAACATCGGATTATCTCTGTGAAAATATATATATTTTAATTATATCATTAACAAATTAAAATCAACCTTAAAAATAAATAAATTCTGCTAATAAAATATCCACAAAACCATTATCTCTATATTCGACCCAACAGTCTAAGCTAGGGGTTCCCAACCTTTTCTTGATCAAAGACCACTTTTTTATCATTCTTGGTAGCAGGGACCACTATGTAGGTACAAGTCAGTCAGTCAGTGTCACAATCGTGTGACTGTATACGCGACGGCTGTGGGTTCGATTCGCAATATATCGTTCGCGGACCATATTTAGGCCTCTGGTTGGGAACCACTGGTCTAAGCAAACTCGACTGTAGCAAAACAGTCACCTCATTAAATCAATCGTTAGTCGCGTTTATTTTACTTAAGACTGTAATATATTTTGCAGGTATTAATTAAGTGGACTGTTCGCGACGTGTGCTTGTTAACCCCTCGCCATGCTTTTGAATATTTGCATATGAATCGTGAAGGGTGCTGAGTTAATGGCCGATGTGATGAGGATGTATGGAGTAATGTGTGGTGTGGGTGTGTAAGATGTGAGGAAAGTTGTAAGTTACGTTATGGCTACTATATTGCTTAGTAAGTCTACTAAAAAAAATCATCTTCACGCTGTATCCCGCACACAGCAGGATAGACAGAGGGAACCTAGTGTTAAGACACTCCGTTCCCCACTTTCTGCCGAGTTCTGGAGTGAGCGTGGCGAAACTCAACGCCGCGCATTGCCTCGACACCAGAGAGAAGAAATGGAAATATAAATTTAAGTAAATGTTTCATCTCCTCGATCGAACGGGGATCGATCGGGGATCGAACTCACAACCAGTCGATTGACAGTCACACTTTGTGGTCCTGCGCCACGACTCATTTTTTTATTCTTTAAATTTTTTTTGTCTACTAACTTACTATATAAATGAAAAATAATAAAAAATAAAATAAACGACTGAATATAAAAAAATATATATAAAAATGTAAATTATTAGAAAAATATATTTTATTCGAAAATTTATATATTGTAGGGAAAGATTTTTTATTAATAAAATATTCTATTGATTATAAAATATATTTAATGTACATTAGCATTATGTGTATTTATATTATTAATATCATTGCTAGCTTACAAAAGTAACAATTGACATTTAGGTTATATACTCACTGTCAACAGTAATATAATAATAATTATACTATATTTATTCATCATCAAATGAAATACGTATATATCGCGCACTAAACACTGAGTCATGTGAAAAGAGGAGAGAGAAGCGTCTGTCCGAAATGAGTCTAGCACTGCGGAGAGTGAGAGAGTAGAAGCTTGCTTGGCGCTGTCGTAGGCGTGAGAGAAAGGTAAAGAAAGATAGACTGGCGCCGTAACGACGTGAAACGTAAAGAAGCAGGTAAACCCTCTCATAAGGAAAAAATAATAATTTTACAATAAAAATTTTTCATCCATAAATAAAATTAAAATGTTTTATTATATTCACAAAATGTGGTGATGAAAAATCATCTATCAAAACCTATACTATGTAAATGTTGAATAAACGTAAATTAGTGCTATGACATACAATAACAAACTTTTGAAACCTAACTGACAACAGGGTACGGATCACGCATACAATTTTTTTTTAGCTTGATGATGTATCCCATATAGAGCAGGGTGGGCAGAAGGAGCCCAGTGCTAAGACACTGGACTCCCTGTTTCCCAACGAACTCTGGAGGCATTGCGTGTTGAGTGGCGGAACTCTGATGATGATGCGCTGTACAGCAAAGAAATAAAAATATGAAATATTTCATTTCCTCGTATGAGAATTGAACCTACTACGCCTCTACCTGTCGCACTTACAGTCACACTGGCCTCAGTACGTGAAAGTTATTAATAAACGTAAATTAGCACTATGACATACGATAACAAACTTTTAAAACCTAACTGACAAAAGAGCACGCGTTATGCATACTAATGTATGCAAATGATGAATCCAATACGCGCATTGGATACTTTTAACAATATAGGGCAATTAGAATCAACGTCGATTGTTAGTAGGGGATTGATAAAAGAAAGACAGACAGTCCAGGTTCGAATCCCAGTAAAGAAGATTTTATTTCTAGGGAATATACTTAAGAATATATTGTATGATCGAGAGATGTAATTTGTTTTAGAATCGATTTTGTCAAGTTTAGATTTAATACGATATTAAATTCGTATTTTTGATAGTTATAGTTTTTTTGTTTTCTATTACAACTATGGATTATATTCTAGGTAAGAAATCCAAAACTGTACTGTCCATTTTTTGGAAAGCGCCACAAAGCCACAAAACTTTATCGACTGCCTACCTAGGCAGTGATTTTTTTAATTTACATACCTATGTACATTAAAAATCGGTTGACCCAGAAAAAGTTCTGAGGTAGCAAATATAAAAAAAAATACAGTCGACCTCCTTCTTTTAAAAGTCGGTTAAAAATAAAGCATGATTATTTATATTGACGGGTTTAACACATTTTGAGAGTAAGGCAGAGTGAACCTAATGAAGCAAATCAGATTACAAGACTAAGAAAACATCAATAATAACATATATGTAACAAAATTGTGACAAAGCGCGGCGTTGAGTTTCGCCACTCAACAAGCAATGTTTCAAAAATTGGCCGAAAGTCAGAAATGTAGTTTCTTCTTTATAGTTTCTAGTTTCTAGGTTTTCTGCCTACTCAGCTATATGCGAAATGCTTGAAGCTGAAATCAATGTCATTTTAATCACAAAAAATGTTCGAAATTACAGTATTTCACGTATAAAATAAAGCAATGGTCAAGTGATTACTTTCGTTCGTTAAATTTTATTTCTATTCTAATTCGCAAAGCGCGTGTAAACATAAAACATGTATGTATTGTTTTTTTTTTATTGGAATCGCGAATATTTGTTCTGCTGGGATTTCCTCACTTTGTTTACCACCGATGGCTAAGCCATATTTAGTTTCATATTTTAAAAAATATTCTACTGTATTCTATAGGTATAGATATTTAAAAAATATTGAATTAGCTTAATGCTGTACTCCGCACATAACAGGGTAGGAAGAGGGAACCTAGTGTTATAGACACTCCGTTCCCCACTTTCCACCAAGTTCTGAAGGCATTGCGTATTGAGTGGCGGAAATAAACGCCGCGCTTTGCCTCGACACCAGAGCAAAGGAATGAAAATATAAATGTAAATAAATATTTCTTCTCCTCGAGTGGGGATCGAACCCACAACCAGTCGATTTTGCAGTCTCACATTGTGCCCCTGCGCCACGACTGGCCTCAATAGATATTTATTTTATATATATATATTCATGTAGGTAATTTTAATATAATTGAGTGCTTGAAAAAAAATTAACTTCACGCTGTATACCACACATAGCAGGTTAGGCAGAGGGAACCTTGGAACAGTCTATTCCCATAAAGACACTTCCGTTCCCCACATTCCGTCGAATACTCGAAGTTGTGGGTTCGATCCCCACTCGAGGAGATGCCATATTACATTTATATTTTCATTTCTTCGCTCTGGTTTCGAGGCAAAGTGCGGCGTTGAGTTCTGCCACTCTACACGCAAAACCTCTAGAATTCGGTAGAAAGTGGGGAACGGAGTGTTGTAATTGTAGGTTCCCTCTGCTTACCGCAGGGTGTGTGCGGGATACAGCGTGAAGTTGATTTATTTAATAAATATTATATTATTTAACAAAACTCATCATTTCGTTTATTTTATAAAACAAAACAATCTATTAATTTATTTTAAAACGAGGTCTCCACTTTAGTTTAATTATTAATAACCTATTTTTATCTTAACATTAGGGATTTCTTCATAAAATAACATTGTGTTAAGATCAAGGAGTTTTAATTAAAATATCTTTGAAGTAGAAAACCGTGGCGTAATTTGCTGCTGACATTAATCTGAAACGTTAAAGCGGTTTAACCGAGCCGGGGCACTTTGACTATGAGCTGAGAGCATTCGTGAATGATACGAATGGAATATTTGACGTCAAAAACACTTGTGATTTTCTTTCGTTGGGTTGTAAGATATAGTTATTGCATTAGTTTAGTTCTAAATATTTTCTTACTCGGTTTCACGCTGTTTTCTCCTTATCTGGTCAGCTGAGAATCCCTAGTGTCAAGACATGCAATTCGCTATTTTCTGTCAAAATTTGAGATATTGTGTTTAATTGAGGTTGTGGATTTGTAGTTTCCATTTCCAGGAAAATGAATTATTTTTTATTAACTCAACGCTGATGGTAAAGAATTTATTCTAGTGAATGGATTTGAATATATTACATATTTGAGCAATCATTGTAATGTATTATTTACGTAATTGCGAAAATTTGCGATATTATTTATTACTTACCACCAGAAAACTTATCAAAGTGCAAAAACAACTAACAAATTGCTTTAACAAAATATTCCACCGTTTAAAAATATTGTAAAAAGTAAATATTTTTGTTAGGTACCAGGTAGTTACGAAGGTATACATCGCAGGGATTCAAGAGAAATGCTAGAATTACATGAACTGCCTCCGCACGAAGACGTTCATGGTCTGATTAAGTTCAGCCACTTTAAAGCAATTTCAGGACTAGATATTTCATAAAATTTAAGAATAAAAAAATCCTAATAATATTTATTTAAATAACCATATATCAAATAAGTGAATCAAATAAAATAAACTTTACGCTATGTCTCGCAAATAGTAGAGTGATCGGAGGGAACCTAGTGTTAAGACACTCTGTTCTCCACTTTCCGCCGAATTTTTCTACCCAGCCTAATATTTTTATTTTTTCGTTCTGGCACAGAACGAAGTGCTGTGCCAGAACGAAGAAAAATAAAAATAAAAATATTAATAAATAATAATTCATTCCCCCGAGTGGAGATCGAATGCACCACTGTCGCGTTACTGTCAAACTCTTGCGCCACGACAAAAAACGCCACGAGAAAAGTGAATGTGTACCGTTGTCATTTTACAACAATAACAACAAAAAGTCCGTCAGTACGATTTCTAATTAATATTAAAATCCAATCCGGGCTGCATCTCGTTCCAACGTGAAGTTTAATTTAGTTTGTCCGAGATCCGGTTTGTCCGTATTCGGTGATCCTATTTACTATAAAAACCGGGTGAATTGAATTTTTATTGTTTTAAATATTTCCCCGCCGCTTCAGGAACAATCAGGTCAATAACTTTTTTAATGGTAACAAATGTGTTCCAATTTGCTCTGGCAATGCTTTAGTCGTTTTTTGTTTTTTTTTTTTACTATTTTTACGTATCCTCTGCATTTATAGTGCACTGAGAGGACCTTATAAAACGTCATTTTGTTTTCTTTGTATAGACAATAGACTCAATATGCGATTTCTTGATAAATAATGCGATTTCTGAATGAAATTGAATATTGAGTAATGGATTTATTTTTGGAACCGTCGTAACGCAGTGTTTAACTGAAAACGCGATGGTGATCGGTTCGATTCCAGCTTCAGGGCATTCTCCCAATATATTGTCCGCCTCAACGCCGTGTTGTTAACACATCACGGCGTTAAGTTTCACCACTAGTTTCGCTCTTAATAACTTGTTATATGCGAATATAAAATGCAGCTCAAAAAGAATCTCCACTCCACACTTTGTCTCTTCAAAATAATATAAAAAATTGATAATAAATACAATCTAGCAGTATTTAAAACTGTCATCCCACTTTTATGGCAGTTTTTACTGTCTACTGTAAAAAATGTATTTTGCATTTAGAAGGTCCTGAACTAACGTCGACGATATTCAGATAGGAGTAAAATATGATTTTTTAAATATAACTTAATATTTAAATTATATTGAGATATGATCGAGCTTAGATAGTTGTCGCGAGCTGCCAATATTATAGCCTGACATTTGTCAGGATTTTTAAGTATTCCGTATTTGGACGACCAAATCGAAATGTTACGGAGATTATTGTTAAGAGAATTAATAACATCAACAATATTATCTATACTAGCATGTTCATAAAGCAGCAAGTCGTCAGCATACACATGGTATCGAGAGGTTATAATGAAAGTGATGGAGTTAAAAATGTGAGTTTCGAATGAAACACCTATGGATATAATCTATCTATATATATAAAAGGACATGTATCTGACTGACTGAGGTAAGAAGCACGCACAGCCATAACCGCTGATAGTAGAAACATTAAATTAGGACAGATGTATATTTTTATAATCTGGACACCTACTAAGAAAGGAATTTGAAAAATTTCAACCCTAAAGGGATGATAGGGGTTGAAAGTTTATATGATTCTTTTCTTAAATCGGCACCGATTTTTATAAAATTTTAAATTCAAACTGTTAAAAATATTTTATTGAACACGTGTTTCGTGTTTTTTTTAGAATTCACCCCTAAGGATGCATATAAGCGGGCGAAGCTGCGCGCTCCCACTAGTCACGTATATAATTTAGAATATCTTCATTTACATCAATTAGCTATAAACTAGATTAGAAATTATAGTACTCCGAATAATTCAAAATTGTTTGTTTTCAACATATATCTCTTTATTACTAAAGGTGTCATATATTTTCATAATGCCAAAACAACTTCTAACAACATAATACAAATAATTAACTAATTACGTACGCGTTTCTAATTATAATTGCCCTTCAACCGATATATACATAAGTACTTTAGATTAAAAGTTTTCATTTTATAAAAGCTTTGTCGTTAAGATTTTCTGAGCGCTACTAAAAGGTTTCTAGTATTCTTTATTCTACTATTCTTGCAAAGTAAGCACATTAAACATTAAGCAAGCGCATCGTGATACGTTCATTGAACAGTTGCAAAGATATTAAAAGTGAAATTTTCTTCTTAGTTCGGAAAATGTTTGCTTCTTTTGTGAAAATTCTCAAGATTTTCCAATTTAATTTGGGACTGAGATTTTTTAAAACAATAACTAAAGTTTATATCTATATATATAAGTATATTATATTGAGGCCTGTGTGACTGTAAGCACGACATGTGGGTTCGATTCCCACTCGGGGAAATGAAATATTTAATATTTTCATTTCTTCGCTCTAGTGTCGAAGCAAAAGTGCGGCGTTTAGTTCTAATTGAGACTATTCAATACGCAATGTCTCCCGAATTCCGTAGAAAGTGGAGAGTGGAGTGTCTTAATCTTAACACGAGGCTCCTTCTGCATAACCTGTCACATGCCGGATACAGCGTAAAAAGGAGGAATATTTCGAGTAGAAGGCGGAGTAATGAAGATCGACACTATGTTCCCTCTGTCTCCTCTGTTGTGTGCGGGATACAGGATAAAGGTGATTTTCAGTGACATTACGCAATGCGTTTCAGAACTCAACGTCGTGATTTCACTATTAAAACCAATTTAAACTATCTTGAGACTACCAGATTGTATTTAGTGTAGAAGTTTAAATCGCCTATCTAGACGGATTTGGGTAGAAAATATCGCGAGGAAATCATCGATGAAACAGTACCTAGCTTTATAGCGGGTTCATACAATATTACAAAGGATTTAGGCAAAGTGGAAAGTGGGGAACGGAAATGTCTTATTTACAAAGTGTCTTAACAGGAGATTCTCTAGTTCACCTGGAGTTCTCATTAAAAAATTAATAAACCAAACTATAAATAAATACTTTTAACAATACAGTACTTAAAGTTTTACTTTTAAGAAATACTATCATATATAACTGCTTCTTTAGACTAGGTAGTATAAAGGTCGTCAATCATTTCATCTTTCAAGAAAAAAAGTAAAAGAAATTTACATTTCAAAAATATATTTCATTCATTGAAAAAATATAGAATTTGTTATTCAAACAGCCGAATATCAAATAATAAAAACATTTGTGTTTAAAATTTGCCTTAAATAACGGAGGGTAAGCCGCGGTTATTTATTCTGGAACGACTTTTAATCAAGCTTCATTTAAGGTTATTTACAAAATATTTCTGTGGGAGATGAAACTCAAGTGTAAATATTAGCGTTACATCTGAAATGTTAAATAAATTCAGAGAAAAAATATATTTATGATCAGACACGGTCCAACTCTCAAAAAAGACTGTGGGCACCTAAAATCGGCTAACCATAAATTGGCTAAGTGCGAGCCGGGATGACTCACTTATGATATCTTCAATACAATATGTATACTTTTCAACATTATATAGATAATACGACAGTAAATTTAAAACATTTCAGATTAGAAATTTGAAAAGCTCAGCAATTATTTTAAATATACACGCACACTACGATTAATGGACCAATCAGAACAAAGCATAAGTACTGTAACGCTATAGACAGATGTTCTACTACAATATAAATTTACATACATTCTTATTTTCTTTTATTACTAACATTCATATTTTTTCTCTATATCGATCGTGGATGAAACCATAAAAGCATAAAATTATAGTCGAAGAAATCTAGCTAAGAATTTAAGAAAAATGAAATAAATTTTAAAGATATTCATTCATTTTCTACAATATTTCTGTTCCTGTTTTTTAATATCGTTATAATTAAATTAACTTTATTCAAAAGAATTTAATTTTATTCCCCTCTCAGTCCTTTTTATCACTTAATTTTTTTAAGAAAATTTATTAAATTCATTCTAAATTAAATTAATAAAGACATTGTTGCAAACAATCTTTGATGTCAAGAACAGTGTTTCACCAATAAAATATTTCAAATTCAAAGAATGTATTTTTGTAAAGTTGAAAACAATTTCGGGCACGATTTACAACACCACAGGCCTTTAAAGGAAATGATTAAGAACCTTTGAGATATTAATTCGATTACATAACTATATTTTTATTAAATATATTTTATTAACTTTAGTTAATACTGAGTGTTTTTATTTTACAATCACTACAATTTGAATTATAAAGTAAATATAAATAACATAGACATATACATTAATCAGATAAAAAAGCTTTAAAAATAAACAAATTGTGCTACATTTAAATTGTTATATTACAACATTCTATAACGCTATAAATATTACATAGTTTTATTATTAAGAGTAATATGTGAAAAACTATTCATATAGTTTTATAAAATAATAATCTCGTAACGTCTATGGGTATAAGGTTAATAAAAGTCGATTTACTAGATTACGTCCTTATATCATTTATTTCTTTGAAGAAATAAACACTTATAATTTTTGTTTTCTTTTCCTTACATATGATTTATATTTTACATTAAATATATGGGATATTCCATTGTCACGGGGGGGACAATCATACAATAAATTTAACATTTACTTTTGAAATTGTATATATTTCTCCCACTCGAGGAAACGAAATATTTAATTATATTTATGTTTTCATTTCTTCGCTCTGGTGTCGCCACTCAACACGCAATGCCTCCAGAACGTGGCGGAAAGTGGGGAACGAAGTGTCTTAACACTGGGTTCCCTCTGCCTACCCTCTTGTGTGTGGGATACAGCGTGAAGCTGATTTCATTTTTATTTTTCAATAGATATATTTGTTAAATAATATTTAATACACTGAAAATTGCACTAATACCGTAATTCATTTCAAAAATAAAAAAAAATTTTGAAGTGTTAAGCAGAATATTGTTGTCTGTCTGTTATTTATTTTCATTTCCCTGATTTTGTAGGACGGCGTTTAAGTTTATCTCCGCCACCTAATTCGTAATGTCTTGGAAGCGGAGTTTTGACGGGAATAAGTGTAAAGCTGAATAAACATACTTTTTTGGGAAAATGTAAAAAACATAGCTGGATTTGAACTCACGCCGCTTATAACCATGAAGACGTCGAACTTCTTATTTCCTCGTTATAAATCTTTCCGTGCTTAAGTTTTTTGACAGTGTCGGATTTTAGCTGACTATGATGTTTTTCTGAGCAATTGCACCCTTTTAAATGCATGAAATATTCTAAAAAAAAATGGTCTACCAAATTAAGAAAAAAATCATCACAAAATTGTTATCTCTATACTCACTCAAAAAACCTATACAAACTCGACAATCGAAAACACCACATTAATTTAATAGTTAGTCGCGTTTATTTTACTTAAGACTGTAATATATTTTGCAGGTATTAATTAAGTGGACTGTTCGCGACGTGTGCTTGTTAACCCCTCGCCATGCTTTTGAACATTTGCATATGAATCGTGAAGGGTGCTAAGTTAATGGCCGATGTGATGAGGATGTATGGAGTAATGTGTGGTTATTTAAGTAACGATAAAAATTAATGAAAAAAGTCTGATAAGTACGATTTAGAGAAGCCAACCGAGGGTTCCGTATAGGATTACTATTTGTAAAAGTTAAGTTTGCAAACGAATGCATTTATTTAATATGAAATTAACTACAAATACAACATTGTAACACATTTTTTCAATTAAATACATATGAGGCCGGTCGTGGCGCAGAGGCACAAAGTGTGATTGTAAAATCGACTGGTTGTGGGTTCGATCCCGACTCGAGGAAATGAAATATTTAGCTACATTTGTATTTTCATTTCTTCGCTTTGGTGTCAATGCAAAGCGCGGCGTTAAGTTCCGCCACTTTAGACGCAATGCCTCCAGAACTCGGCGGAAAGTGGGGATCGGAGTGTATTACCACTAGGTTCCCTCTCTCTGCCTACTCTGCTGTGTGCGGAATGACTTTTTAGATTGTTTTTTTTTACTTTGTGAGTTCTCGCCTTGTGCCAAATTTCATAACTGTAGGACTCCGGAAAGTACCCTAGGCTTAAATTACGCGGCGGATTTCATACGAAATGCAGTAAAAATGATGCATAATTACTGGTATATTTTGATGTCTGAAATCAAATTAAAATTATAGACCATTAGCAGACCACTAGAAGCACATTATAATAGTTAAATTACACAAAAATGTCAGTAATGTCGATTCTACAGGAACCTACAACAGGCCTAGAACGCAGTTCTGCTGAGAAGAACCGACAAAATCCTCAACTGTTTTTGTTTTAACATTGAATATAAAAACGCCTTTGACTACAAAATATAACGTGAAAAAAAATTTTTATCAGTCATACTTTTTATTACAAAAATAAAGCAAAAATACTGGAATTTATTAAATTAAATCAAAATTACATCAGCTTCACGCTGTATCCCGCACACAGCAGGGTAGACAGAGGGAACTTAGAGTTAAGACACTCCCGTTCCCCACTTTCTGCCGAATTGTGGAGGTATTGCGTGTTGAGTGGCAGAACTCAACGCCGCGCTTAACCTCGACATCAGAGCGAAGAAATGGAAATATAAATTTAAGTAAATATTTCATCTCCTCGAGTGGGAATCGAACCCACAACCAGTCGGTTTTACAGTCACACCTCGTGCCGCTGCGCCACGACCGGCCTCAATTATTTAGGCCTGGAATTTATTGTATTCATGAAATGTGACGTTGAAAAATCATCTATCAAAATACTATATAAAAGCTGAATAAACGTAAATTAGTGCTATGACATACGATAACAAACTTTTAAAACCTAACTGACAACAGAGCACGCGTTATGCATACTGATGTATGCAAATGATGAATCCAATACTCGCATTGGATACTTTTAACAATATAGGGCAATTAGAATCAGCGTCGATTGTTAGTAGGGGATTGATAAAAGAAAGACAGATAGTCCAGGTTCAAATCCAAGTAAAGAAGACTTAATTATAAGGGAATACAGTTGAAAATAGACTGTATGATCTATACATGTTATTTGTTTTAAAATCGATTTTGTTAAGTTTAGATTTCATTCGATATTAGTTTTGATTTTTTTTCTTTTTCTGTTTTTCTGTTTACTATATACAATTATAGATTGAACATTTTCCATAACTGTATTTTTGTTTATTTTTTATAAAGCGCCACATAACTATAGAACTTAATCGGCAGTAAAAACTAAATAATTATTTACATACACATTTAATACATTTTGTGAGGAATGCAGAGTGAATCTAGTGAAACAAAATTCCGTCCTCTACTTACCTTTTGCTTATTTCTCCTTTCATATAGAATCTAAAATTACAAATCGGCTAACGAGACCAAGAAAACACTTTTAATGATAACATGTATTGTATACATGTATGTATGTATACATTACCATAACCAACATTTGCCTCTGCTTCAAAGAGTATATTCTGTAGCTCGTCGTCCTATCGTATCGAAGTGACCGTCGGGGCTCAGGGTGAGAGCATATGACTATAAGGGTGAAGCAATAGTAATCTTTTTAAATAATGTATAGGTAAATTGTAAATTTTCGCAATTAGGTAAATAATACCATACAATGCATAAAAAACAAAACCATAAAAATAAAATAATGACAGCTCAAATATGATTTCGCGGCGTTGAGTTCTGCCACTCGACACGCAATGCCTCCAAAATTCGGCAGAAAGTGGGGAACGGAATGTCTTAACACTAGGTTCCCTCTGCCTACCCTGCTGTGTGCAGGATACAGCGTGAAGCTGTTTTTTTTAAATATGATTTCACTATTAATATTTAGATAGATCATCATGGCACGGCGGGAAAGCGGCTGCGGCTTTAAATGTAATGAATTCAATCCACCCACGCGAGAATGGCAAAACTACGCAGAACGCGAAGATTGTAGCCTCGTTTCACACAGTAGTCAGTAAAATTAATTATTTATATATTTGCTCCAATAAACTAGGCGCAGCGTTGAGTTCCACCACTTAAAATAAGAAAAATGGATCAAAATCAAAAACAGAGTTTCTTAAATTGAGATTCCGTCTGCCCAGATATGCGGAATACGGTGTTAAGAAAAAATAATCTATCGTTTTAATCACAACTATTCAAATTACAATATTTCACGTATAAAATAAAGCAATGGTCAAGTGATTACTTTCGTTCGTTAAATTTTATTTCTATTCTAATTCGCAAAGCGCGTGTAAACATAAAACATGTATTGTTTTAGTATTGTTTTTTTTTATTGGAATCGCAAATATTTGTACTGCAGGAATTTCCTCACTTTGTTTACCACCGACAGCTAAGCCATATTTTGTTTCTGATTTAAAACTTTTGTCCTACTGTAGTCTATAGGTATAGATATTCAAATTACATATATTTATGTAATTTAAATATTTATATCTATAGACTACAGTAGAGGAAAATCGTGGCGCAGGGGCACAAAGTGTGACTGTAAACGCCGCTTGTTGCGGGTTCGATCCCTACTCGATAAAATTTAATATTTATTTTTTAATGTATATTTCTGTTTCTTCACTCTGGTGTCGAGGCAAAGACGTCGTTTAGTTCCGCCACTCAATGCCTCTAGATTTCGGCGGAAAGTGGGGAACGAAGTGTCTTAACACTAGGTTCTCTCTGCCTACTTTTCTGTGTGCAGGATACAGCGTGAAGCTGATTTAATATATTTATGTAAGTACTAATAGTTTAGTTGAATGTTTTATCTAAAATTGATATATCAATTTTAGTATAACCGAGTGTTAAATATTTTTGAAACGCTAGGTAGTAGTAAAATTGATGTTACTATTTCCTTATATTTTTAGCTTTACACTGTACTCCGTACGTATCAGGGTAGGCAGAAGAAAACCTAGGAACCTACTGTTATTACACTTTCGTTCCCGGCTTTCCGCCGAATTCTCGAAGCATTGCGTGTTGAGTAGCGGAACTCAATAGCAACAAAAAAAATATAAGGTATTAATTTTATTTTTAACTGTAAATAAATGAAATTAGTAAAATTCATAATTTCGTTTATATTATAAAGCAAAACAACCTATTAATTTCTTTTAAAACGAGGTCTCTACTAGTTTAATTATTAATAACCTATTTTCACCTTAACATTAGAGATTCATTCTCAAATAACATTGTGTTAAGATCAAGGAGTTTTAATTAAAATATCTTTGAAGTAGAAAACAGTGGTGTAATTTGCTGCTGACATTAATCTGAAACGTTAAAGCGGTTTAACCGAGCCGGGGCACTTTGATTATGAGCTGAGAGCATTCGTGAATGATACGAATAGAATATTTGACGTCAAAAACACTTGTGATTTTCTTTCGTTGGGTTGTAAAATATAGTTGTTGTATTAGTTTAATTCTAAATATTTTCTTACTCGATTACACGCTGTATCCTCCTTATCTGGTCAGCTGAGAAACTCTAGTGTCAAGACATGCAATTCGCTATTTTCTGTCAAAATTTGGGATATTGTGTTTAATTGAGGTTGTGGATTTGTAGTTTCCATTTCCACTCAGGGAAATGAATTATTATTTATAACTATTATTTATATCAAGTTGATGTTATCTATACTGACTTTTCGAAGGCTTTCGACAAAATTTCACATTCTTTGTTAAGATTTAAGTATTGTAAGTGCTGTTTGTTTCCCAATATAAAATAAATAAAAATAAATAAAACTCAACGCTGAAGATAAAAAAAATATTCCAGTGAGTGGATTGAACACATTACATGTTTGGGAAATCATTGTAATGTATTATTTACGTAATTGCGAAAATTTGCGATTTATCAATTCATACTTTAATAAATATTATTATCGTTATATTATTTATTACTTACCACCAGAAAATTTATCAAATTGCAAAAACACCTTACAATTGCATTATCAAAATATCCCACCGTTTTAAAATATTGTAAAAAGTAAATATTTTTTAGGTACTAGGTAGTTACCAAGACGTACATCGCAGGGATTCAAGAGAAATGTTAGAATTACATGAACGAAGACGTTCACGATCTGATTAAGTTCAGCCATTTTAAAGCAATTTCAGGACTAGATATTTCATAAAATTTAAGAATAAAAAAATCTTATAAATATTTATTTAAATAACCATATATCAAATAAGTGAATCAAATAAAATAAACTTTACGCTATGTCTCGCAAATAGTAGAGTGATCGTAGGAAACCTAGTGTTAAGACATTCTGTTCTCCACTTGCCGTCGAATTGCTCTAGCCAGCCTAATATTTTTATTTCTTCGTTCTGGCACAGCGGCTTCTGTGAAATAAAAATAAAAATATTAATAAATAATACTTCATTCCCCCGAGTGGAGATCGAATGCACCACTGTCGCGTTACTGTCACACCCTTGCGCTACGACAAAAAACGCCACGAGAAAAGTGAATGTGAACCGTTGTCAATTTACAACAATAACAACAAAAAGTCAGTCAGTACGATTTCTAATTAATATTAAAATCCAATCCGGGCTGCATCTCGTTCCAACGTGAAGTTTAATTTAGTTTGTCCGAGATCCGGTTTGTCCGTATTCGGTGATCCTATTTACTATAAAAACCGGGTGTATTGAATTTTTATTGTTTTAAATATTTCCCCGCCGCTTCAGGAACAATCAGGTCAATAACTTTTTTAATGGTAACAAATGTGTTCCAATTTGCTCTGGCAATGCTTTAGTCGTTTTTTGTTTTTTTTTTACTATTTTTACGTATCCTCTGCATTTTATAGTGCACTGAGAGGACCTTATAAAACGTCATTTTGTTTTCTTTGTATAGATAATAGACTCAATACGCGATTTCTTGATAAATAATGCGATTTCTGAATGAAATTGAATATTGAGTAATGGATTTATTTTTAGAACCCTCGTAGCGCAGTGTCTGACTGAAAACGCGATGGTGATCTGTTCGATTCCAGCTTCAGGGCATTCTCCCAATATATTGTCCGCCTCAACGCTGTGATGTTAACACATCACGGCGTTGAGTTTCACCACTAGTTTCGCTCTTAATAACTTGTTATATGCGAATATGAAGTGCAGCTCAAAAAGGATCTCCACTCCACACTTTGTCTCTTCAAAATAATACAATAAGTTGATAATAAATACAATCTAGCACTATTTAAAACTGTCATCCCACTTTTATGGCAGTTTTTACTGTCTACTGTATAAAATGTATTTTGCATTTAGAAGGTCCTAAACTAACATCGGCGATATTCAGATAGGAGTAAAATATGATGTTTTAAATATAACTTAATATTTAAATTATATTGATTTATGATCGAGCTTAGATAGTTATCGCAAGCTGCCCATAATTATAGCCTAACATTTATCAGGATTTTCAAGTATTCCGTATTTGGACGACCAAATCGAAATGTTACGGAGATTATTGTTAAGAGAATTAATAACATCAACAATATTATCTATACTAGCATGTTCATAAAGCAGCAAGTCGTCAACATACACATGGTATAGAGAGGTTATAATGAAAGTGATGGAGTTAAAAATGTGATGTGTGTGTTCGAGTTAAACAGCTATTGATATAATCACGTATATAATCTATTAATCTATCTATATATATAAAAGGACTTGTGCTGACTGACTGAGGTAAGACGCACGCAGAGCCGTAACCGCTGATAGTAGAAACGTGAAATTTGGGCAGATGTTTATTTTCATATTCTGGACATCCACTAAGAAAGAAATTCAACTACAAAAAAATTTCAACCCTAAAGGGATGAAATAGGGGTTGAAAGTTTGTATGGAAAAAAAAAATAATCTGTACCGATTTTTATAAAATTTGAAATTCAGACTCTTAAAAATATTTCATTGAATACGTGTTTCATGGTTTTTAAGAATTCACCCTCTAAGGGTCAAATAAGGGGTTGAAAGTTTATATGGAAAAATCTTTAAATTGCCGCCGTTTTGTATAAAAATTGAAATTCGGACTGTTAAAAATATTTTATTGAACACGTGTTTCGTGGTTTTTTTAGAATTCACTCCTAATAAGCGGGCGAAGCCGTGCGCGCCCTCTAGTTTAGAATATCTTCATTTACATCAATTAGCTATAAACTAGATTAGAAATTATAATATTCCGAATAATTGTTTAACTTTATTAATAAATTTCAAAATGTTTGTTTTCAACATTATATCTCTTTATTACTAAAGGTGTCATACATTTTCATAATGCCAAAACAAATACTAACAACATAACACAAATAATTAACTAATTACTTAAGCGTTTCTAATAACTGATATATACATAATTACTTAAGATTAAAAGTTTTAATTTTATAAAAGCTTTGTCGTTAGGATTTTGTGAGCGCTACTAAAAGGTTTCTAGTATTCTTTATTCTACTATTCTTGCAAAGTAAGCACATTAAATATTAAGCAAGCGCATCGTGATACGTTCATTGAACAGTTGCAAAGATATTAAAAGTAACATTTTGTTCTTAATTCGGAAAATGTTTGCTTCTTTTGTGAAAATTCTCAAGATTTTCCAATTCAATTTGGGACTGCGATTTTTTAAAACAATAACTAAAGTTTATATCTATATATAAGTATATTATATTGAGGCCTGTGTGACTGTAAGCACGACATGAGGCTATTCAATACGCAATGCCTCCAGAATTCGGTAGAAAGTAGAGAGTCAGTAGAGAGAAAGTAGAAAGTGGAGTGTCTATATATATATATATATATATATATATATATATATATATATATATATATATATATATATATATATATAGTGATATTATCACTAATGCTTTTATTAAGTACACCACTCAGCTGTCACATACACAATTAGAAAACCAATTTCTCTTAATAATACCTAGAGTTCGTATTAAAAAATTAAATAAACCTAACTATAAATAAACACTTTAGCAATGCGGTACGTAAAGTTTTAGTTTTAAGAAATACAATCATATATAACTACTTCTTTAGATTAGGTATAAAGGTCGTCACCTTTCATCTTTCAAGAAAAAAAGTAAAAGAAATATACATTTCAAAAATATATTTCATTCATTGAAAAAATATAGAATTTGTTATTCAAACAGCCGAATATCAAATAATAAAAACATTTGTGTTTAAAATTTGCCTTAAATAACGGAGGGTAAGCCGCGGTTATTTATTCTGGAACGACTTTTAATCAAGCTTCATTTAAGGTTATTTACAAAATATTTCTGTGGGAGATGAAACTCAAGTGTAAATATTAGCGTTATATCTGAAATGTTAAATAAATTCAGAGAAAAATATATTGATGATCAGACACGATCCAACTCTCAAAAAAGACTGTGGGCACCTAAAATCGGCTAACCATAAATTGGCTAAGTGCGAGCCGGGATGACTCACTTATGATATCTTCAATACAATATGTATATTTTTCAACATTATATAGATAATACGACAGTAAATTTAAAACATTTCAGATTAGAAATTTGAAATGCATAGGAATCATTTTAAATATACACGCATACTACCATTAATGGACCAATCAGAACAAAGCATAAGTACTGTAACGCGATTCACAGATGCACTACAATATGAATTTATAATTGTCCGATTTATGTAGTTGATTTATAATACCATACATTCTTATTTTCTTATATTACTAACATTTATTTTTTTTTCTCTATATCGATCGTGGATGAAACTATCTATATTGTAGCATAAAATTATAATCGAAGAAATCCTGCTAAGAATTTAAGAAATGAAATAAATTTTAAAGATGTACATTCATTTTATAGCAATATTTCTATTTCTGTTTTTAATATCGTTATAATTATCAAAAAAAAATATTCAAATGATTTTATTTTTTTTTTCCCTTATAGTCCTTTTTATCACTTAAACTTTTCAAGAAAGTTTGGTTATTTCTTTCCAAATTAAATTAATAAAGACATTGTTGCAAACAATCTTTGATGTCAAGAACAGTGTTTCAACAATAAAATATTCCAAATTCAAAGCATGTATTTTTGTAAAGTTGAAAACAATTTCGGGCACGATTTACAACACCACAGCCCTTTAAAGGAAATGATTAAGAACCTTTGAGATATTAATTCGATTACATAACTATATTTTTATTAAATATATTTTATTAACTTTAGTTAATACTGAGTGTTTTTATTTTACAATCACTACAATTTGAATTATAAAGTAAATATAAATAACATAGACATATACATTAATCAGATAAAAAAGCTTTAAAAATAAACAAATTGTGCTACATTTAAATTGTTATATTACAACATTCTATAACGCTATAAATATTACATAGTTTTATTATTAAGAGTAATATGTGAAAAACTATTTATATAGTTTTATAAAATAATAATCTCGTAACGTCTATGGGTATAAGGTTAATAAAAGTCGATTTACTAGATTACGTCCTTATATCATTTATTTCTTTGAAGAAATAAACACTTATAATTTTTGTTTTCTTTTCCTTACATATGATTTATATTTTACATTAAATATATGGGATATTCCATTGTCACGGGGGGGACAATCATACAATAAATTTAACATTTACTTTTGAAATTGTATATATTTCTCCCACTCGAGGAAACGAAATATTTAATTATATTTATGTTTTCATTTCTTCGCTCTGGTGTCGCCACTCAACACGCAATGCCTCCAGAACGTGGCGGAAAGTGGGGAACGAAGTGTCTTAACACTGGGTTCCCTCTGCCTACCCTCTTGTGTGTGGGATACAGCGTGAAGCTGATTTCATTTTTATTTTTCAATAGATATATTTGTTAAATAATATTTAATACACTGAAAATTGCACTAATACCGTAATTCATTTCAAAAATAAAAAAAAATTTTGAAGTGTTAAGCAGAATATTGTTGTCTGTCTGTTATTTATTTTCATTTCCCTGATTTTGTAGGACGGCGTTTAAGTTTATCTCCGCCACCTAATTCGTAATGTCTTGGAAGCGGAGTTTTGACGGGAATAAGTGTAAAGCTGAATAAACATACTTTTTTGGGAAAATGTAAAAAACATAGCTGGATTTGAACTCACGCCGCTTATAACCATGAAGACGTCGAACTTCTTATTTCCTCGTTATAAATCTTTCCGTGCTTAAGTTTTTTGACAGTGTCGGATTTTAGCTGACTATGATGTTTTTCTGGGCAATTGCACCCTTTTAAATGCATGAAATATTCTAAAAAAAAATGGTCTACCAAATTAAGAAAAAAATCATCACAAAATTGTTATCTCTATACTCACTCAAAAAACCTATACAAACTCGACAATCGAAAACACCACATTAATTTAATAGTTAGTCGCGTTTATTTTACTTAAGACTGTAATATATTTTGCAGGTATTAATTAAGTGGACTGTTCGCGACGTGTGCTTGTTAACCCCTCGCCATGCTTTTGAACATTTGCATATGAATCGTGAAGGGTGCTAAGTTAATGGCCGATGTGATGAGGATGTATGGAGTAATGTGTGGTTATTTAAGTAACGATAAAAATTAATGAAAAAAGTCTGATAAGTACGATTTAGAGAAGCCAACCGAGGGTTCCGTATAGGATTACTATTTGTAAAAGTTAAGTTTGCAAACGAATGCATTTATTTAATATGAAATTAACTACAAATACAACATTGTAACACATTTTTTCAATTAAATACATATGAGGCCGGTCGTGGCGCAGAGGCACAAAGTGTGATTGTAAAATCGACTGGTTGTGGGTTCGATCCCGACTCGAGGAAATGAAATATTTAGCTACATTTGTATTTTCATTTCTTCGCTTTGGTGTCAATGCAAAGCGCGGCGTTAAGTTCCGCCACTTTAGACGCAATGCCTCCAGAACTCGGCGGAAAGTGGGGATCGGAGTGTATTACCACTAGGTTCCCTCTCTCTGCCTACTCTGCTGTGTGCGGAATGACTTTTTAGATTGTTTTATTTTACTTTGTGAGTTCTCGCCTTGTGCCAAATTTCATAACTGTAGGACTCCGGAAAGTACCCTAGGCTTAAATTACGCGGCGGATTTCATACGAAATGCAGTAAAAATGATGCATAATTACTGGTATATTTTGATGTCTGAAATCAAATTAAAATTATAGACCATTAGCAGACCACTAGAAGCACATTATAATAGTTAAATTACACAAAAATGTCAGTAATGTCGATTCTACAGGAACCTACAACAGGCCTAGAACGCAGTTCTGCTGAGAAGAACCGACAAAATCCTCAACTGTTTTTGTTTTAACATTGAATATAAAAACGCCTTTGACTACAAAATATAACGTGAAAAAAAATTTTTATCAGTCATACTTTTTATTACAAAAATAAAGCAAAAATACTGGAATTTATTAAATTAAATCAAAATTACATCAGCTTCACGCTGTATCCCGCACACAGCAGGGTAGACAGAGGGAACTTAGAGTTAAGACACTCCCGTTCCCCACTTTCTGCCGAATTGTGGAGGTATTGCGTGTTGAGTGGCAGAACTCAACGCCGCGCTTAACCTCGACATCAGAGCGAAGAAATGGAAATATAAATTTAAGTAAATATTTCATCTCCTCGAGTGGGAATCGAACCCACAACCAGTCGGTTTTACAGTCACACCTCGTGCCGCTGCGCCACGACCGGCCTCAATTATTTAGGCCTGGAATTTATTGTATTCATGAAATGTGACGTTGAAAAACCATCTATCAAAATACTATATAAAAGCTGAATAAACGTAAATTAGTGCTATGACATACGATAACAAACTTTTGAAACCTAACTGACAACAGAGCACGCGTTATGCATACTAATGTATGCAATACTCGCATTGGATACTTTTAACAATATAGGGCAATTAGAATCAACGTCGATTGTTGGTAGGGGATTGATAAAAGAAAGACAGACAGTCCAGGTTCGAATCCCAGTAAAGAAGATTTTATTATAGGGGAATACAGTTGAAAGTAGAATGTATGATCGATACATGTGATTTGTTTTAAAATCGAATTTGTTATGTTTAGATTTCATTCGATATTAGTTTCGTTTTATTTTTCTGTTTCTGTTTTTCTGTTTACTATGTACAATTATAGATTGAACATTTTCTATAACTGTATTTTTGTTTATTTTTTATAAAGCGCCACATAACTATAGAACTTAATCGGTAGTGAAATCAAAATAATTATTTACATACACATTTAATACATTTTGGGAGGAATGCAGAGTGAATTTAGTGAAACAAAATTCCGTTCTCTACTTTTTGCTTATTTCTCCTATCATGTAGAATCTAAAATTACAAATCGGCTAACGAGACCAAGAAAACACTTTTAATGATAACATGTATTATATACATGTATGTATACATTACCGTAACCAAGATTTGCCTCTGCCTCTAAGAGTAAGTATATTCTGTAGCTCGTCGTCTTATCGTATCGTGTGACCGTCGGGGCACAAGGGGGAGAGCATATGACTATAAGGGTGAAGCAATAGTAATCTTTTTAAATAATGTATAGATAAATTGTAAATTTTCGCAATTAGGTAAATAATACCATACAATGCATACAAAAACAAAACCATAAAAATAAAATAATGACAGCTCAAATATGATTTCGCGGCGTTGAGTTCTGTCACTCGACACGCAATGCCTCCAGAATTCGGCAGAAAGTGGGGAACGGAGTGTCTTAACACTAGGTTCCCTTTGCCTACCCTGCTGTGTGCGGGATACAGCGTGAAGCTGGTAAATAAAATAAAAAAGTACGGCTTAGCCGTCGGTGGTAAACAAAGCGAGGAAGTCGTGGCGCAGGGACACGTAGTGTGACTGTTTAACCGACTAGTTGTGGGTTCAATCCTCACTCGAGAAGATGAAATATTTACTTAAATTTATATTTTAATTCCTTCGCTCTGGTGTCGAGGCAAAGCGTGGCGTTGAGTTCTGCCACTCAACACGCAATGCGTCCAGAATCCAGCAGAAAGTGGGGAACGGAGTGTCTTAACACTAGGTTCCCTCTGCCTACCCCGCCGTGTATACAGCGTGAAGCTGTATCCCGCATTACATATATTTATGTAATTTAAATATTTATACTACAGTAGAGTTCAATCGTAGCATATGTTTGTAAATAAAGTATGTTTTAAATTTATTTATTCCATTTCTTTATTTGTTTTAGTTTCGAGGCACCAACGATTGGTCTCGCGGGGTCTGTCACACTCCCGGAGAATCGTGTTTAATGGGACTGGCGCACTTCCGGAGCAAGTGTTTCTGTGTTTCTTCGCTCTGGTGTCGAGGCAAAAGGTGTCGTTGAGCTCTGCCACTCAACACGCCATGTCTCCAGAATTCGGCGGAAAGTAGGGAACGGAGTGTCTTAACACTAGGTTCCCTCTTCCAAACTTTCTCTATGCGGGATACAGCGTGAAGCTAATTTAATATTTGTGTAAGTACTAATATTTTAGTTGAATGTTTTATCTAAAATTGATATATCATTTTAGTATAACCGAGTGTAAAATGTTTTTGAAACGCTAGGTAGTAGTAAAAATGATGTTACTATTTCCTTATATTTTTAGCTTTACACTGTACTCCGCACGTATCAGGGCGGGCAGAAGAAAATCTAGGAACCTACTGTTAAGACACTTTCGTTCCCGGCTTTCCGCCGAATTCCCGAAGCATTGCGTGTTGAGTAGCGGAACTCAACACCAACAAAAAAATATAAGGTATTAATTTCATTTATTAATAAGTCATTTTTAACTGTAAATAAATGAAATTAGTAAAATTCATCATGTCCTTTATTTTATAAAGCAAAACAACTTATTAATTTCTATTAAAACGAGGTCTTCACTTTAGTTTAATTATTAATAATCTATTTTTAGCTTAAACATTAGACATTCATTCTCAAATAACATTGTGTTAAGATCAAGGAGTTTTAATTAAAATATCTTTGAAGTAGAAAACCGTGGCGTAATTTGCTCCTGACATTAATCTGAAACGTTAAAGCGGTTTAAACGAGCCGGGGCACTTTGATTATGAGCTGAGAGCATTCGTGAATGATACGAATAGAATATTTGACGTCAAAAACACTTGTGATTTTCTTTAGTTGGGCTGTAAGATATAGTTGTTGTGTTAGTTTAGTTCCAAATATTCTATTTCTCGGTACATGCCATATTTTGATGAAGCAATAAACTGAGAAAGCCTATTGTCAAGACACTCCGTTCTCTATTTTAAGTCAAATTTCATTTCATTGAGGCCATCGTACCGCAGTGGTACAAGCGTGTGACTGTAAACGGAACGAAAATGATTTTTTTATTTATATTTTCATTTCTCCGCTCTGGTGTTGAGGTAAGGCGCGTCGTTGAGTTCCGCCACTCAACACGCAATACCTCTAGAACTCGACGGGAAGTGGGGAACGGACTGTCTTAATAGTAGGTTCCCTCTGCCTACCCTGCTGTGTACGGGATACAGCTTGAAGCTGTATTTATTAGGAAGGTTCCAGGTAGGTACTAAAGTATATATCGCAGGGATTACAAGAGAAACATAAGAATTATATGAATAGCCGTCTCACGAAGATATACGCGGTCTGATTATATAAGTATTTCATAAAATTTAAGAATAAAAAAATCATATTAATATCAATTAAAATAAAAGTATCCCGCATATTACAGGGTAGGCAGAGTGCACCTGGTGTAACACTCCGTTCCCCAAAGAGCGAAGAACTGAAAATATTAATAAATAATAATTCACTCTTCCGAGTCACACACTTGTGACTGCCTCTTGCACCACGACGAAGAACCGCCAAGATTAAAGTAGATAAATTTAAACTATTAACCATTGTCAATTTAGAACAACAACAAAAAGTCCGTCAGTACGATTTCTAATTAATATTAAAATCCATTCGGGCTACATCTCGTTCTAACGCAAAGTTTAATTTAGTTTGTCCGAGATCCGGTTCGTCCGTATTCGGTGATCCTATTTACTATAAAAAACGAGTGAATTGAATTTTTATTTTTTTTAATATTTCCCAGCCGTTTCAGGAACAAACGGGTACAATTAGTTTTTAACTAAATGGTAACAAATGCGTTCCAATTTGCTCTGGCTATGGTTTAATCGTTTTTTATGTTTTTTTTTTTTATTTTTACATTTTTTTTTTTTTATATTTTATAGTATATTGAGAGGTTCCTGAAAAAATAGCTCTGTTACGTAGACAGCAGACTCAATATGCGGTTCCTGGATGAAAATTAGATGATTTCTGGATAAATTATACGATTTTTGAATGAAAGCGCGTATTGAATAATTGAAGTCAGTCGTGGCGCAGCGGCACAAAGTGTGACTGTAAAATCGACTGGGTGTGGGCTGTGTGAATTTATATTTCCATTCCTTCGCTCTGGTATCGGGTCAAAGCGCGGCGTTAAGTTCTGCCACTCAATACGCAATACCTTTAGAGTTCGGCAGAAAGTGGGGAACGATGTGTCTTAACACTAGGTTCCCTCTGCCTACCCTGCTGTGTGCGGGATATAGCGTGAAGCTGATTTATTTTAGTGGCCGTCGTGTCCGACTTTAAACGCAACGGTTATCTGTTCGATTTTAACTTGGTGGGAAAAGTTAGTGTTCCTGCTACTGTACTTCCTTCTAATATACGGAATATAAAGTGCAGCTAAAATAAGGATCTCTACTCCACGCTTTGTATACCTTTGGCATCAGTGCAGGATCTTGTCACTGCAATATTTAGAGTGCTTTTTTTTTCGTGACAATATCTATTCAAATTCTCTATCTAATGGTGCAATGCAAAATAATAGATCAATAAAACAGTACAATACATGAAGTACATTTTAAAATATTCACATCACTTTTACGGCAGTTTTTACTGTATACTGTAAACAACGTTTTTTTTTTTATCAACGATATTCAGATAGGAGTAAATTATTATATTGTAATGTACGAGTACCTAAATATGGAAGTACCCTATAATCAGACAAATTGTGCCTCAGTCATGACAATATGTAAATTTATACTACTTATATTTATATAATATAATTAAATATATTTTAATTTATAAAACCGTGTACCTAATAGAGTTGAGTGGAAAAAAGAGGAGAAACAACGATAGCTAAGTATAAAACATGGGTACCTAAACAGACACGAACCAATCAATAGAACCATAAATCTGAAGAACTCAAATTTCACAAATTGCGTACAATAAATCATTTTGTAATGAGCATCTCAATATTTGAGTGGCGTTTGTACGTAATGGTAAGTGATTGGAAGCTGATAAAGGAAGCTTTAAATAAGCTACTTTGGAAAAATATGAATTATGATGATATTATATGTATATTTTTTTATTTTTTATTTATTTTTATATTTTGAGGCCAGTGGTGGCGCAGTGGCACGAGGTGTGCCTTTAAACCGATTGATTGTGGGTTCGATTCCCACTCGAGGAGATGAAATATTTACTTAAATTTACATTTTCATTTCTTGGTCTCCCTCTGTGTCTCTGGTGTCTGCTCTGATGTCGAGGTTAAGCGCGGCGTTAAATTCTGCCACTCAACACGCAATGCCTCCAGAAATCGGCAGAAAGTGGGGATCGGAGTGTCTTAACACTAAGTTCCCTCTGCCTACCCTGCTGTGTGAGGGATACAGCGTGAAGCTGTTTTTTTTTTATTTTTTTTATTTATGAGCTACTCCATTTCATCAGATTTTGGTGAACTCAGCTAGTAACTTAGTAAAATTGACTCTAAAGTTTGCATATCAGAGCTAAAAGTGTCCACATATATGCCAAATAGATAAGTTGTTTGAAGGACTATCTTCTAGTCCATCGAAAAGATTAAAATTTGATTGTTTGTTGGTTGCTCTTCTACGTGTCGATGTTTCGGTTAGTAGATTGTAGTCGGCCACTTTGATTGTGGCGCAGATACAGTTGGTTTCGTTATGTCCTTATCGGCTCCTTATCTTTTGTAGGAAATAGTCATTTTTATTTATTTAGAAGTGTGGAATAAGTTTCCACACTTTCTTAAGTGTGGAATAAGACTTTAAAAATGTTTAAAAAATACTGATTTTTATGTTGTGTTCCACAATACATTTATTTGCCCGGCGAATGAACCTGACGATAGCGTCATCATCAGCGTGAAAGTAGTAGAGGCATCCCTTTGTATTTTGTTAATGGGACGAGAGAAAACCTGTAATATGTTGTCGTGATAATGCTCTCTGTTTAAATGAACGACTCGCATATACTGGTACAAAGTACCATATCTATAACCTATATAGGACTGTTCTTTTTGGAAAAGACTAGACAAACGAACGTACAGATCACCTAATGGTAAGTGACTATCGCCGCCAGCGACCCTGTGCAACACCAGAGGAGCTACAGAAGCGTTGCCGGCCTTTAAGGAGCTAGCCGCTACTGGTTACCCCCTTGCTAATATATATTTCGGTTTATACATAATTTTTAAGTCAGCGCCAAGTAACACTTTCCTCCTTCTTTCTATTATTGACTATGCCGACACTTGCAACCTTGACTTATCACACGAACACTTAGATAAACTTGAACGCCTATAAAATTTCTACATTAGATTTACCTTTAATTTGAATAAATTTGATCATGGATCTGCATATCGTGATAAGCTTCAATGGTTAACAATATGGCTTAACAGTTTGGTAGTCGATATTTCCATGTCTTATGCACTCTCTATCCTATAGTTTTCCATCCTAAGATTCCTTGCTATCTTAAGGAGCGCTTCACGTCTTTGGCTCCGATACTCCACTTCATCTCCACATCCTATAGTCAGATTATAACCAAACTTTTAACAGACTATCCTTGAAGTGTATCCTTTAAATAAAAAAAAGTATTATCGAAATCGATTGGCGTGATTGAGTTATTCATCCATTTATCGCGCATATAACTAATGCAAATTTAATTTCTCATAGATACCATTGTCAGAAATGAATTTTAAAAAATGGGACCACACGGGAGAGCTAGCTTTCAAATAAAAAAAAACATTAAAATTGGTTCACCCAGTCGAAACTTTTGAGGTAATAAACAAAAAAAAAACAAATCAAAGTTATCAAACCTTCTTTTATTACAGAAGCCGTTAGTCGTCAAAAGTTCGTTAAAAAAAATCAGCTTTACGCTTTTCCGGCATATAAGAGTAAAACAGAGTGGCCCAATTTATCATACATTTCAAATATTCATATATATCAAATAAATAAAAATATCAATATCAGACGATATATACATATAATTGAATATCAGTGGCTAAATGGACTTTTTAGTCCAAATTAATAAATTTCAAAATTTTATCTTCAACATTATTTCTCTTAACAAACTACCGTACTAACTAAACGTACCATAGATTATTAAACCAACACCAAAACGGTTAATAATTTTGTTATTATAGAAATTATTCTATAATAACAAAATTATTAACAAACACAAATAATTAACTAATTACTTATGCGTATAAGTATAGATAATTGCCTTCCAACCGATGTCAGTAAGTAATTACATTAAGTTATCATAAATTTATAAAAGCTTTGTCGTTGGGATTTTCTGAGCGCTACTAAAAGGATTTCAGTATTCTTTATTCTACTATTCTT
Source organism: Heliconius himera (assembly GCA_021202915.1). Lineage (NCBI taxonomy): Eukaryota > Metazoa > Arthropoda > Insecta > Lepidoptera > Nymphalidae > Heliconius > Heliconius himera. Next base: position 556,078 of record JAJHJA010000424.1, read on the forward strand.
GCAAAGTAGGTACATTAAATATTAAATTAGCGCATCTTAATACGTTCATTGAACAGTTGCAAAGATATTAAAAGTATCTAAAACTAGCTTTGGGAAATGTTTGCTAAATTCTTAAGATTTTCCAATTCAATTTTGGGACTGAGACTTCGCCGTGATATGCACATCCTTATTTTTCTTCTTTACCTTCTCTATTCTCTCGCTTTAATGTGCTTCCCAGACCCTCACGTTACGACGTACCGAAGAGCGTTGTGTATATTGTATTACATAATACTTTTTTTTTTGGTATTTTTATTATTTTATTTTTATGATTGCACAGTGATCTTATTCCGCTGTCTGTCACTTATCCACTTTCATAGGTTGGCTAGAAGAGATTTCTTTTAGAAATTACCCCGCCGTTGTAAACATATCTTTTCAACTGTATTTTACAATTTTTTTATCTGTGCAATAAAGAATGTAATATATAGTTTATTTTTTTATTCCTGATCATATCAACCATTTGTTAATATAAATATACAGAGCCTAAGGGTTAAGACTCTGAAGACTCAATTTTTCATCTATTTTAGTAGCATTCCGTTGCGCGAATCAAACTCACAACCATATTACCTAACAAACATATAACCGTACAGTCTGACTTATGTCAACTAAACCATCACGGTGCAAAATACATATTAAAATTTATAATGTTACATTATGTTACTTATAAATATTTATTTATTACCTCAATCACAGCAACAAATAAGTAGGTAATTAGTTTACAGCTGTGAACTTTGACATTGATCCCTTGTGCTATAATAAAATGGCTGTTTGATTTATTGTATAAGATTCTTTAATGATGATTATCTATAGAAATAAAAAATGAAAAATAGGTTCATAGATACTTCCTTTAAATATGGACATATTTGCACACGTGTGTACTAATGATGTGTCTAACTCAAGATTAAAATGTTTTTTTTTAAGGTCACGCAGTATCTCGCACATAGCAGGGCAGGCAGAAGGAACCTGGGACCCTAGTGTCACTCGGTTTCCTACTTTTTTTTCAAATTCTTGAGCCATTGCAAATTGAAGCCACAATCTTTTGGGTTTACAGTAGTACACTTGTGCCAAGATTGGCCTCTAAAATTATAAATGTTTTCCACTTCACCACGTATATTGCAAAATGTATGCATTGCAAAATTGCTAGAAATCAAAAATAGTTTGAGAAAATGTTGCTCATATTCTTAATAGTTATATGCAATTCTTATTTTTTAAAGAGGCCAGTCGTGGCGCACCGGCACGAAGTGTGACTGTAAAATCGACTGGTTGTGGGTTCGATCCCCACTCGAGGAGATGAAATATTTACTTAAATTTATATTTCCATTTTCTTCGCTCTGGTGTCGAGGCTAAGAGCGGCGTTGAGTTCTGCCACTCAACACCTCCAGAATTCGGCAGAAAGTGGGGAACGGAGTGTCTTAACACTAGGTTCCCTCTGCCTACCCTGCTGTGTGCGGGATACAGCGTGAAGCTGATTTAATTTTGATTTTAATTTTTTATATTTTTTAAAGACAGAATCTGTTGACATCGCGCACCAGGTTCCGCTTAACTAATAGATAAGTTTTTAAATGAAACTCAATATTTAGCCAGGCCGAGAAAACCTTCACTGATTTCTGAAGTACAAGTTATTTCAGTTTTCTGGGCTAAAAAAACATTATACAAATGGGTAGGTAGAAACAGTCTTATTTAAATAAAATCAAAAAATAAAAACATAAACAAAGCTTTATTTCAGTTACAATGTTACATATAAATATATAAAAAACATTACATTTAAACCTTTTAGATTGTTTATACAAATGTGCATAAACGTTGATTGCAATTACAATTTCATTTTGGTCTGTGGCGATCTCAAAATATGCGGTGAGCCGCAAAGTGGTTATAATATGAAAATTTAACTATGGAGGTAATTCTTGCATATATTTACACAAATATTTCATTGAAATAAGCCACAGTACAAACGAGAAGCCGATGAATATGAAATCAAATGAATCGTCCTGGTTGTTTGCCATTTTTTTATATCGTTATACTTCTTTACCCATAAGAATGTTGCATACCAAGAAAAATAGAATACCGAGGACAACCATTGAACCAACAACGGTTAACAGTTGGTTCAGATTGCAGCATAAGCTATATTTACCCATTTTTATTGATTTCCTAAACTCCTGAAGTTTAAGGTTAAAGACTATACTTCTGGTTCTTTTGGCAAAATATCTAAATACTTCAAATTCTTGATAATATCTAAGTTCCTTGAAAATATTTGCACATCCAGCTCATAACAACTAGAAGGGTCACAAAGGCGAACGCTATCAGCAATACTTGGAGAACATCAATATTGTAGCAGACCTCGTTCTTCCTCCCCATCCCCATATCAAGCTCGTCCATTCACTATATGACAGACTATGAGAAATAGCAAAACAAGGATAACTATAGAACCTATTATCATCAGGAGTTGATTCAAGTTGAAACTTAATCCACAAGTGGTTTCTGAACTCTTTCGACCCATGTTACAACTTTACGGTCCGTACATTTTAGCTGGATTGTATGGCTATTTCTAAATTTTCATATTATTTTCAGTGTTGTTGTGTTTTCTTTTTCTATTAAAATTTTCTTTCTTTATATTTGTGACATGGATATTGAGTGATGATTTTGACAGTGTTGCAATAAAATAATAAATTTAGACAGTTTTGCTTATGGATCATGAATTATGAAATAAATTTATAGAAAAAGTTTAGATTACATTTGATAATTATTAAAGGCACCTTTTCTATTATCACTACCATTTAAATATTATAATATAAATTAAAAATTCTTCATATTATACATAGTTTTAAAATTGAACTAAAGCTAGCCTGTCCTGTATCTTCAAAGTCACATCAGTATGTTTAACGTCATAATGGTAGAAAAATCAAAAATAAGGGAAATTAGATTTTGGATTTCTATAATTTATAGCTGAATACTACTTCTTCATTAGTTATTGGGCACGAATTAATAAAACCAAAAAAAACCATAACAAATATTAATAAAACAAAATCCCTAGAGGTCAGTCGTAGCGCATTCTCACAAAGTGTGGCTGTAAAACCGACTGGTTGTGGGTTCGATTCCCACTCGAGGAGATGAAGTATTGATTTAAATTTATATTTCCATTTCTTCGCTCTGGTGTCGAGGACAAGCGCGGCGTTGAGTTCTCGCACTCGACACGCAATGCCTCTAGAATTCGGCAGAAAGTGGGGAGCGGAGTGTTTTAACGTTAGGTTCCCTCTGCAGGGTTAGCAGGGTTGCTGTGTGCGGGATACAGCGTTAAGCTGATAAAAAAAGAAATAAAAACAAAATCACTAGGCAGAGGCTATAGTCACTCATGCAATTGTTTACTCTTGGCGGACCACACTGTTGCCCACGGGCCTGGAGTTACATAGCCTTTAGCAGCAAAACCGTATTGTATCTATATAGTGAAATAGGAAATTTTTGGCCTTTTTAGCCTGGAACAAAAGCGTATTATATCTATATAGGGATAAATATTAATACATTAGTCAGTTCAAGTTCATGAAATAATAACAAAAATATTTTTTTTTAACTTTAACGATAAAATCAACTAATAAAAACGATAAACAATATAAGGAAGGTTACAATTATACATAACGATTTTTTATTGAATAATATTTTAGAATATGAACATTATACTTTTAAAAAGGTAAACAATAAAAGATGTCTTAAGCAAATAAATATGTCTGACGCCTAAATTATACAATTTATTCACTTAAAACTTTTCAGTAAAGCAAAGTGATCAAAAAGAATCAGAGGTAGCAAGACATTTCGCTCTCTCTATTCTCTGTCCAAATTAGAAACATTTCGTGTTTAATAACGGCGCTTAACACTGACTTTTACTAAGTTTTTTTTATATTAATTACCCTCATTTAATATTTATGGCCTAATAGTAACTTATTGAGACTTTTTGATTTTTTTTTTAATTTTGGTTAAGTAGATAATATAATTAAAGAAATTTAAGAAAGTTTAAGCCTTCACAATTAAGAAAGGACTAATAACTTAATTATTTTTAGAATTCTTTACATCTTAAGGAAAAAAGGTACCCTTATAAGATCACTTTGTTGTCCGTCCGTCTGTCTGTCAAGAGCTTTTATCTCAAGAACACTTGGAGATATCTAGTTGAACTTTAAGTTCAAGACCTCCAATTTTTGTGCGGAACTCTTGGTGGGCGACCCCGATTCGTGCTTGAGCGGAAATTTAAATTAAAATTTTCCTTAGATAATATTTATTAAATTAAGACATTATATATTAATTTTATTATATTGTATTCATGCTCCATACAAACATTTCCCATGAAAATATTGTATTCAAATATTATTATAATGACTTTTTACATTAACATCAGGCGTCCATTTTGGTTTTCCTGTAAAAAATATGAAATAATTAGATAATTTATAAGTTTTTTTAACCTAATCTCACATTATATATGTACATAAATAGAAGCCAATCTTGGCGTAGGGGCCAAGTGTTTAAGTGTAAAAGCAACTGGTTGTGGGTTCGATCCCCATTCGAAAAATACTGTCACTCAACATATAATGCCTCCAAAATTCGGCGGAGAAAGGGGAATGGAGTGTTTTAACACTAGGTTCCCTCTGCCTACTACTCGGTGCGGGATACAGCGTAACGCTGAAAAAAAATATGAATATAACACACAACATATCATTGTGCTGAAGGTTTGTTAGAAAAATGAATAGGTGAAATAAAATTATTGACTAAATATAAAATTATATACAGATATATTAATTTGATGCATGACATTTACGTTAAATGGATTTATTATTATTGGATTTATTAGAATTTTAGTGAATTTACAAAGACTAACAATTCGCGATCTTATATATGTACATAAATAAATACCACCGTTATTTCTCCACTTCCGTTTTTTACAATGCAATCTTTTTTAGCACGTTGTAGCCAGCACCTAGAAGGGTAGCCAAAGGAAAGCTGGAAACTTAGAGCTGACACTTCGTTCTGATTACGATACTTCCGTTCCCAACTTTCCATCGACTTCTAGAGGTCTCCAACGTAGAGTGGGGGAATTAAACGCCGCGCTTTGCCTCGTCACCAGAGCGAATAAATGAAATAATTAAATGTTTCATTTGCCGAAGTGGAAAACGAAACTAAAACAATTGCGTTTAGTACCCTTGTGCCCCAACGACACGACGACCTCTTAAAACTACCTATCTAAACAAATTGGGCTGTGAACGGCGAAATCAAAGAATTTCAAGTAACTTACGTTAGCTTCAGCAGGGTAGACCTAAGGGGATCTTGTGTGAAAACGCTTTGTTCCAAACACTACCCAATCTTCGGGGCGTGTTAAATGGCGGAACTCAACGCCGCACTGTCCTGATCACAGAGCGAGGAAATCAAAATATAATGCCTTCCCTAGAGGAAATCGAAATCAATGTTCATATTTACACTTTTATTAGTACCGTAACCGAAAGCCAACCAATGAAACACCGATATCAGTTTTAAACCATTTAATTGCTGAATATCATATATTTTTAAACATCCCATCAACTACTAATTCTACTATAAAACAAAAATCCTAGACACAAATAGTTTAATAAGCACGACGACTGTTGACTGTTTTATCAATAAATATAATTAATTAAATCCCTTTTTTAACCCCCGACGCAAAAACATCCCCATGTTGTAGGGAAGTTTGTCCTCCCAAAGGGATGAACCGCTTTTGATATTTTTTTTTATTTGAAAATTGACTGAATCAACTATTCTTAGATATGATTCAAGAAAACATTCAGCCGTTTGAAGATTATCAACCCTTTTTTAGTCGTTTGTTTACTTTTTAGGGGTTTTTTTGTCGGGGGTTGTAAAACTACGATTATCATATCATGCATCTAACTTTTTCGAGGCGACCAGAGAATTTTTTTTTGATTAAATGCTGTTTTTTTCTTGCCATTTTCTATAATTATATTTTATTAATTCCTTAATCTAGTTAGCCCGTTAGACATCTATATTTTAAATATGCATTATCTTCTTAAAAGAAAAACGCATGACAAACACTAAATTTAATAAGATGACTTATGTTTCTTGTTTTTTTAATTTTAATTACTTAATAGTTAGACTATGTAATTATTTGGGCTATAAAATATGGGCTATCTCTCTGCCCATCTCGTGAAGTAAATATTATTGGAATAACTCGATTAATACACTACTTTAGACACCAAAAGATTTGAGAAGACATTACTTATAGTAAAGTGGAGTAAATAAGAACATCGGAAAGAGTATGTACAGATTAATATTATAGGAATATTTCATGAGGTCAGTACAAGTGATCTAGCTTAGAGTTCATATTTTAAAAAAAATATGAAACCTTAAGGAAAATTTGTAAAAAAATTGTAAAATTATTGTTATACATTGAACCATTGACAAAAAATTGAGCTTAATATTAAATATAACATAGACCATTCAAACTGACGTAATATTGGAGTATTACCATTTATATACCTAACCAAATACATGAATGGAAGTAAACCTAAAAGTTTGACAAGCACTTCTTTGGCTTAGAGCATGCAGTTCTAAATCTATACACAAATATTAAATAGAATAATATTAGTATAGCTCCCCGTTTACCCGAAATTACTGTTTTTTGTACTTTTTGAGGGCCTTGCTGCGTGTGTTTTCCATTGTGCGGACGACGAGCCACGTGACAAGTCGACTAGAAATACAATTCAAATGGTCGACGAGAGCGAAGAAAAACACATGAGGGAAGTATCCAGGTGTTCTAGACGTAACCCCGACTAAAGACAACGCAGATTTAACAAATGTTTTGGCAGTGGGTGCCAAAAAGCCACTGCGACGGATGCCGGACATATTGGAGCAGACAAAACCGGGCATCACGCATTGTATAGTGATGCCCTGTTTGGAGTATTCCATTTCGAGGCCTTCGGTAAACTTGTCGACGAACGCCTGCAAGAGAGGGTTATGTTATATAGTACAGCCAATGTGTTGTGGCCATCTTGAAGTTAGGCTGTCAACTGTGCGCATTTTATATTCAGGGAAAAAAATATGCGCAGCCCATCTCTAACTTCAGTGCAGCCACCAAGACATCGGGTGTACTGTACATATACTACGAACTCAGTAGTAGAATATTTTTTTTTTTCAGCTTCACTCTGTACCCTGCACACAGCAGGGTAGACAGAGGGAACCTAGTGTTAAGACACTGCGTTCCCCACTTTCCGCGAATAAGTATTGCTTTGTGGAATTTAATTGACATATACCTATAACGAGTCATATTCATCTCTATTTATGTTGAAATAATATGTATGTAGTAGGTATATATGTGAGGCATTTGTGACGCAGGGGCACAAGGGGGTGACTGTACCACGACTGTCGGTCGTGAGTTCGATCCCCACTCAAGGCAATGAATTATTACCCACTCGGGAAAATGAAAATATTTATTTAAATTTATATTTTCATTTCTTCGCTCTGGTGTCGAGGCAATTCGGCGGAAAGTGGGGAACGGAGTGTCTTAACACTAGGTTCCTTCTGCCCACTCTCCTATAAGCGGGATGAAATGTGAAGATGTTTTTTTTTAGTAGGTATGTGATAATATAATATTTATTATAATTTAGGAGTTCTTCATTTTAAACTTAAGATACTCTTAAATTATACAAGATAAATCTCTATTGACGTCAAGATCATTAATATTTTAATTACTCTTTGAAATTTGTTGGTAAAAATTGTAAACTTTAATTAACAAAAAACAAAGTATGATTTAACATTATAAGAAAAAATCACTGATTCAAATTCCATCACGTTCAAAATTTTCATTGTTTTCTTGCAAAATTGATAATTCTAAGCATTTTTATTTGACATAGCATGATGAGAACGTATGGCCTAACTAAGGTTAGAGCGTTTGGATGGTTTCCAACAGAAGTGGTGTCAATCCAGCTATGTTCCAAATTTTTAAACGTTTTCTAAAAAAAAAGGTAATAAAATATGTTTTCTCATACCTTAGAAGCAGCGTATACAGTAAGAAGAGGGCTGGGTATCAAAGAGGAACCTGATCCTATGTTAATGACCACTCCCTTCCCACGTTTCACCATGGCGGGTAAGACCATGCCGGTCATCCGCGTCACTGATACCGTGTTAGCTTTTAAAATATTGCTGACAGATTTCTCCCTGGTGATAAAAGAGTTAAGAGTTGTATGTAATAGCTATTTACATTATTAGGTTTACTTGTGATCTACCCTGCAAATTGTAACTCACATACATCAGGTGAAATAAACATAACTCATTGTCTCGAATGGGAATCGAACCCCACAACCGTTACATTTTTACTAAAACGCTCACGGCCTCAGTGTGCTTGTGCCATCATAATTAATATTCATTTATCCTTAAATTTTTAACAATTGTATGGAGAGAACCTAGTGTCGAGAAGCCCCGTTCTTCGCTTTTCACCCGTATCCGAGGCACCGGCTGTTGAGTGGCGGGGTTCAACGCTGCGTTTTGTTTCACTAGCGTTTTTAAATGAAAATAACTCTTTGCCCTCACTGAACTGCAACCCATAACCATTAGATTTACAGTCATATAGTCAAAGGCTGTGCGTACTATTGCGAAAAAAAAAGTGGAAATGTGACGATTGTTTATATTAAAATTACTATCTGGAAAATATTGAGATGGAAAGGTATTATTCTTGATACAGATGTAACGTGCCATGTAACAGGTCATAGAAATCCCAAAAATGACAATCAATACCACAATTAACTATCCACTATATATTTTTAGAAAGAAAATTATCCACTTATTAAGAAAACGTATAAAAAAATGTTCGTAGCGGGATTTGAACACGCGCTTCTTTAAAAACCATCTGTCAAGTTTTTCTCTTAAATATTTATTTAGAAAACGTATAAAAAATTGAACGTAGCGGGACTCGAATCCGCGCCCCTGGAAACCGACCAGGCGCTCAGACCACTTAGCCATACGTTTTCATCGAGCTACGTCGAAATATTTATACGATTGTTACAACTTATGTATGGTGTTACCATCTCCGTAGGGATATTTTTACAAATTTCCGCTACCCAAAGACAATTACTAAGAATTATCGTTTGGCAAGAGAGAATGCTATTTAATAAATATTTTAAAACATTTTTTAAAATGTTATGTCACACTTAGGAAAGATTTTTATTTTTATACGTTTTCTAAATATTTTATTCTCTGGAAGTAGGATAATATATTAAAATGTTACAAAAATATTTCACAAATAACATTTTCGTGTCAAATGTTAATTTTAAACTTTGGGCAATCGAGATTTTGTATAAATCTCTTTTTGGAGATGAGGTGATATGGTATGGTTCTTTGATTAGGGCGTTTCGAACGTGCCAGTTGAGCACATATCACTTCGCTAATGTCACGTAGTGCGGAGAAGACACGATAAACAAAATGTACCAAGCGTATAAGAATTTTGACGTAGCTTGATGATAACGTATATGACAAGTGGCCAGAGCACTTGGACGTTTTTCAAGAGGCGCAGGTTCAAATCCCGATGCATCCAAGTTTTCTTAAAAAAAAAATATATATATTTAAGTTACAAACGATAACGTATACGACTATAGATTTACACTTCAAAATACTAGACTTAGGTAGCATAGAAGGTATAATATTTCAATTTCACTTATTTACAGGAACACCTGCTACCATTCGTTTCGAATATCGTTCTGAACGCGGTTTCTGTTCAATTTTCAATCGCTAGATATTAAACGCAACGGTCGGTGGTGTAAAATATTTTAGAAAATATTGTATTTTTTACAGTTAAATATAATAGTTTTTATTTATACAGAGTGTAACGCGACAGGCGAATAGAGGAGTTCAGTACCTATCCATTTGAACTCCATGGATGTTCAACGGATATTTAAGGATTTGTGATTTTTTGGAAAAAAAAACAATTCTTGATTAAAATTGGAAAATACAGCCCGACCTTTGCGTCGTGTTTTTTTTTCTGACTAAAACTCAACAGTAGGCCTTTTGCATATAATAGTTTCTACTATTGGCTTACAAATCTTGGAAATAACATCAAAACACAAACAGCTTTTAAACAAGCAAAATTTTATAAAAAACCTTCAGAGGGCTGTAGCGAAAAAAATACTAGTGTAACTGTACTGTACCTTTTTCAAAAGTAATTTCGGTCTAATATATTAAGACAATGTTTATAGAGTACAAATAATTTAATACGATGTATTGTAGCTTTTGTATGTGAAATAAATAAAAAAATCCGGTGATGAAAATCTTATCACTGACTCAAATCTTACAAAAATGATGCACTTTTTTTCTCATCAAATAAATAATTAAATCAATTAATAAAGTTAAGTTTAAATAATGAGAAATATCCATCAAAAAAGAATATTTATTATTGGGTTGCTTTAATATAAATGTAAATAAAAGCACATTTTTTTCTTATTTAGCAAATTAATTATCAAAATGAAAACAAAATACAGTTATAAATAAAAATTTGAAATGATAGCTAAGGACTTTTAAATGTGTAAACATAAATAAGACTATCATATATCATATCATTTACCAATTACTATTCATAAAAATGAACAGAAAATAATAAAAAAGATAATATAAACAATCTTTATTATGTTTACATCAATTATTTTCTATGAGTTACGAATAAATATATGATATATTACAAAAAAAACATATTGCTTAGTTCGATAATCCAGCTATAGCTAAGCTGAAAACCGATAGTTTGACCCCCACCAAAAATAAATTTGTAAGATATTGTCTTTTTTTCTTTATTCGGGTACTACTTATACTCGTGGCTGGTCATGGCGCAGGGGCACAAAGTGTGACTGTAAATCGACTGCTTGTGGGTTCGACCCCCACTCGAGGAGATGAAATATTCACTTAAATTTATATTTCAATTTCTTCGCTCTAGTGTCGAGGCAAAGCGAGGCGTTAAGTTCTGCCACTCAACACGCCGTGCCTCCAGAATTCGGCAAAAAGTGGGGAACGGAGTGTCTTAACACTAGGTTCCCTCTGCCAACCCTGCTGTGTGCGAGATACAACCTTTTTTATTTGTAAATCGATTGAAATAAGCTAAACACTCAATGTTAAGCGAAGTTCAATAGTGTACACTGCAATTAAATCAGTTAAGCCGTTTCAGAGATAAGCGTAAACAAAAAACAAACAAACAAAAATTATAAATGCCACCAATAACTTTTTTTATCTATCTACCATGTACAGACATCGAACCCTCACAATTTTATTATAAGTAGATAGATATAGATATAAGAATCAGAAACGACCAATACAAGAACTTACCAATTGGGTATGTCCAGAAAATATTCAGGATAGGTGTACGAAATGCCGACATTATTCACGAGAGTGCCGATCTCGAGATCGGCAATCTCTTTAGATATCTTATCGTAAATGCTCTCGTCGTCGCTGAAGTCCACTTTGATTATCTTCGTGTTCACTTTAAAGTCGTTTTCTGTGAAAATTATTATTCTAAGTAACTTTTTAATTAAAAAGTTTATGGTATTTTTTTTTATATCAATTATTAAAATATGAATATTACATTTTGTAACTTCACGCTTTATCCAGGACTTAACAAGGTAGGCAGATGGAACCCGGGAATCTAGTGTTAAGACACTCCGTTCCCATTAAGATACTTCCGTACCCCACTTTCCGCCGAAGTTAGAAGGCATAAGATGTTGAGTGGCGTTACCGGGCAAGAAAATGAAGATATTAAATATTTCATTTCCTCGAGTGGGAACCGAATCTACAACTAGTAACGTTTACAGTCACATTTTGTGCTCCTGCGTCAAGACTGGACTCTCTTTTTTTATTACATTTAGAAACACTTCACATATTACAGTATATAAAGAGAGAAATACAAGTAATCACACTATGTGTAACATAGTTTAAATAAAATGTTTACCAATTTCCGCTGCCGTTGTCTTCAATTTGTCCATGGATCGACTGACTAGAATGATATCACAACCACGTGATGCCAGCTGCAACAAAAAAATTATATATATATGTATATATATATATATATATATATATATATATATATATATATATATATATATACAGGAGGCCAAAAAAAAAAATACAGGATGGAAGTGTTAGCACCACTTTAAAGAAATCATAGTTTTAAATACTCCACAAAAGTATAATAAAAAAAATCCCAAAAATGAAACAGTGTTTTTTTTCAAACAAAATAAATAATAAAATTGTCGTTTTAAAATAAAATGCCAATTGTAAAGACAATTTCTTTAGGTATGGGTTTGAAATATTTTACCCTATATGCTGTTTCTGTTAAAGGAGCGCTGCCTCTTCCACCCTGTATATATTATATGGAGGGGTCTGCGCTCCTTTTACGGGAAAATATTTCAAACCCATACATAAAGTAATCAATTAACCATACTTAAATTAATTAAGATACCTCAACAGTTTAGACGTAGGATTTTTTTCTTCATTTCACGAAGTTTATCCATACTGTATTTCGTGTGACGTAGTTACGAATAGATATATACCAATAACTTAAACATATACTACTAGAAAAATACTACTAAACGTTGCCGATAAATAAGAAATCTCTCGTTCTATTTTACGCAATTCTACATCGCCGCCATTACCTACGACTCGATTTCGTGAATGAGGCGTGTGCGGCGTTATTGCTTTGATAGGTTTGTGTCTGCGTGCGTCAACTTTGACAAATGGCGTTTTATTTTGCAAGGATAATTTTATTAATTATTTTGTTCATCAAACCAACAACCATCGTGAAGAGTCCGGTACCCTGGTGCTATTGAACTTATCAGTATAAGATATATAGATAGATAGATTTATATATCTAGTTAGTTTAGTTCATACTTCATTGCATCCAAAAAAAACAGAAAAGAAATAAATACAAACAAGTATGCAAAGGCGGCCTTATTGCTTCAAGCAATCTCTTACAGGCAACCTTCCAAAACAAAGGACTTAAAATATAAAAACAGAAGAGTGGAATAACGTTAAGTGCACATAACTTAAAAAAATATGATATATACAAAAAATAAATATATTAAAAACGATAAAATAAGTTTGACAATTGTTTTTTTGTTTATTTGGAGCATGGATAAAAAAATTAAGAAAAATAAAAGTATATTTTAATTTCCAAACACTACATAGGTATTAGAGCATGATAATGCCAGGGACATTTTATTAAATTTTAAATAGTTTAATTATTATTTTTGACCGTAAATATATATCTTGTTAACATAATATACTACTAATTACTTTATTTATAAATATTGTAGAGGCCATCGTGACGCGCAACATATGATTAAAAGGTAACGGTTCTGGGTTAGATCTATACTCTGGAGAATGAGAAAATATTTTTTTACTTATTATTTTTGTGAAGAAACAGCGTGGAGTTGAGTTACGTTATCCAAAAAGCAATCTCTCAAATTCAAATGGAAAGCGTTGGACGAAATATCTAGCACTCTTTCCAATCTATGTGAGAAAAAAACATGAGACTTGTTTGGAACTGACGCCGCGGGATGGCGCTGTTTTGGCTGTGCGCATGCGCGGACATAATTGTCATTAACGGCCAGCTTCCACTTGCATTTTGAATCGGGCGTCGGAAGCATACCGAATTTTATTTCTGTTAATTTTTCTTGATTAAACGCCTATGTTAATTTATACAGTCCACTTATTAAACCACCAAGACTAAAACTAATATATTAATAATATAATATAACATTCCAAAAAAGATTTAACCTTCCAATAGACCTCAAGCTATAATAATTACTATTCCGAATTTCGAATACTTCCGTTCTAGTCAAGTTCATTTCCCGCTTATCTTTAAGTTTATGTAAATTTAACGAAATCAATGCATCAAATGGCATTATACAATGAATTAGAACTAGGTCAATAAGTTATTGTATATATTTCTCATGTAAAATTGAATAAAATTTATATATATACTTTCTTAGTCTTGCCATAAATACTGTTACATAAAAAAAAACAAAGTTTACTTTTGAAATGTTACTATTAAATTTGGCACCTGTAAAATTTTATACAATTATTGATAGTGTTTTCTTATTTTCGCCCCAATATAGTGTAAAATATTTTTTATTATTATAGTAATATTAAAATAGAGTGGTATTAAAGAGAGAACCGAATCGCTGTGAATGCATTGCATAAACTACGTATGAAGCCATATTGCCAATGAAATTGACGATGGAATTTTTAAAATCCTCCATATGCTTCTTATTAGTCAAAAGTTTTTGTATCGGATGTGCCGCCCACGTAGTGTTTGTACGAAAAACGCCATCTAAGCAGTAAGGAAAAGAATCCGAAGAAATCCTGTCCGAAAGCAAAAGATTTTATCTCGGGAGATAAAGATAGCACCCAGAACCATGTTGCGTATTTTAAAAGATGATTCAGGACATGCATATTAGAGATGGACTGGTTATTTGGTAAAGGTAAGACCACTTCAAATAAGATTTATATATTTTTAATTGTTTTTAAATATTTATATATTTTTAGTTGTTTGGTAATAACTCTTACGTACAACAACAACTACAACAAAAAAGGGTTCCTTTGTAACAATATTTATGGCAAGACAAAGTATACCAATAGTGTTCTATAACTAAACTCTACTCTTAAACTTGTGTGACATTTTAATAAATGAAGATGACAATATTTTATGAAATAGCATTTTTTAGGTTGTTATCTTTATAGACTACATCTGCTATCTCGTTAGTTTATTAACTTAATATTTTATTTTATCTTTACAAATTTTGAGTTTGACATATGAAGAAGGCTTATAGAGATCAGTTTATTTTTGAGTTTATGTTTGAGGCTCTTTAGAACTTCCAATAATATCTCGTAAAACAAAATTACTTGAGACGATTTAAGTCTATTTTATCCTATCGAAGGCAAATAAAGGTAAGGTACATATAGTATATAATAAGGGTTTAAGCCTAAAGAAAATACGAGTACACGGAAGTATATGTAAGTCTTAGATACAAATACTATGTAGAGAATGCTGGAGGAAGGTATTAAGACGAAAGAGTCTTACTTACCACAATAAGGTAATAATTAATAATAATAATTTTAATTTTTATTAGCTTTACGCTGTATCCCGTATAAAGCAGGTTATGCAGAGGGAACCTGGGAACCTAGTGTTAAGACGCTTCGTTCGCATTAAGACTTTCAATTTCTTCTCACTTTCCTCCGAATTTTAAACACATTGCGTTTTAAGTGGTGGGATTAAAAGCATTTTTGCTTCCTCAACAAAACGAAGAAATGAAAATAATAAATACTTATTTAATTTTCTCGAGTGGGAATCGAAGTCGCAACCCGTTGTGTTTACAGTCACACGATTGTGCCCCTACGCCACGACTGGCCTCGTTTAAATAAATAAATAAATCAGCTTCACGCTGCATTCCGCACACAGCAGGGTAGGCAGAGGGAACCTAGTGTTAAGACACTCCGTTCCCTACTTTCTGTCGAATTCTGGAAGCATTGCGTGTTGAGTGGCAGAACTCAACGCCGCGCTTAACCTCGACACCAGAGCAAAGAAATGGAAATATAAATTTAAGTAAATATTCCACCTCCTCAAGTGGGGATCGAACCCACAACAAGACGATTTCACAGTCACACCTCGTGCCGCTGCGCCACGACCGGCCTCGTTTAGTTTTAATATTATTGTTTAAATTAAAACTTATAACTTTATATAATATATTTTGTATTACGTAAGGTAAGGACGATGATATTTAACAACATTATGTTGAATAATCAACTCCACTTCAATAATTGTAGAATAATTTCAAAACTTGACAAGTATTGTTAAGGAGTATGAATAAATATGAATAATTATGTACGTCTTCAATTTAATAACTACAGAATAATAATAAAGTTTATGAAAAAGATTAAAGTTAGTTATTTTAATGTAAGGACATTAGTTTCATTTCAAAAAAGAAGAATAAATAATAGAATACTTATGAATTATCATATTAAAAAATATATACTTAAAGAAAAAAGGTGTAAAAGTAAAGAAAACTCTTACTACTTTTTTCTTTAAGTATAATTTTGTTCGAATATGTATAACTTTAAACGATAATTCATAAATATCATATTTCTTTTTAAAAAATAAACAAAAAAATGTTAAATAAAATTCCAAAAATGAAAGAATTAAATGGCCATGTTTAATTTTTATTATATTAATTACATAACAGATTATGTAATTAAGAACATGGCCTTGTATATTCTATTTTTTTTTACATCTTTTTATTAATATTTATATTTCTTATTAAGAAGTTTTAATATTTTTCAACCAACAATGTACTCATATCAAATATTTATCAGTTCCCAAAAACAAAATTTCAAGAATATAAAAAAAATATATACAGACCTGCCTGGCGTATTCCTTTCCGATCCCATCCGTGCAGCCCGTGACCACTGAAACAAAAGAAAACATATTAAATATATAATTTCTTTGCTGCTTTTCCCACGTCCATTTAATAAATCTTATATTATGTTCCTTAATTAATTTTTTTTTATTTGTTTTAACGTTCTATTTTAATAAAAAATATTAGTTATAGCCTTTTGAGCTTCACGTTTTACCCCACTTATCAGAGGGAACCTCCACTTTGACACAACCTTTGACAAGAATTACGCGCTTTAGGTACCTATTATTTCAGAGGGAAAATGAAAATAATTACTTTTCCAATCATTACGTTTTATTTTGATTGTTTTGTTCGAATAACCTAACAACATAGAGTCCAAGCTGGACTTTTGCTGACCAGACTGGATTTATATCTAATATAAGTACTATACATAGCATGTCTATACTAATATAACAAAGCAGAAGAGGTTGTTTGTTGGTTTAAACGCTAAGATCTCTGGAACTACTGGTCGGATTAACTTTTTTTTTGTTTTGTATGAAAGGTACATTAGCCATAAATAATAAAATGGAGTAACAAAAGTTAGGAACTTTCAGCCACTCTTTTATATAAAGGACTTTTTAAAAAACAAAAAATGATATGAACATGCTTATTAAATACCCATAAATTACTGAGAAAAAAAATATTATAAGAAAATACTGCAAACGCTTTCGAGGAATAAGGTGGTTAGTGTGTTAACCACCGTGACGGACGGTATAAAATTTCATAAAAATAACAATAAATACAAAATGTTATTTAAAAACAAATTTATTAAAAATATGTCTTATAAACAATTTATATTTCCTTTTCCTCCCTCTGGTGTCTTCAAAAAATCTGCAAAGCTCTACTACAAACTACTTAAACATTAATAAAAGTGTAGTAAATCATCAATAGATATAGTGGAAATATATCTAAAATGTCCCCGAATAAGTGGTTAGTAAACTAACCACCCAATCTGAAACAGTTAAGCGACTGCGCTGCAGAAATAATTAAATAAATGTAAGTACATTGTATTACAAAAACATTAATTTTCAATGCCTTGAGGCCGGTCGTGGCGCAGCGGCACGAGGTGTGACTGCAAAACCGACTGGTTGTGGGTTCGATCCCCACTCGAGGAGATGAAATATTTACTTAAATTTATATTTCCATTTCTTCGCTCTGGTGTCGAGGTTAAGCGCGGCGTTGAGTTCTGCCACTCAACACGCAATGCCTCCAGAATTAGGCAGAAAGTGGGGAACGGAGTGTCTTAACACTAGGTTCCCTCTGCCTACCCTGCTGTGTGCGGGATACAGCGTGAAGCTAATTTAATTTAATTTTTAATTTTCAATAGTTTTAAAATAAAGTTCTGGACATCCTTTATCTATCTCTTTTTAATCAATCTTAATAAGACATTTTGTATAATAATAAAAAATAATAGAACATTGCAAAGTGACATTTCAATGTTTTTTATTTAATAAATATTTATAAACTTACGAGCAAAAGGTTTTCCATCATTAAAGAAATTTTATGAAGATAAGCTTTGGCTTTTATAGCATGTAATTTGGACGTATATTTTTCGAGAAAATGTAAAATTAAAATAATCGGCCGCCAGCATAGGCTCGAGTCCTGCGGGGGCGCCCTTAGCGCTGATTTCGTCCTCGCAAGCAGCCACGGGATACTTGTACTTTCTCAAAATTATAAAACATGAATGAATTTATAAAATATAATAATCCTCCCATATATAACACAATTATATAAGCTAGGGACGCTAGTTTAATATAAAAACAAATATAAACATCCTAAGACGACGACTTTATAAATAATGAAAAAACCCAATAAAATATATGCATAACAGTAGTGCAAATGAAAATATCAAATCGACACTTGTATCGACATATATTTACTTTGCAAGTTAAAAAGGAATATCGGCTGCTCTTCCAACTACGTTTTTATATTACTTTACTCAAGGTTTGTTTTTACCTCCCATTTGTTTGGATACGCTCAGATTCTGTACTCTGTAGCATCGCAGTGAAAGTTTAGGTTTTTAGTTTGCACAAGGAACTTTCTTTACAGCGTGTGGCGTCCCGAAATAAAAATGTTATTATACAGACAGCAGAGATTTTTGCTTAAAAGTGTAAATCCAATTAAAAGTAAGTAAAAAAGTCCATTTTTCTTATGCTGGTGAATTTCGAAATAAAATATTTTCCTTAAAAGTTTAAGTTAAAAGAAGCAACAAAACGAATAATATATTAAATATTGGAGCAGTATTTTCAAGATATCTTCTGGTATACGTTTGCTTTTCTTATTATAATTAAATAACAAATAAACGTTACCTGTATGTGAAACACAAATTTGCTAAATGAATCACAATTTACACGTGATACCACAAATTGATTTAAGATTAATTTAATAGCTAAATCGATTTAAAGTTTATACTACAGTAAATCTATAACTATATTATTTCTTTGAGGTTATTTTGACTATTTTATTAACTATCACTAAAGAATTAATGTTAAGGACGGTCGTGGCGCAGAGGCACAAAGTGTGACTGTAAAATCGACTGGTTGTGGGTTCGATCCCCACTCGAGGAAATAAAATATTTATTTACATTTATATTTTACATAATACAATATTTATCATGTGACATTGTTTAAATATGTAAACAAATTAAGGGACTTTGATTGAAGTGGGTTAAAAAAAACCGTCTAGTTTTTAAATCAGAACAAGAAGCCAGAGGGCAGATTATTTGATAAAATGTGTTGATATTTATTTTGAACTGCTACCAGATGATAACAAGGAATCTGTGTATTAACATTTCTAGCTTATTAACTTATACCTAGAGATTGTCTAATACTAAAATGTTTATATAATTGTAGACATTAAGTTTACAGGCTGTGTTAAGTTTATGTGACATCGGACATTTGTAGCTTATTAAGATACCTAAAGACTGTCTAAGTCTTAATATTTATATAACTTTAGACATTAAAGGTTGTGTTTAATATTATCTTGTTAAGATACCTAAAGGCCGTCTAAGATAAAAAGTTTATATAATTTTAGACATTCCTGTAAAGAACGTGCATTTGAAGCATTAAATATGTTTAACCTGTTACAATTATTGCTTTAAAAAAGTACATTGTTTTGTTGTATCTGATAATTTACGTTGGAAGCTTCGAATGGGAATCAAACCTACAACCGTCACGTTTACAGTCGCACGCTTGTGCACCTGCGCCACGACTTCAATGATTTCATTTGCCAAAATTATTTTCATTTCCCTGCTCTGATGGATAAGGCATAGTGTTAAGTTCCCTATAATAGACAGAGAGTGAGGAAGAGTGTCTTATCACTATCTTCTCTGGTCATTCTACCTAATCTGCTATACGAAAAAAGGCGTAAAATTATTTAAAAAAAACTAATTAAATCATCTTTAACAACATCATCCAAAACGCACGCCAGCCAGTGATAGTAGCGCACCAATAACTTAAGTCTAATTTCTGTTTCAAATTCAACATGGCGAGAGTATAATCGTATATTCACCGGATAAAGCCAAGTCAACAATTCACATTGGAAGCTTCAATTTACATAATTTGCAATTGATAACGCTAGCAGTTAGAGTAACAGACACGTCTGGAGTTTGGGAGTCCTTATGGTGATCTTGTTGGGGCTTGATTGGGAATGTTAATTGATTCATTTGTATTATTTTATTTATTAGTTTCACGCTGTATCCGACACACAGCAGGGTAGGCAGAGGGAACCTAGTGTTAAGACACTCCGTTCCCCACTTTCTGCCGAAATTTGGAGGCATTGCGTGTTGAGTGGCAGAACTCGACGCCGCGCTTAACCTCGACACCAGAGCGAAGAAATGGAAATATAATTTAAGTAAATATTCATCTCCTCGAGTGGGGATCGAACCCACAACCAGTCGGTATTGCAGTCACACCTCGTGCCGTTGCGCCACGACCGGCCTCAATTCATTCATTTGTATTTATGATATTATTTAATTATTAGTGGGGAACGGTGTGTTTGCACAGGAGATTTCCTCTGTTGAGTGCGGGATACAGCGTGAAGCTGATTTATTTAATTATGTGGGGCACAGGCGCGTGACTGTAAACGCGAAAGGTTGTGTGTTCGATTCCCACTTGATGGAATGAATTATTAATTATCAATATTTTCATTTCTTCGCTCTGGTACTTTCTTCTCTTTAGAATTTGGCGGAAAGTAGGGAAAGGAAGTGCCTTAATACTAGGTTCCCTCTGCCTACTTTCCTATATGCGAAATACAATGTGAAGTTAAAAAATATATATTTATTTTTAATTATATATTAGTAACACTAGACAATCATCCTAAATCCAATTGCACATCTTTTATTTTACTTAATTTAAGAAAAGAAGTAAAACTAATAGGTTTTTATTGTATTTCACGCCCTATTTGTTTTGGCAGAATTACAATTTTCACGCAATTCAACGTTTTGTGCAGAAACGAAAGAAAGTTAAATATTTTTTAATGTAATTTCCGATTGACAATTGAACCCGCAAACATCGCGTACATTTTCCAACGACACCATAACACCAAGAGTATTTATTTATATATTTATCGATAATAATTTTAAAGCCATTGGTATATTTTTTAAACGTATCTTTGGAAGACAATGGAAAATCTACAAATGTATTTTAACTGCAAAAAAAATTACTGTGCGTAATGCGTTACCCAATGCTACTAAACATCGTTTTTTGACACTACAATACAATTTATTAAGAAAAATTATCTAATTAATTACTTTCAATTTTTTGCTTTGATAACAAAATAAAACGCGGTATTAAGTTACGCCACTCAACACACGTCGTCTCTCTTAAATTGGGGAACGGAGTGCCCTCACAATCATACTGTGTTCCCTTTGTCTACAGTGATATGTGCGAGATACAGCGTGAAGCTTAAAAATTTAATTAATTTATGCAATCAAATGTTTGAAACAAAAACTTTATATCGTTACGTAAGTATTAGTATTAGTAGCAAAATGACATTGACACTTATTTTACATATTAAAAATCCCCAAGTGAGGACAGATTACATAAAATGTGATGATTATATTTTTAAATATTTTAATTGATCTTTTCAAAGATGACCTTTGAATATATTTCAGAAATATTTTTTATTTTTTTTTAGGATTCCGTACCTCAAAAAGAAAAAAAAACGGAACCCTCATAGGACTTTGTTGTACATCTGTCAAGACCATTCATTTATCTCGAGAACGCATGGAAGTATGAAGCTGAATTAAATATTACTTGTTCAGGTCTACGGCCTCCTGGAGCATAGGAAGATTTAGCCTCTAAGTTTTCAAAATATCAAAAGATTTATGCATCGTTCTTGTTGCATATTATGTATGTCGCCGCGTAATTATTACGCGGCGACATACATAATATGCAACAAGAACGCCGCGACTATAGCTATAGTCTACTATAGCTATAGTCTACTATAGCTATAGTAGACTATAGCTATAGTAGACTATAGCTATAGTCTACTATAGCTATAGTCTACTATAGCTATTTTCATAGTATTTTATGTTATGGAATGTTGCTATGGGGCAGTGCTTCCGATATAAATTCAATATTTATTCTCCAAAAAAGAGCCGTGAGATATATTTATACCCTAAGAGCTCGAGATTCTCTGCGAGATGTTTTTAAAGATGCAGGTATTATTACAGTTGCTTCACAATTTATATATTACAATATTCTGTTTGTCCGGCAAAATGCACAGTGTCACAGTAAAAATAGTGATATACATACGATAGGAACGAGAAACAAAGATAAACTTGTTACGCCAAGTTTTCGCCTCCAAAAAGTAAAAAAATCTTTTATGGGTCTGAGTATACGTGTATATAATAAACTTCCGCAATGTATTCTAAGTTTGCCACTACCACAATTTAAAGTAACTTTAAAAAAAATACTAACAAGTAAAGCTTATTACACTGTTCAAGAATATTTAGATGATAAACATGTATGGAATTAATGTCTATTGAATGTGATGCAGGTTAGCTGCCAGATAATGTAATAATACCATTGACTTTGAAAAGAGCAACTGTTGAGTTTCTTGCCGGCTCTTCTCAGCAGAACTGCCTTCCGAACCGGTGGTAGCTTGTTTTTTTTGTTTACATGTTCATTTGACGATTCAAAAGTGCTTATACGAGTTTATTTGAATAAAGAATATTTTGAATTTGAATTTGAATTTAATTAAAACCTATAGGGATCTATACTTCCCGTGGATCAGCAGTTGTTTTTCAAAATTTGGCACGAAGTGAGGGTTTTCTATACAAAAAAAAAAGAAAAATACGAAATGGCGTAAATTTATAGATATATACGTTTTTTAAATAAGTATCTTTCCTAAGTGTGGAATAACACTTTAAAAATATTTATAGATATTTCATAGAAAAAAATCATGACAAATTTATAATTGTAATATAAATGTAATTTGTCATGATTTTTTTCATATCACAAGAAGAAGAAGAGGAATGTATACGACCATACGACCGAAAACTCGTTTTTCAATTTTATTCGCTGCGTAATCAAAACGTATAGGGTATTTCCCGTATGTATACAATTATAAACTTTGGCAAAAAGTGGCATTATCCCCGGATAGTAATCGAACCTAGGACCGTCGTGTTTAGTCGGTCAATAAACTACGCCACGACAGCCTATTGTGACGTAAGTAAAAAAAACACAATACCTATAATATATCTTACAAATAGACAAATAGAAAGTTAATTAATTAAGCTAATAATGATGATAGGTATTAATTACTAATTAGTATATTGTTTATATAAAAGCAGTAATAATTAATCTGTTACTAATGGTAACAACCACTGTCCATTGTTACTCGCTGGGTAGTAAATAATGGACAAGACAATAAAAATAATAAATAGAATCGACTACAAAACTACACTTAAGCAAAAACTAAATTGAGGCCAGTCGTGGCGCAGCGGCAAGTGTGACTGTACAACCGACTGGTTGTGGGTTCGATCCTCACTCGAGGAGATGAAATACTTATTTAAATTTATATTTTCATTTCTTAGCTCTGGTGTCGTGGCAAAGCGCGGTGTTGAGTTCTGCCACTTTACACGCAATGCCTCCAGAATTCGGCAGAAAGTGGGGAACGGCACTCCATTCCTCCCGTCCGTTTCCCCCTTAACACGAAGGTAGGTTTCCTCTGCCTTACCCTGCTGTATGCGGCATACAGCGTGAAGCTGATTTTTATTTTTTTATTGTAGAAAATAAGTGCCTCATGGTCAAATGTAGAGAGTAATTTTATCTCAAATGAACACTGAACTCGGCACCCATAGATCTCCTATTCTTTTGTCATCGATAAAAGAAGTAGGGAATGACGCGTTACTTAAAATTCATAGGATATAATTACTTTGTGTACAGAAATTATTACTATTAATCATTAATATTTTGTTATTTATTAAACCGCTTTATTTTCCTATGTTTTTTTTCTAACTTTCAAACTTAATTTTCTTTCCCTGTATATTTGTACAATACTATTTTAATTGTCTACCTTAGTACCAAGTATCAAGTTATCTACTAGTGGCTTAAGTTTTTGGTGAATGAGTCTGGCACAAAAAATGCCGGTTTTCTACATAAATATGTTAATAACTGTTTGAGTTAAATTAATTAATTACATTACAAGCTGTTGAAACCCACCCTGGGTTTCAGAAAATTTGTTGAAACCCATGGGTTTCAACAAATTTGCTTAATTTTATGCATATAAACTAATTTGTTTACAAGTTACGGAGGGCTCAAAAGTAGCTTGAAATGGTTCGTGTAAAATGCACATTGCGCGTTTTCCGCCCTCTAACTTGGCTGGACACGCTGCCGCGTGTCTTAATACCCCATCATGCCGCGTGTCTACGAGGTATGATATATCTATCTAACATTGAATAAATTAAGGAACAAAAAAACAATAATTCGTGATTTTTACAAAAATATGTAAACCTCAAAAATCTAGACAATGGTAATCTAACACATTTTTATGTACATGTATTTTGGTTTTTGTTAAAAAAAATACTTTTGTACAAAACAAACGCGCGCAATTTACTCTAATGGACTAAATGCTAATGCAAAATGGTTGTTTATTAGAGAAAAGAATAAAATTAAGGCCTATATTTGGCAAATACATTAACCTAATGACAAAATTAGTAAGTTTAAAATGTTTTGATTAAATGCAACAACAAATACGAATTTAAAGTTTCAAGCTCAATCCCATCTTGTGTTAAAACGGCGAAACTCAACGCTGCGAAACAGTGTTTATACGCTTTTGTGAGTATTTAATACAAAAAAACAAGTGAGTGTTTTCAATACGAATATTATTTACAGCTATGTAGGTACAGATATACGAATTTTATTATATATAATCAATTTAAATATGTATACATATATATAAATTGATTAAACATAACACAGTAAGTATACACACTTCTTGTTTTTAAATACTTTCTACTTCCGCGCAAAGAATGAATTTACGTAAAAGGATACCTTGCACTCTAAAATTTAAAGGCCGGTTTACCTCGAACTTAGCCTACAGCCTACGGTGAAAGTGACGGTCGCGGTCAAACTACGTTAGTACGATGGAATTTAAATCTTATAGTGAAATTTAAATAGATGAATTCGTAAAGCAGCTAAGATGTTTTGTTATTAATATCTAATGCTTGCTATCGGCGTGGGTTTAAATCTCACTCGTTGAGCGGTCAATGGACAACGGCACATCCTACGTAGCACGGAAGAACCTAACGTTATAAAAGTGAAGATATTTTCTGCTGAAATTCAAAACAATGCGTTTCGAGTGGCAGAATTCAACGCTGCGAATAAGACACAAAATTTGAAAATTATTTTTAGAGGCCAGTCGTGGCGCAGCGGCACAAAGTGTGACTGTAAAACCGACTGGTTGTGGGTTCGATCCCCCCTCGAGGAGAAATATTTACTTAAATTTATATTTCCATTTCTTCGCTCTGGTGTCGAGGCAAAGCGCGGCGTTGAGTTCTGCCACTCAACACGCAATACCTCCAGAATTCGGCAGAAAGTGGGGAACGGATTGTCTTAACACTAGGTTGTGTGCGGGATACAGCGTGAAGCTGTTTTTATGTTTATTAGTATTAAAATAATTTATTATCTATATGATAAGTAAACCACTAAGCACTTTTAGAAACAGACAATATGTTGTGTGATATATGGCAATAATTTATTTCAGCTCATACCAATCTTGAAGAGGTGACGACAAAAACAGAAAAACACTGTTTGTATGCTAGATTCCAAAAATAATTTATATAAAAGGATATTGTTAGATAAAAATATTTTAAAAAAATTATGACTCATATAATTTTACTAACTTGAATATAATACAATGAATATAATACAATGTTATTTTTCTGGCAAAATCTGTAATCTTCAATGATCTTAGACTATTTCGCTTGGAAAAACCAACTCTGACTGTAAAGCTGATGGTCGTGGATTCAATCCCCACTAAGGAGCATGAATTGTTCTCATTTTCTTGTTCTGATAACAAAAAAAAGCGGTGGCGTGAAGTTTCTGCACCAAAAGCGAAATTCGCAATAGCTTGGAAATTGAACGACTGAGTATCTAACTCTTAGCACTAGGTTCCCTCTGCCTCCTATATGCGCGATAGGGTATTGCGTGAAGACAAAAACAAAAGAAAAACAAACAAATATGTGTAAATAAATAGGTCATAAATAATATTAACGTCCCAAACATCCATGGAAATATAATATAAATACGATATATATATTTTTCCTCAATCATAATAATATATAGAATAAAATTTCCCTTTCTATTGGTATCTCTACATATCACAATAGATTATTAGATATGTTGCTATAGGCTATGTTGCTATAGGATTACGCCTCCACTTCCCTTTTGATACATCTTTGCCATGTAATACAATAGAAAATATAAACATGTTTTGTTTTGTATGTATTGTTTTGTGTTGTTTTACTTATTTAGAAAACGTAAAAAAACTTGCGTAGCGGTATTCGAGCCCGCGCCTCCTGGAAACCGACCTGATTGACGATGTTTTAAATCTCTTTTGTCTTCTTCACGCAGTAATCTCATACATTTTATTTTAAAAAAGTATTTTTTCTTTAAGTGGGGAATTACACCTTAAAATTGTTAAAAATAATTTGATAGAAATAATGTGATAATTCTTAAATATGAAATATTTTCCTTTCGCCCATATTGTTTTATGCATTGATATCTACCTAGATAATAGAAATAAATGAAATCAGAAAAAAATCTTTACATATTTCTTATTACTTCTAATATTGGGGAATTGTATAAAATATAATAATAATAGTATGAAATCGAAATATTTGTGACAATAGAAAATAATATTAATATTTACATCGACAATAAATGTACGATGAAAACATTTGTCTTTAACAGGAGGAATCAGAGAAATGCAAAATTTAATATTATCATTCCCTTGTTATTGCAACGAGGCAAAACGCGGCGTTAAGTTCCGCCACTCAACATGCAATGCCTTCAAAATTCGGCGGAAAGTGGGAGTTATGAATTAAAAGAAATTTCTAAAAAACTAATTCGAAATATTCGTAATTGTTTGTTGATAGATGATATCAATAACAACCAATATTTGATGTGTTAAGTTCTGTTGCTACACTTATATCAAATTACATACAAAAGCGGCTTCCGCGTGTTAACACGTGGAATTTTGGTACTTTAGATCTAAAAGTAGGTAATGATATTGTATTAATTTCTAAATGCGACAAGGCCGGTCGTGGCGCAGAGGCACAAAGTGTGACTGTAAAATCGACTGGTTGTGGGTTCGATCCCCACTCGAGGAACGGAAACACGGAACGGAAACGGAAAAGAAATATTTATTTACATTTATATTTTCATTTCTTCGCTCTGGTGTCCAGGCAAAGCGCGGCGTTCGGTTCCGCCACTCAGCACGCAATGCAATGCTCCAGAATTCGGCGGAAAGTGGGGAACGGAGTGTCTTAACACTAAGTTCCCTCTGGCTACCCTGCTGTGTGCGGGATAGAGCGTGAAGCTGATTTAATTAGATTTAATTCTAAATGCTTAAAGAGTTCTTTCACATATCTTTACTAATATTATAAGTCTCAAGATTTTTTTTGATAAAACCCACCAATATCAGGTGCTACTGTAGTCATTGAATACATTACATCATTTTTCATTTAGAATGAGTCCATATGTCATATACGACCCTTAGTTACTTAACCACGAGGACGAAGCCGCATTTAAAAGCTGGTAAAAGATAAAGAAAGATAGAAAAAAGCAAACAACTTTTAGTAGTACATTTGGTGTATTAGTAGTAGTTAGTACATAGTAGTATAATGATAATAATTACATAATTTACATTTTTTTCTGTAATGTTAGCCAAGTAATTTTAATAAACGCAAATAATTCACCAAATTCACGTGTTTAATGTGCCATTAAAATTCCACTAAATTACTTAAGCTGATGTAACACGAGGGAGGGTATCTCAGAAATTTCATTAACTAAACACCTTTAATATTTGTTTTAATTGCTTGAGTTTCTTATATTAATTATAATTATTATTTCAAGTTTCCAGATAAGCTGGAACTTTCTTCTTAGTATAAAATGTATAGAACATATGTATTTTGGTAATAAGAATTTTGAAGCAGTTTTTTAAAATTATGAACCTGAATTCCGAATTATAATGTTTTTTTTTAATAATTACTAAATCTAATTGATTTAATAATTATTAAAAAGAAACATTATTGCAAAAAAACATTATAGCTTGCTTGTTGTTCTTGTTACATTACAAAATAAAAATTTTACATGACTTTATATAAAGAGCAATATGATCCGCGTAGCTTGTTTTGATTGGATTTTTCCAATGCCAGTTAGAGGTCAGTCGTGGCGCAGCGGCACAAAGTGTGACTGTAAAACCGTTGTGGATTCGATCCCCACTCGAGGAGATGAAATATTTACTTAAAAATGTATATTTCCATTTCTTCGCTCTGATGTTGTCGAGGCAAAGCGCGGCGTCGAGTCCTGCCACTCAAGACGCAATGCCTCCAGAATTCGGCAGAAAATGGGGAACGGAGTGTCTTACACTAGGTTCCCTCTGCTTACCCTGCTGTGTGCGGGATACAGCGTGAAGCTGATTTGATTTGATTTTCAGTTTCTTTTTAGTTTTGTTCTTAAAATATTAGAGCCCGTATTTATAAATTGCTCTCAAGTCTGTTATTGATCATGAAATGCCTTTTTAATTCATAGATATATAATTTATGAATGAAAACGGCATCTCAAGATCGATCTCAGACTTAGAAGCGATTTATAAATAGCCCACTTAGTTTTAATGAATTTAGTATAAAAATATAAAGGCGAAAACGAGTTACACTCTCATACTTTACACTTTGAGTACTTTGAGTGCTAAGGGTGCATTGAACTGAAGAAAGAACGCTTAATATTATAAGGACAATAAACCATGTATGATGATGATTCCTATCAGAATAATATAATTTAGCATAAATACTAAGCAGTTTTGACTAACTCATAGTTTTTACAGTTGTTTGAGGATAGTCGTAGCGCACAAACGTGTGGCTGTAAACGCTACAGGTTGTGGGTTCTATTCGCACTCGAGGAAGTTAAATATTTAATAAGAGATTATTTTCATTTAATCGCTCTGGTGTCGCAGCGTTGAGTTCCGCCACTCAACACGCAATGTTTCCAGAATTCGACAAAAAATGGGGAACGGAGCGTTTTAACACTAGGTTCCCTCTGCCTACTCTGATGTGTGCGGGATACAGCGTGAAGCTCAAAAAGAAAAAAGATCTTTACAATTGTCGAATGTTTAACAAAACAATATCAAGCACATACTAAATAATTTTTAATAATATTGTAAAGGTTCATAAAATATTTATATGAAATCGTAATCGATAAAACATTTGTTCTATGTAGATATAATTATGAATAATTCAAAACAATTATGAACGGGAAAAAATGTAGGCAGATAGAATTTTTGCAATCTGAGAAAAAATATGTTAACATTTTATATTACACGTATTACCTACGTATATACTTATACATAGTATAGACGTATATTTAGTTTTATATTTATGACCACATACTGTTTAGTGTTCGAAGCGTTATGATTCAAAAAAATAATAAAATTAAACATGCATAAGCGAATAATCCGGTTTAAGACTTTGATTCAAAATTGAACCTATATATAAATGCATTCGGCTAATTTTTTACTTTCGTAGGTGACGAAAAGCATTATATAGTAGTTACCTAACAACCGAATTTACAAAATCTTTGAAAAAATTTTAGAGGAAATAAAAATACGTAGCGCTTGGAAATATATTAAAACTCGTTTCACTTGGATTCGATACTACTACTGCATTATAGCGTGTAAGACCACGTCACATTTTCCAATTCGAATGGGATTGCTCCTATATGCTTTATTGGTTCTAGTTTTAATTTAAGTAAATATTTCATCTCCTCGAGTGAGGATCGAACCCACAACCAGTCGGTTTTACAGTCACACTTCGTGCCGCTGCGCTACGACTGGCCTTGAAAAAGATGATATATATATATATATATATATATATATATATATATACCGAATACCAAACGTATATTCGGCGCATCTCTACAAAAAAGCATCATTTAAAATAGATTCCAACTAACAAACGCAGATTGGAGGTCAATCACAAAAGGACAGTGTTCGATACGACCTTAACTAAGGTATACAAGTGCAAGCTCGCTGACTAACCTTCAACTGGTTTCTTGATAAAGCACTTATTAGGGCATTAGTAGAAACCGGTCAATTAAAGCCATTTAAAACGGATTAGTTTTATTAGAAATTACATTAAATATATATATTTTCAGCTTCACGCTGTAACCCGCATACTAGGGTAGAGTACCCAGAGCAGCATATCAGGGTTCATAGTAGAGTGTAGTGTCAAAACACTCTGTCCTGCGGATTCCTACCGAATTTCAGACATTGCACTTTGAATAATGGTACTCAACGCCGCGCTTTACCAGAGTGGAGAAAAGTCTAGTAACTTAATTATCATTTGACAATATTATTAAATACAAATTAATCTTTTGTTATGTCCAAGTCCATTTTTTTTTGCCGAAGTCAAAGTCCTAAAAGCAAACTTGGCGTTGTACGTATCTATTAATTACTTTACTAACCGGAGATCAAGTTTTTATATACATACATATTATAAAATCATAGATTTTTTGTAGTGACCTTAGATTATATAACTCACAAGTTTTTAATGAACCTAATATTGTACAAAGTAAGTAAATAGTAAACATTTATATAATAAGAATATTTAACAGTAAAAAAGTACACAACAGGGTAGGCAGAGGAAACCTAGTGTTAAGACACTCCGTTCCCCACTTTCTGCCGAATTCTGGAGGCATTGCGTGTTGAGTGGCAGAACTCAACGCCGCACTTTGCCTCGACACCAGAGCGAAGAAATGAAAATATAAATTTAAATAAATATTTTTATTTATGTATGTTGATGACGCCCATCTTTATATATTTCTTTTTATCATAAAGTAAATATTTGATGTAAAGAAATTCAATTTCGTTGATATGTGAACTGATTACTCTTGTTCTCTGTATTAAATCAAGTCAGCTTTGCCAAACGGAAACATCTAATATAAATACTATGGAAGAGCTATTCAATTGTTCAGAGACTTTTATTGGGATTGGGATAGATTCTTATTCCAACAATATAATTAATTAAAATATTGCCTAAACAAAAGATTTTCATTGCCGTTAATGAACAATTTAAAACTATTTATCGTAATCAGGGAAGTTTATCACTATATAAAACATAATTTCAATAAATAAAAAAGATCATTAACAAATAAAAAAACAACTTCAAGCTATATCCCGCACATAGCAGGGTAGGCAGAGGGAACCTATTGTTAAGACACTCTGTTGCCCACTTTCCGCCGAGTTCTAGAGGCATTGAGTGTCGAGTGGCGGAACTCAACGCCGTGCTTTGCCTCGACACCAGAGTGAAGAAATGAAAATATAAATGTAAATATATTTTATTTCCTCGAGTGGGATCGAACCCACAACCAGTCGATTTTACAGTCACAGTTTGTGCCCCTGCGCCACGACTGGCCTCGTCATCATTAACATGGATATATTTAGATAGATGGTTATTTTTGTCTCAGTTACCCACTGTCGGCCGAATTTTCGAGGCATTGCATGTTGAGAAGCGGAACTCAACGCTGCACTTTGCCTTGTTACCAGAGCGAAGAAATTATATATATTTTCATTAATAAATAATAAATCATTCCCTCGTGTGGGAATCGAACCTACAACCAGCACGTTTAGTCACACGCTTATGCTACTGCTCCATGACGGCATCCATAGAATAGAATAGATGTTCTAATAGTATTTCATAATATTGACACAAATAATTATGAAAGGACCTTGATTCTGTCTTTGAGTCTGAGTCTGTCCTATTATAACAGGATTTGAAAATAAAAAAAAAATCAGCTTCACGCTGTATCCCGCACACAGCAGGGTAGGCAGAGGGAACCTAGTTTTAAGACACTCCGTTCCCCACTTTCCGCCGAACTCTGGACTCATTGCGTGCTGAGTGACAGAACTCAACGCCGCGCTTTGCCTCGACACCAGAGCGAATTAAGTTCACTTCCTCGAGTGGGGATCGAACCCTCAATCGATTTTACAATTGCACCTTGATCAGTCGATTTTACAGTTACACCTTGTGCTTCTGCGCTACGACCGGCCTCAACATCAACTCAACTATTACAGGATTTACAATTACAAATTTTAAATATAGATTTTTTATGTAAAAAAAATGTGAAATAAAATGACGAATTTGGCACCTGTTTTGAAATTGAAAGGTATTATCATGATTTAATCTACGATCATTACATACAGTCATCAGAGTGTATGTGATGATTGTAGATTAGAGATCCATTAGAGGAAATGTTTGTACTGAAAATACTTTCGTACAAAAGATCTGATTAGATGGATTTGATGGATGGATCTAATTGATGAACACCATATAATATTAATATAATTTAATATTTTTTATTGAAGAGGCTGGTCGTAGCGCAGCGGCAGGAGGTGTGACTGCAAACCGACTGGTTGTGGGTTCGATCCCCACTCGAGGAGATGAAATATTTACTTAAATTTATATTTCCATTTCTTCGCTCTGGTGTCGAGGTTAAGCGCGGCGTTGAATTCTGCCACTCAACACGCAATGCCTCCAGAATTCGGCAGAAAGTGGGGAACGGAGCGTATTAACACTAGGTTCCCTCTGCCTACCCTGCTGTGTGCGGGATACAGCGTGAAGCTAATTTAATGTTTTTTTTTATATTAATTGAAGTGGAAAATATAATTGGGTACAGTTCGCGAGGCTGAAGATGAGCTTTGCATCTGTGAGAATTATTATGAAGCTAGCTAGGGTTAGAAGAATCTTTTAAAAATAAAGTTTATTAATAGAAGTCAATATAAAAATTCTAAAATAATAAATATATATCAATTTTTCAAAGCTGTATGTATGGCGTGCATAGCATCCTCACAATTTTTTTTCTCCTCTGGATGTGCTATTTGAATTTATTATGAATGTTTCTGTTCCGCAACAACAACAGGGTTGTGTCCACGGTTTTTTTTTTGCTGCTTGGGCACTTCAAAAAAGAAACCGAATTTAAAAAATGTATGCATGTACATTTATCTGTTCTTGTACAGTGATGGTACTATCTTTATCTTTCCTTTTAATACATCAAACACAAAAATAAAATATTAAGGATTAAATATGTCGCGCTGATAAGATAGAAGAGATAACAGATGTTGATTGGCCAAACAAGTGATATTACACCTATACTATATATGAACTCACACAAATAAAGTTCAACTCAGACCTCACAGATTGTATAATAAATTAGGCTATTTTTATGAATCCAGGACCCGGCTTGAAAAAAAGACATAAAGATTACCTATTTATATAAAATACAAGTATTTACTTGTATCTACTCACTTTGTTTTTACTGTCATAACATAATAGAATGAACAAAAAACTTAAACACTACGGATAATGTTGATCAATCATAATACTATTATGAGACTTCTTATTCTAAGAGTAAATTACCTAAGACATTAATAACTAAGATGTTTAAAAATATTATAAACATTTATACATAGTACTATTAATCATCAATATTTTGTTTTGATTTGTCTTTAAGTCATAAAATTTTAATTCACTATTTGAAAATAAAGATAACAAATATGCCCTCTTGCAAAATCAATGTTTTTTTTACCATATTTGATATTTATAAAATGTAGTGTTAAGTTTTGCAATTCAAGACAATGACTGTCATCAGCTGTCATCGGTATTGGCACAAACAGGGGCACAAAGTGTGACTGTAAACAGGACTGGTTGTGGGTTCGATCCTTACTTGAGGAATTGAAATATTTATTGAAATTTATATTCACATTTTCCCGCTCTGGTGCCCAGGCAAAGCTGGGCATTGAGTTTCACCACTAAATACTCAATGACTCCAGTATTCGGCGGTAAGTGGGGAATAAAGTGTCTTGACACTAGGTCCCCTGCTGTGTACAGTGTGAAGCTAAAGAAAATAACAATACATGACCCTAATTTATATACACCAGGTTTTCTCTAATAAAATTTTCTTCATACCAGAATTGAATACACAAAATACTATATTTCTAACTACTCAATACAAAAAATTATAGCCATGAGTTGCTAAGAAATGTGAAAGTTTTAAATTATAATGTAATTTCACTTCAAAGAAAGTACTGATTTTATGCCATGGATACCACTTGTTTTTATATTTTTTTTTAGTTTCATGCTTTATCCTGTGCACAGCAGGGTAGGCAGAGCAAAACTAGTGTTAAAACACTCCATTCCCTTAAATATTTATTTTTTTCAAGTGGGAATTGAACCCACGATTTTTTGTGTTCATAGTCTCATGCTTATGCTCCTGCACCATGACTGGCTTTATATATTTTATACATAACATATTTATAAATAACAAAACATATATATAAATTAACATGTAAACTACAAAAATCATTAATCAATACCATCAATCAATGTTGATTGTTCTATATAATAAATATAAATATCCAGCAGCAAATGAACCTACACTACATTACATTTGAACAGGAAAACTTAAATATTTAAAAACCAGTTGTCAAATCAGATAATTTAATTTCACTCATCAGGTTACACACAAGTCACAAGAGAAATGGCTACAATAATAAAATATTAAACAAAATAGGCTTCTGTGTCACAATACATATATGTATATAATTATTATTCATTTTTATATATTATCTGACAAATAGATAACTGAAAAATAATAAATGTATATAGAAATTGAGTAAATTAGAAATAATATCACCACCTAGTTTTATTAATTGATAATCTTTAAATAAATATGCTTGATTATATTGGCTATGTTTAAGTATATTACTTTCTTATATTTGAATAAAATGTTTAGTTTTGGCATATATCAATAATGATTTTATAAAAAAAAAAGCTAAAACTTTTATTACTTCCAAAGTACAAATCAACGTAGGTACCCTACACTACTTATACTGTTTTTATTGCTTTTAATTCAGTAAAAAGCTATTTATTGTTAGTATAAGGCTTCCTATAAGTTATAGTTATACCTAGTATAATTTTATATGATTCATACATTTCTATAACTAAAAGATATTAACGAAAAAGGAACTTCCTTTAAAATGAAAAATCAATACATCGGTATCATTCAGCGTATTTACAGTAGCTTCCTGTTGAAATATCTTTGTATTTTCATATTAAAAACAGTAATTGACGACACGAACGTGACATTACGAGACGTTTTGTATAAAATTCATGAAATTCCAACAAAAACTTTAGGTGCGGAATAATAAATAACGTGACATCGATAAAATATGTAATCGACGACAAAATACGGTCAACGGTGAAAGATCAAAACATTGAAAGGGAGTGTTTATTTTAGATTGTATGTTAACTTTTGATTAATATTAACGTAAACACAAGGAATAAAGGAGAAAAAAATATAGTGTATTTACATATAAATAATAAATTTCAATACTCACAAGCCCACTTTCCCTTCGATTTAAAATCCACTTTATTCAACGCCGGTCCGATGACAAAAGTATACAACAAACTACTAAAAATTTTAATGAAAACGGCAATAAGAAAAATGGCAAAGCTCAAGCCGAGTTTTTCTAGATCGGTTAAAGGAGTCATTTTTATTTAAACTTCTAAATATTAAATATTTATTCAATTAGGAAATTTTTATCGGAGAACCAATTGACAGAACTGACGCATGCGCACTGGCGAAGAAAGTGAGTTTGCGCAACCGGACGATAAGCCCGGAACACTTATCAGAAAGAAACGGGAGATATTTATAGAGCGTTGTCTCGCTCTAACATTTTTGTATAGTTTTCAAGAACATATGAACATGTGTGAAGTGCGGAAGTAATATTTATTATATTGATAGCTGAATTATACTTCTTAGTTTTATTTTTTGTTATTATTAATTTTATTTTAACTAATTATTTGGGAAATAATCAGAATAATTAATTTACAAAAAATAGAAATGACGAATATAAAATAAGCCAGTTATGGCGCTGTTATTCATAATTATATCTACATAGAACAAATGTTTTATCGATTACGATTTCATATAAATATTTTATGAACCTTTACAATATTATTAAAAATTATTTAGTATGTGCTTGATATTGTTTTGTTAAACATTCGACAATTGTAAAGATCTTTTTTCTTTTTGAGCTTCACGCTATATCCCGCACACATCAGAGTAGGCAGAGGGAACCTAGTGTTAAAACGCTCTGTTCCCTATTTTTTGTCGAATTCTGAAGGCATTGAGTGTTGAGTGTCGGAACTCAACGCCGCGAAACCAGAGCGAAGAAATGAAAATAATCTCTTATTAAATATTAAATTTCCTCGAGTGCGAATCGAACCCACAACCTGTATCGTTTACAGCCACGCTTGTGCGCTACGACTATCCTCAAACAACTGTAAAACTGCTTAGTATTTATGCTAAATTATATTATTCTGATAGGAATCATCATCATACATGGTTTATTGTCCTTATAATATTAAGCGTTCTTTCTTCAGTTCAATGCACCCTTAGCACTCAAAGTACTTAAAGTGTGAAGATTGAGAGTGTAACTCGTTTTCGCCTTTAAGTATATTTTTATACTAAATTCATTAAAACTAAGTGGGCTATTTATAAATCGCTTTCAAGTCTGAGATCGATCTTGAGATGCCGTTTTCATTCATAAGCTATATATCTATGAATTAAAAAGGCATTTCACAATCAATAACAGGCTTGAGAGCGATTTATAAATACGGGCCCTAATATTTTAATAACAAAACTAAAAAGAAACTGAAAATCAAATCAAATCAGCTTCACGGTGTATCCCGCACACAGCAGGGTAGCCAGAGGGAACCTAGTGTAAGACACTCCGTTCTCCACTTTCTGCCGAATTCTGGCATTGCGTGTTGAGTGGCAGGACTCAACGCCGCGCTTTGCCTCGTCACCAGAGCGAAGTAATGGAAGTATACATTTTTAAGTAAATATTTCATTTCCTCTATTGGGGATCGAACCCATAACCAGTCGGTTTTATAGTCACACTTTGTGCCGCTGCGCCATGGCTGGCCTCTATCTGGCTTTGAAAAATCCAATCAAAACAAACCAATTATACTCGGATCATATTGCTCTTTATATAAAGTCTTGTAAAATTTTTATTTTGTAATGTAACAAGAACAACAAGCAAGCTATAATGTTTTTTTGCAATAATGTTTCTTTTTAATAATTATTAAATCAATTAGATTTAGTAATTATTAAAAAAAAACATTATAATTCGGAATTCAGGTTCATAATTTTAAAAAACTGCTTCAAAATTCTTATTACCAAAATACATATGTTCTATACATTTTATACTAAGAAGAAAGTTCCAGCTTATCTGGAAACTTGAAATAATAATTATAATTAATATAAGAAACTCAAGCAATTAAAACAAATATTAAAGGTGTTTAGTTAATGAAATTTCTGAGATACCCTCCCTCGTGTTACATCAGCTTAAGTAATTTAGTGGAATTTTAATGGCACATTAAACACGTGAATTTGGTGAATTATTTGCGTTTATTAAAATTACTTGGCTAACATTACAGAAAAAAATGTAAATTATGTAATTATTATCATTATACTACTATGTACTAACTACTACTAATACACCAAATGTACTACTAAAAGTTGTTTGCTTTTTTCTATCTTTCTTTATCTTTTACCAGCTTTTAAATGCGGCTTCGTCCTCGTGGTTAAGTAACTAAGGGTCGTATATGACATATGGACTCATTCTAAATGAAAAATGATGTAATGTATTCAATGACTACAGTAGCACCTGATATTGGTGGGTTTTATCAAAAAAAATCTTGAGACTTATAATATTAGTAAAGATATGTGAAAGAACTCTTTAAGCATTTAGAATTAAATCTAATTAAATCAGCTTCACGCTCTATCCCGCACACAGCAGGGTAGCCAGAGGGAACTTAGTGTTAAGACACTCCGTTCCCCACTTTCCGCCGAATTCTGGAGCATTGCATTGCGTGCTGAGTGGCGGAACCGAACGCCGCGCTTTGCCTGGACACCAGAGCGAAGAAATGAAAATATAAATGTAAATAAATATTTCTTTTCCGTTTCCGTTCCGTGTTTCCGTTCCTCGAGTGGGGATCGAACCCACAACCAGTCGATTTTACAGTCACACTTTGTGCCTCTGCGCCACGACCGGCCTTGTCGCATTTAGAAATTAATACAATATCATTACCTACTTTTAGATCTAAAGTACCAAAATTCCACGTGTTAACACGCGGAAGCCGCTTTTGTATGTAATTTGATATAAGTGTAGCAACAGAACTTAACACATCAAATATTGGTTGTTATTGATATCATCTATCAACAAACAATTACGAATATTTCGAATTAGTTTTTTAGAAATTTCTTTTAATTCATAACTCCCACTTTCCGCCGAATTTTGAAGGCATTGCATGTTGAGTGGCGGAACTTAACGCCGCGTTTTGCCTCGTTGCAATAACAAGGGAATGATAATATTAAATTTTGCATTTCTCTGATTCCTCCTGTTAAAGACAAATGTTTTCATCGTACATTTATTGTCGATGTAAATATTAATATTATTTTCTATTGTCACAAATATTTCGATTTCATACTATTATTATTATATTTTATACAATTCCCCAATATTAGAAGTAATAAGAAATATGTAAAGATTTTTTTCTGATTTCATTTATTTCTATTATCTAGGTAGATATCAATGCATAAAACAATATGGGCGAAAGGAAAATATTTCATATTTAAGAATTATCACATTATTTCTATCAAATTATTTTTAACAATTTTAAGGTGTAATTCCCCACTTAAAGAAAAAATACTTTTTTAAAATAAAATGTATGAGATTACTGCGTGAAGAAGACAAAAGAGATTTAAAACATCGTCAATCAGGTCGGTTTCCAGGAGGCGCGGGCTCGAATACCGCTACGCAAGTTTTTTTACGTTTTCTAAATAAGTAAAACAACACAAAACAATACATACAAAACAAAACATGTTTATATTTTCTATTGTATTACATGGCAAAGATGTATCAAAAGGGAAGTGGAGGCGTAATCCTATAGCAACATAGCCTATAGCAACATATCTAATAATCTATTGTGATATGTAGAGATACCAATAGAAAGGGAAATTTTATTCTATATATTATTATGATTGAGGAAAAATATATATATCGTATTTATATTATATTTCCATACTGGGGATGCTTGGAACGTTAATATTATTTGTGACCTACTTATTTATACATATTTGTTGGTGTTTCTTTTGTTTTTAGCTTCACGCAATACCCTATCGCACATATGGGAGGCAGAAGGAACCTAGTGCTAAGAGTTAGACACTCAGGTCTGCATGGATCGTTCAATTTCCGAGCCATTGCCAATTTTGTTTTTAGTGCAGAAACTCCACGCCGTGCTTTTTTTTGTTATTTTTTAGAACCAGAAATTGAGAACAATTCATACAATAGAGTTGATTTTTGCAAGCGAAATAGTCTAAGATAATTGAAGATTAGAGATTTTGCCAGAAAAATAACATTGTATTATATTCAAGTTAGTAAAATTATATGAGTCATAATTTTTTTGAATATTTTTATCCAACAATATCCTTTTACATAAATTATTTTTCGAATATAGCATACAAACAGTGTTTTTCTGTTTTTGTCGTCACCTCTCCAAGATTGGTATGAGCTGAAATAATTAAATTATGAAGTTATTGCCATATATCACACAACATATTGTCTATTTCTAAAAGTGCTTGGTGGTTTACTTATCATATAGCTAATAAATTATTTTTATACCAATAAACATATTTTTCTAATTTTGTGTCTTATTCGCAGCGTTGAATTCTGCCACTCGAAACGCAATGTCTTGAATTTCGACATAAAATGTCTTCACTTTTATAATATTAGGTTCTTTCGTGCTACGTAGGATGTGCCGATGTCCATTGACCGCTCATCGAGTGAGATTTAAACCCACGCCGAGAGCAAGCATTAGATATTAATAACAAAACATCTTAGCTGCTTTACGAATTCATCTATTTAAATTTCACTATAAGATTTAAATTCCATCGTACTAACGTAGTTTGACCGCGACCGTCACTTTCACCGTAGGCTGTAGGCTAAGTTCGAGGTAAACCGGCTTTTAAATTTTAGAGTGCAAGGTATCCTTTTACGTAAATTCATTCTTTGCGCGGAAGTAGAAAGTGTTTAAAAACAAGAAGTGTGTATACTTATTATGTTTAATCAATTTATATATATACATATTTAATTTGATTATCTATACTTATAATAAATCTGTAGAAAAGACGTTTCTGTACATTGTAAATATTTAAAAAAAAAATTGCCAGGGTGTTAAAGGATAATTAACATAATCCATTTCCAACATTTTTGGAATTTTTGTCTGTTTGTCTGTTTGTCTGTTTGTCTGTATGTCTGTTTGTCTGTTTGTCTGTTTGTCTGTTTATGTGAACACGCATCACGTAAAAAGCGTATCAAGTCAAATATTGCGTGTATAATTTTTTTATACTAATATAAAACTAAAATGATATATACAGTGAAACGTTTGAGTATTTAGTACGCCGTTAATCAAATATTGCTGCACTAATGTGGTCAAAAATCTGCCACATATGGTTTCCATTGGGCCCAAATTCCAATGTCGAATTAGATTTTTTTAAACTAAGAAAATCGATGAGTCCAGTCGTGGTGCAGTAGCACAAGCGTGCGACTGTAAATGTGATAGATTGTGGGTTCGATAGATTCCCACTCAAGGAATATGAAATATTTTCCATTTCCTCGCTTTGGTGACGAGTCAAAGCGCGGCCTTAAGTTTCACCACTCAACATACAGTGTTTCTAGAATTTTGCGGAAAGTGGGAAACTCTTTAAAAATAAAAATAAAATAATTTTAAAATTAAAAAGGGTAACATTAAGTTAGCCTTACATCTACCTTTCCTAAGTTACCCTGCTTTGTGCGGAAAACAGCGCCAAGCTAAAGAAAAATAAAAAAATCATACGAATCAACTTTGTATCTAGAATTGTTTTTACAGCAACATCAGTTGGGTAGGTCTTTAATCTAAAAGAAGAGACTTTTATCCTATATATGTTTAAAGCAGGGTAACCTAGGAACTCTGTCCCTAGGGAATTGTAATACGTTGAGAGTGATGGTACGTAGTTGCCCGTGTTTTATGAACTAGTACCATAAATATCGACTTTTTCACTGGATAAATAAAGAGTTACTTTTTTTAGCTTCACGCTGTATCCCACATGTAGCAGTGGAGATGATAGGGAACCTAATGTGACGTGTGTGACACATCGATCTACAATTCCCGCCGAATTCCGGGGGCATTGCGTGTTGAGTGTCGGAACTCCACGCCTTTCTGCTTCGACATCAGAGCGAAGAAATTTCTTCGACTAGGAATCGAACCCACAACCTGCCGCGTGTACATTTAAACGCTTGATACCCAGCGCCATAACTGGCTTATTTTATATTCGTCATTTCTATTTTTTGTAAATTAATTATTCTGATTATTTCCCAAATAATTAGTTAAAATAAAATTAATAATAACAAAAAATAAAACTAAGAAGTATAATTCAGCTATCAATATAATAAATATTACTTCCGCACTTCACACATGTTCATATGTTCTTGAAAACTATACAAAAATGTTAGAGCGAGACAACGCTCTATAAATATCTCCCGTTTCTTTCTGATAAGTGTTCCGGGCTTATCGTCCGGTTGCGCAAACTCACTTTCTTCGCCAGTGCGCATGCGTCAGTTCTGTCAATTGGTTCTCCGATAAAAATTTCCTAATTGAATAAATATTTAATATTTAGAAGTTTAAATAAAAATGACTCCTTTAACCGATCTAGAAAAACTCGGCTTGAGCTTTGCCATTTTTCTTATTGCCGTTTTCATTAAAATTTTTAGTAGTTTGTTGTATACTTTTGTCATCGGACCGGCGTTGAATAAAGTGGATTTTAAATCGAAGGGAAAGTGGGCTTGTGAGTATTGAAATTTATTATTTATATGTAAATACACTATATTTTTTTCTCCTTTATTCCTTGTGTTTACGTTAATATTAATCAAAAGTTAACATACAATCTAAAATAAACACTCCCTTTCAATGTTTTGATCTTTCACCGTTGACCGTATTTTGTCGTCGATTACATATTTTATCGATGTCACGTTATTTATTATTCCGCACCTAAAGTTTTTGTTGGAATTTCATGAATTTTATACAAAACGTCTCGTAATGTCACGTTCGTGTCGTCAATTACTGTTTTTAATATGAAAATACAAAGATATTTCAACAGGAAGCTACTGTAAATACGCTGAATGATACCGATGTATTGATTTTTCATTTTAAAGGAAGTTCCTTTTTCGTTAATATCTTTTAGTTATAGAAATGTATGAATCATATAAAATTATACTAGGTATAACTATAACTTATAGGAAGCCTTATACTAACAATAAATAGCTTTTTACTGAATTAAAAGCAATAAAAACAGTATAAGTAGTGTAGGGTACCTACGTTGATTTGTACTTTGGAAGTAATAAAAGTTTTAGCTTTTTTTTTTATAAAATCATTATTGATATATGCCAAAACTAAACATTTTATTCAAATATAAGAAAGTAATATACTTAAACATAGCCAATATAATCAAGCATATTTATTTAAAGATTATCAATTAATAAAACTAGGTGGTGATATTATTTCTAATTTACTCAATTTCTATATACATTTATTATTTTTCAGTTATCTATTTGTCAGATAATATATAAAAATGAATAATAATTATATACATATATGTATTGTGACACAGAAGCCTATTTTGTTTAATATTTTATTATTGTAGCCATTTCTCTTGTGACTTGTGTGTAACCTGATGAGTGAAATTAAATTATCTGATTTGACAACTGGTTTTTAAATATTTAAGTTTTCCTGTTCAAATGTAATGTAGTGTAGGTTCATTTGCTGCTGGATATTTATATTTATTATATAGAACAATCAACATTGATTGATGGTATTGATTAATGATTTTTGTAGTTTACATGTTAATTTATATATATGTTTTGTTATTTATAAATATGTTATGTATAAAATATATAAAGCCAGTCATGGTGCAGGAGCATAAGCATGAGACTATGAACACAAAAAATCGTGGGTTCAATTCCCACTTGAAAAAAATAAATATTTAAGGGAATGGAGTGTTTTAACACTAGTTTTGCTCTGCCTACCCTGCTGTGCACAGGATAAAGCATGAAACTAAAAAAAAATATAAAAACAAGTGGTATCCATGGCATAAAATCAGTACTTTCTTTGAAGTGAAATTACATTATAATTTAAAACTTTCACATTTCTTAGCAACTCATGGCTATAATTTTTTGTATTGAGTAGTTAGAAATATAGTATTTTGTGTATTCAATTCTGGTATGAAGAAAATTTTATTAGAGAAAACCTGGTGTATATAAATTAGGGTCATGTATTGTTATTTTCTTTAGCTTCACACTGTACACAGCAGGGGACCTAGTGTCAAGACACTTTATTCCCCACTTACCGCCGAATACTGGAGTCATTGAGTATTTAGTGGTGAAACTCAATGCCCAGCTTTGCCTGGGCACCAGAGCGGGAAAATGTGAATATAAATTTCAATAAATATTTCAATTCCTCAAGTAAGGATCGAACCCACAACCAGTCCTGTTTACAGTCACACTTTGTGCCCCTGTTTGTGCCAATACCGATGACAGCTGATGACAGTCATTGTCTTGAATT